>OU343223.1:301268774-301452531 GCA_910596185.1 Chrysanthemum makinoi
CATTACCGCAGAGAAACTCAAGGTTTGACTCATGGCATTTAGTGTTCATATTCCAACTATGTGGGGGAATAGATGGAAGAGTAAGTTTCTCTGTCTTCGGGAATATGTGTATTCGGGTTCATGAGCTCTAATCTAAGAGACTGACTGCATCAATTCATCTACTTGGGGGAAGTGGTCTCTTGAAAACCTTTTGGAATGGATAAACAGGACTTGATGGAAAAGAATTTGAGAAGATTATTTAAACGTGGGATGATACGTTGTTGTTCTTATATTGGATGATATAACCTCGAATGAAGAATCACAAAGATTATTCTTAAAAGAGCAGCAAGATCGATGATAATGGTGTGCTTCTCGTACTGGCTAAGTCAAGCTTGAAATAGAGCTTCGAATCTGCTCAACAAAAGGATTTACGGTTTGAGGGGAAGCTGCCAAAGTCTCACTTTCAGATGGTTCAATTTCTCAATTCAGGAGCCTCGAAAGCTTTGGTAGTGAATGTTTAAGAGATGATGTCTTCTATCTTCTACAATGGGGTTGCTCGATATCCTTATCTCAATACTCATATCATCATCTTCTTATACTATATCATCTACTCTATCTGTGTATATATTTATCAAAAAGCAAAATACAAAAATATAAAACCAACAAAAACAAAATAGAAAAATATAAAATCAACAAAAATCCATAAAAATTTTAAAAATCAGAAAATACCAAAAATATTGTTTTCTCAAGACACGTCTTCTGGTATCGATAACATCTGCGGTCTTTGAAATGTCATTCAACAATGGCACGGGACCATAGATGAAGTTCGAGCAGAAGGTGTGAATATTGTTTTCAAAACATGTCTCAAAATATGGCTTGCAGTTATTTCAGACTGTAACCCGTGCTTAAACTATGGCTTGCTATTATTTCAGATAGCAACCCGCTCTTCAAGGAAGGAAAGTGCTGAGCTAAACCAATTTTCAAAAAATTTCGTGCACTTATCCTAAAACAAATTGAGGAAAGTATGTCGAAGGACTTTGTTTCCTACTCAAATATTTTTCCTTCTAAAATTATTCAGAAAAATATTTGTTTTAACAAAGTGGTGGTAATTGAGTTGCTTGAAAATCAATCAGAATCATGTTTTCATAAAATTGCAAAACCCAATCAATGACTTCGGCTTATTTAAAACTTTTCATAGAAAGAGTCATTGATTGAGGGGGAGAATGTTTTTTAAATTTATATCATCTATTGGGCTTATCTAATTATCCTAAATGCTTAACTAAAAAATGATGTTAACCTACGTTGAAGGACTAGGTGCCTAGGATATGATTGTTAGGATTAGATGATTAGAGTTTGATGAACACATAAATCCCATGCCTTATGTGATCTGATTGAAATGTTGAATTGACTTTTATTAGTCGATTGTTGTTTGGGTGTTGTCGACCACCATATATGTCTATCTGTTTCTACTAACGTATGCAGATTACATGGTATATAAGAATGTTCCCGTTCTGGATCCCAGAATTAATGATGATTGGATGCCGAAAGGAAAGGGTAACTATTTCTTGGGTCGACAAATGAAGAAACGGAGCTTAATTTGACCTCTACGGAGAGTTGGCATGAAAAAAATGCAACGTAAGAGGTCTCCTTTGCATCAGCAGATGGTTTTCTTCATCATCAAATGAAGAAATGGAGCTTAATTTGACTTCTATGGAGAGTTGGCATTAAAAAAAATGCAACGTAAGAGGTCTCACTGCATCAGCAGATGGTTTTCTTCCAAACCTCCAGCAACAACAACAAAAGCAGCTCAACCACCTAACGTATCTTTGTGCAGGACAAGTAGTGAATGATAACATTTTTTTAAAAAAATTCTGAAAATACTGTTTTGAAAATGGAAAAATATTGGTTTTGAAAATAAATTGGACTTAATTTTGGAAATCACCGGACTTCATTTTATCAAAACTTAAATCACTCAATCAACGACTATGGTCATCGATTGAGGGGGAGAATGATTTTAAATAAAATATTTTCAAAACGATATTTCATCTATCAAGTCCGTTTGTGCTAAATAAGTGATGATCTAAAGATTTAATATTATGTCATGGTATGATTTTTTTTAAAACTCTAAGATCTTTCAAAATGAAATTTTTTCTGTTCTTGTTTGATTGTGAAATTGTTTTATTTTACTTAAAGATCTTTTAAAAACGATCATACCTGACACTAACAATCTTTAATGTCCAAAAATTGTTCCTTATCAATCATTTTTCAAAAAATTAAATCTTGTCACGTCTTTCCCCAAAATTTTCTAAATGATTTAAATCAATTGGGATCTCAAATCTCAATTGGTTTGAAATTTTTGATCGGGGGAGAGATCGTGATTTAAATCTCTAATCGGTTTTAAAAGGGTGGTTGTTTCAAAAGCACTCCTTCCTTCATGTGCCAAACGATTTCAAATACATAATGCACATGATTGTGGAGGAGCATTTAACCAAAAACTATAAGAGTATTTAAACAAAGCCACATATTCTCCCATATTTTCCAAACCTTATTAAATCACTTGGGATCCAAAATCTCAAAGGGTTTGATACTTTTGATCGGGGGAGAATTTGTGATGTAATATGAAATTTAATAAAAGATGCTCGTTTTGATTCAATCTGCAAATTCTCTCTAATATGTGCTAAATACTTTCGAATCTCGAAGCACATATTGAGGGGGAGCATTTCAAAAAGAAAATAAACTTTCAAGGTACAAAGATTTATATGTTTCAATGATAACATCAAATAGTCCTAAATATTAAGTGTCGATTTCCCCCGTTAATGCTTGTAATTTATATCATTTATATGGATTTACGCTTGTTTTCCATTGTTTTCCACTTTCAGGTAAATTACGAGCATTGGAGCTAAAGAGACGCGGAACTGGAGAAATATCTAAAGATTTATCACATTATGCTATTTTGAAGAAGTTATAGCGTAACTCATCTCTCACATTACGCCGTAACTATTGTGTGACTCGAAATCCAACTTATCGAAGGTTACGGTAACCATTCCCAAAGGTTACTGACGTAACTACATTAGGTCAAATGAGGTTCCACGCCGCTGATACTTACGCCGTTACTACTGCATCTATTACGACGTAACCGAGTTTATTGAAGACTACGGCGTAACCATTCATAAGGTTACGCCGTAACCAGCAGATCTAGTGCATTATTCGAAGAAATAGAAGGTTACGGCGTAACTCAGATCTGGCCTATAAATACCCCACAAATTCCAGCATTTCTGTTAATACTAATAAGCCGTAAAAACGTTTATTTATATTTTATGATCTTCTAATGTTTTGTCAATAACAAACGTAAAATCATTTTAACAAAACAAATAAAATACGTGAATAGTTTGATTCAATAGTTTTCTAACACACTAACGTTTTCACATAAAACACTAAAACAAGTATAAGTGTTTTTATGATTTAGATACATATGTACAACAACTAGTGTTTACATATTGGGTTAACATATACTTAACTAAGTATATACTAAAATGGGTAAAAACAAGTTTATACTAAAATGGGTGAAAACAAGTATATACTAAATGAGGTAAAAACTAGCAAATGGTATTGACCCATAACCCATGGTTTTGTCCAAACCACTTAGCCAAGTTCAATGTTGTTGGGAATTATGTGAAGTATGAATCATGCTGATATTACTACTGATGGATTCTGCTGAAGTGTAGCTGAATTCTGCTGAAGACATGATTATCTTTGAAGTTATATTAGTCATAGTTTGTTTCTGCGGAAATAGTATTCCGTATATTCTAGAATTAGTTAGGATATACATGAGCTTTATTAGGAAGTGATTGTGTATATCTTATTTAGTTTCATAGTTATACGTTTCTTAGAAAACAAGTTAGGGTTCCTTGTCTATAAAAGGAACACAATAGAATGTATTATGTACGTGCTTAATCAATTTATTTAATATAACGATCCATAGAGGATCAAAGAGTTCTTAGTTATATGTGTTTTATACTTGTATTTATATTCCGCTAAAGAATACAAGTTGTAGAGATTTTCTTTTAGTTTGTTTGTGATTACACAAGCGTTACTAACGATCTACGAAGCTCAAGATCTATCAAGGTCTGACATTTTTCAACAAATGTACTCTAGAGATACATTGTATCTAGAAAGAAACCCATGGATCAACCCATAACCCATGACCCATAACCAAAAATACCCATGGGCAAAGAGGAGCGTCCCATGGATCCCTAGCCTTACGCTAGCCGGATCCCTTGTAGGAGGGATCCGCGGGATCCGGGGAACAATAGAAAATTTCCTCTATAAATAGTGAGCCATTTCTTCCTTTTTGCTCACCACTTTTACACACATACTTCCCCCAAATATTATACCTCTCTAACCTCATATCCAAGAGATCTATGTAGTTTGTCTTTTGTTTTTGTGTGATTCTCTAGGTTCCTCTTAAAGGCGAGATCACCACTTCTTGAAGTCGAGCAAGCTCAAGTCCATGAGTTGCCATGCTTCGTCATCATCAAGACAACTGAGGTTCTCTTGTTGATTGTTCTTTCTTCCTCCGTAGATGTTGTGTTGAAGGCATTAGTGAAGGATGCCAAAAGTGCTAAGGAGAAAGCATTAGTGAAAGGTGCTTATCGTCCGTGTCAAAGCATTAGTGAAGAATGCTAAAGGTGTCAAGATGAAGGCATTAGTGAAAGGTGCCAAGCGTTGTGTCAAAGGCATTAGTGAAGGATGCCTAAGAATCAAATCAAGTGGCATTAGGGAAGAATGCCTAGGTCGTATAATCGATGAGGTGCATCGTTATACATATAAGTATTTGTTTATTTCCAAAGATGGTGATATCCTTAATGGTGTTGTAACAAGGAGTGGATCTCCTTGATATTAGGTGTTGTATTGTGATGGGTAGTAGTTCCTCCATAGTAATGGAACTAGGTGCTTAGCCTAGTACCTAATAAAGGGTAGGCGACGTTGTGATAGGATTAGTTCTCCTTGGTGTGAAAGAACTCGGTGGTTAGCCTAGCACCGTATAAAGGGTAGGCGACGTTGTGTTAGGTGTGGTTCGCCGTTAGGAATTTGAAATTATATTGTAAAGCATCGGTCACCCCAAGTATAATCTAGCTTAAGTTAGCTCATAGACATATCGTTTATTATGTTAGTTGTTAGTAAGTGATTAGCTTAGATTTAGTCTAGAGCAACACCGTGGAGGAAGGACGGGTCTTTACCCACTGTATACCTGATCCATAGGCCGTCAGGAGGTCGTTTAGTTTATAACCTATAAATACCCTCTACCTTGCAAGGTAGAGGGTTGGATGTTCTGTGTGGAATCTAACCTTCCAAGAGTTTTTCTTTCTAGAATATCCCACTTTCTCTCTCTAAATCATCTAAAGTATACGCCCATATTGAGTTTGTTTATGTGCTTGTGAAATCCAATATGTTACAAATGGTATCAAGAGCCATGGTTATATCATCTCTTACATATCCTTGAATTTCTAGTGGTTTTTAGATGGTTTTTGAGTTTGAAAAAGTTTAGTGGTTTTTGCATCATTTGGTTCATTTCTTGTGTTAAAGTTTGAATTTTGGGTGTACTTTTGTTTTTAGGATCATTGTATGTGCTTGGGTTTTGATTTGGTAAGCTTGAATCACTGTTGTTGAGCTTGTTTTGGATTGAAAAGTGTGTTTTTAAAGTTTTTCTTGGTAGCGACTTGGCTCTCGGAGTGAATTTCTTGGTAGCGACTTGCTTCAGTAAAAGGTAGCGAGTTGTAGTGTGTTTTGGTAGTGACTTGGTCATAGCGACTTGCCTTTTGATACAAGCCGACAAACAGTACACTTAGTGGATTCTCCACTACGGGTAGCGACTTGGTAAGGTAGTGACTTGCTTTCAATTTTGATAGCGACTTGTTCTTTAAGTTTCTTAGCGACTTGGTGGTAGCGATTTGGTCCTTAGCGAGTTGCTATTTAGCGACTTGACATCTTAGCGACTTGGTGCATAGCGACTTTCTGTCAAAATTCTTAGCAATTTGGAACTTAGCGACATGTTTTGTTATTACTTAGCAACTTAGTGCTTAGCGACTTGGTTCAAGGATTTCTAGCGACTTGGTTGACTTTTGTGTGTAATAAGGTTTTCTCTTGATTTAGTAAAATCCCGTGAAAGAATCTATTTCCCGATTTAATCATAGAGTTATAAAATCCCGTGTTATCTGTCAACATGTCTACCAACTTGCCTACAATCATCTCTACTGTAGCTGAGGACGTTCATGCTGCAGATACTCGTCCACCCACAATGTCTTACATCACTGATCCTTTTATCACCAAAGTGCTTGAACTTTATGATACCTCACAGAACAATGGCTGGTTGTATTTCTGAATGTCCTACCTTGATTGATTCAACAAATTATGATCAAAACTCTTCACCTTCTGATTCAAACTTCAACGAATCACACCTGTCAATGACCTATGATACAAAGCATTCTGAATGCAACATTGAGCCGTTTCAATTACTTCATCAGCACCTCACACAACTGTTATCCACTCCTATGGGTCGAACATGCGGTGCTATCTTCCGCCAAGACTTACCTACGTTGAAAAAGGCTGTGTTGCTGAACTTGCAACAACTGAAGCTTCAAATTACCAATGAGAAGGTATTAATTGATGATTCTAATGTTGCACTTCAAGTTATCTACAATCAATTTCACTCGTTTATCAAAGGGGAATATTTGCTGACTTTGATCAACACATGACTGGAATTTCATTCAAGAAACACACTAGAATGGAAATTCATGAGTTCATCAACACATATATCCAACTCATGAATAATGTGGAAGTGTACATTAAGGATGCTGCTCAAAGGAATGATTGTTTGAATGAGTTGAATGAGTGTCATGGAAAATTAAAGGAAAGTTGTGATATTTTGGGTAATGGATCAGTTGAAAGATTGGATGATGCTGATGCTGACTGCGGAATCTCAGAAACTAAAATGAATGATGTAATTGGTTGTACTGAACACAAAGGCTCGAGTTGAAAAGCTTGAAACCGCTACATGTCGGTAAAACTCTGTTGTGCATGAGGTGAATACAGATGCCATACCAACAAATGAACATGTGTCATGCATTGAGGTACCCTTAACTGACCCTATCTTTGAAAATGATATCGATAAATGTGTCTTGGTTGAGTCTGAATCTAAAATCCTTAAAACAAATGACATGGTAACAAAAGGGGTTTATGATGAACTTTCAAACAAATACTCAATTCTTGAAAAATATTGTATTTCCACTGAAATTGCAATACAACAAAAGGAAGAAAGTTTTAGTGCTACAAAATCTTGCATTAATCCGAATTCCCGAATTTCGAGAATTTTTGAAATTAATCACTTAAAAACCCATATTCGGACAAAGATTCAACCATATGCAATCACGAAATGTCAACTCTCGAGATCTGCATAAGAAACGCAATCTTAGGATGAGCAATCCTAACCATGAGGTGAGTAGTGAGCTTAAATCTAGGAATGATGAATTGACTTTATGTGTATCCAACTTATTAAGAGAAAATGAGTCCTTAAGAAAGAACTTATTAGAGAACGATTCCAAGTTGATAGATCAAACAAATTCCTTTTTGGCTGACATTGATGCCCTCAAAACCCAAATTCAGGATAAGAGCTTCAATATTGTTGCCTTAAAAAACGAGCTTAGGAAATCTATTGGAAATAGGGTGAACACTAAGTTTGCAAAACCATCAACCTTGGGAAAGTCAACTATTCAGAACAACTCAAAACATACCGTAGTTAGGCAGCCGAATGCTTTTAGAACTGAAAGATTTAAACCCTCGAAATCTAGGCTTGCCTCCCAAGTTGATGCGAATACTGTTTTGTCAAAACTAGTCACTTCACTACTTCGTTCCGATAAGATGAATAACAAACCTCAGGTTAATGGTCAAAGTTCTAAGATCAGGAATACTAGGAGGTCATCTACTTCTCATAAGAAGCATCAAATGGCAGATCAATCCCCTAAAAAACCCAATGATTACAAAAGGACCAATATTCAAAAGAGGAAAGTGCCTACACCCAAATCTACTAGCAGCTGTTTCAAATGGATTCCCATTGGCAGACTATTTAAGTTTACAGGATTCAAACTGACTTACATACCTATATCTTGCCTTAAGTGGATGCCCACAGGAAAACTCTTCAAGAATAGTGAACCTAAAGGGATTTCTATTAATGACATGGCTAGATCAAACTGTGCAACATCCAATAGTGAGACTACTCATGTCACTAACTCATCTATTTGCAATACTACATATGCTTCTAGTGCAATGTGTTCTCAGTCTTTTTAAGGTACAATGCTCAACTCATTCAGGAACTTCATGACCTGGTTTCCATTAGAAATGAATATTGCTCACTCATGAGCTATAGCATGCCAGAATTGATGTACCTTGTACTTTGACTCCTATTCGACTTGAATCAGGACTCGCTCTTATAAATCTGTGTACAAATTCTATTAAAAAAAATTATATATATAAATTTTTCATTCTTTTAAATTTAAAATTTTAGTCATTTACCTCAAACTAATAAAGGATAGATCCTTTGTTATCAATAACATCTACGGTCCTAGAAATGTCATTCAATAATGATACGGGATCATAGATGAAGTTCGAACAAACGATATATTCCTGTTTTTATCACAAGTGGATTTAATTCAATCAATGGTCATTGGTGACATTGATTGAGGGGGAGAATTTTACATGCTATATTGTTTATATCTGCACAATTGTTGGTTATGTAGGGTGCTCAAATGCATGTCTTTGTCTTGTCTTGTTCTCCAATGTGTTAGGTTGTTTATCCTATTATGTCATCTTAATTATGATATGTGTGCTATGTGCTAGTTTGCAATCTGATAAGTTCATGGACTGAAAATATCTAGTATACATAAGATGATGTGTTAGCGACTTGCTGTGTAAACCCCTAGCGACTTGGTTGTTTATTTTCTAGCGACTTAATTAACAAGTCTAAAAAATACAAGGACTGAAAGCGTCATGTTGGTATTCTTGTAAAAATCCTTCCTCATACCCTAGCGACTTACCTCTCACTATTCACTATTTCAAAAACTCTTAAACTACTGTGTTTTTTTTTCTCTCTCTCGTTTACATTTCAAGCTAGCGACTTAGCGTGGTATGTTTTGCATCTAACACTCTCTGCTTTCAATTATATGTCGTAGATGCTAGACTAACACTGTTTTCTACACAGATCCCACCGTGCAGTTTATCCGTATCACTTGATTCTCACGTAGGTTTGTTAATGAATATGCTTTAATGGGATCATTTTTCATGCCTATGATGGATGTTTAGGAGTTATTGGAATGTATTGATGGTTATAGCGTTGCGTCATTAGGGCGTCGCTGAAAGTATTCTGTTTGATGTTATTTGTAACCATTCTATATAGCTAGTTAAGTGTGCTCATGTAACGGTGATGAATGATTGTTTGGTTGGTGCGGTTTTTCGTTAGAGTAGAATATGTTCTTGATGGTGACTTAGATGTGTTCTTCGTAGCGAGTTAGCTTGTGAGTTCTTGGTAGCGACTTACCAATATTCTTGGTGGCATGTTAGTTTGCTTATTCTTACTTAGCGACTTACCTATGTAACTCGTAGCGACTTATCCATATTAAAGTTGGTAGCGACTTGTACTTACAAGTCTGCAAGTTGTTTATCTTATAGCGACTTGGTCCTATCATTTTTGATAGCGACTTATTTTTATAAGTTTAGCGACTTCGGCTAAATGTTCAAGTGGCGACTTGGTATGTTGAATTATTTCAAGGCGACTTTGCTTTGTAATTTCATGATTAGCGACTTGATTCGAGGTTTTCTGTAGCGACTTGCTTTTACAACATACTCTTAGAAACTTGCTATAACATCTTTGTTTGAGCAAATTTGTACCTGGTTTCTCTTATAGTAACTTAGTATGACAACTTGTCTCAAATGACCTGCTATATCATCCACATAATAGTATCTTGTCTCATGAAATTAGTTAATAGCAACTGTGCGTTTAAATAATTTGATTCTAAAACAACTTGTCTCTCGAAAACTATGTCAAATGGAACCTTTACCTTAAAACAACAGGTGCTCTCTAATGCCACTCAATCTGTTTCAATATGCTTATGGGAACTCTGTCTAAACTACTAAGTTATTGTGTTTATGACATAAGGGTGTATTCAATGTTGCTTAACTACCCATGTTTAATCTAACATGCTCTCAATCATTGTTGTTGTTTGTGTATATCTTTAGATCTTCAATGGCAAACACAACCTCAGCTGAGAACATTGCATCTTCTGCTCCACCCAATGTCCTTTCAGACGACGAAATCTTCCCTAAGAATCAATGGGTAGAGATAGGAAAAGTAAGCGTTATGTGGACTTGCAAAAATTGCAACAAACCCAACCCTCAAAGTGTCTATTGATATTCTCAAAAACACAAATTTCTTGATTGCCTAACCAAGCAATGCTCAATTCCCACCATTTACATACAACAATTTTGGAACACCATTGAATGGGACAAAATCACGACTCATTATACTTGCAAGCTGGATAATAAGGAATTTGTGATCAATTCGGACATTCTCAGCAAGGCCCTTGGAATCACACCCTGTAACCCCACCATACAATCTAAACCACCACCTAGTGCGGAAGAGCTAATTGTCTTTCTGATTGGTTTGGGTTATCAAGTTGGCATATCCAGGGCTTCTGACATCATCACATGACACATGTATCAACCCAGGAGAGCAATGACAATAGTTCTCAACTTATGTCTATCAGGAAAAACATCAGGGTTTGATAAAGTAAGGATTCCCATCTTGCAAATCCTATGGGGTATCGTCAATGGGGTGAATGTTGATGTATCAGAACGTATCTGGGAAGAATTCTCGTTGTCAATGAACACATTTATCTCCGATAGAACAAACTTTCAGAATAAAGCCCAGGGTCGAAAGAAGGTAAACAAGCTTGTGATCCCTAGCATCAGATTCTCAAAGCTTGTCATCCAATACTTGCAACAGACCCATAATTTCAATCCTAGGAGTGAATCAATCCTTCATAATGCAAAAGATGAATTTGTTCTGGGTAACCTTAAGTATGTGGCTAAAGGTATGGATAAAGAGATCTTTGGACTGCCAATTCCTGATACTCTTCTCACTGACGATATTAAGAAGACGGATCACTTTAAATTGTACAAGAAAAGGGCTTCCAGATCCACTGTTAATGTTGACGTCTCTCCCAATCCACCACAAACCAAAGCTGCCATGTCTACCTCAGGATCAAAATCTTCATATGCTGCTCTTCCTAAAAAGGGACTTAAAAGGTCACAACCTCCGACACCACAACCCGAAGCGAGAAAAGAAAGAAGAAGGAAGTGGGAAAGGGAAATGTTGAGGAAATTGAGGTTTCGAGGGGTAATACGAGTTTGATTGATGAAGATGATGCTGCTCTGCAACTAGGAATCAAGCAAAGCCTAGAAAGTCAGAATGTGAGTGCACCTGTTAGAGGAGTAGTGCTAAGAGAACCTGAACAAGTGCCTCGCCAAACAACACCAATCACACAAGACAAAGGGAAAGGGATTGTTGGTGTAGAACAAGCTGCTCACATGCTTCTGACCTTCTCCTCTTCACCATCAAGAACTATAACTCAATTTGAGCTGAAGAAAAGAAGTGTTGAATCATCATCAGCTCAAGAAAAATAAGGATTGGAAAAAGAGGTATCTGATGCACAAGAAGAAACTCCTGCTTCAAGTGATACCCAGTCTGAGCAAAATGTTGAGAAAGAGTTGCAACATGTCTCACAGGAGAACCTTGAGTTAAGATCTGATGAGTCCAGGCACTTGGAAGAACCAAATCTGTCAAATGTCTCTCTACCCTCATTGAAGAATCTTTATACAGACTTCTCCTTTGGTGATCAGTTTATTAATGACAAACCTTCAGACACTGAGACTCTTAAGCAAGGTAATGACAAAGAGGAAGCAGAGTCGATGTTTACTGTCAACATTCAGCAAGACACTTCAACCATCCATCCTATGTCTGCTCCTACTCTTGAAACCGCACTTCCATTGCCCAAACCTGCTCAAACAACCTCACTTCCACCTCCTGATCCTACTAATGATCAATCACTTGAACCAGTGGTTACAGTTTCTGACACTGACACTCCTCCTGCCTCACCACATCCTGCTTCACCGCATCCAATCAAATCTCGAGTTACTAGAAGAGGCCATGACACGTAATGCATCTATTGAGAAGCATTTTCCCATCGCCGTCAATAATCTTGATAGTCGTGTCAAAAAGCTGGAGAATTTTAAAATCAATGAGGTTATTACAAAGGCAGTAGAAGATGATATCAAAGATGCAGTTGAATGGGCAATGAAGGCTCCATTATTTCAACGATTTAAAGACTTGCCAATCTTTGATATGAGATCAGCTCTCTCTAAAAGAATGTACGATGCAGGAGAGCATTTGAACGATACACATAAGAAACTATACGAAGCACTCGAGGAATCAATGAGACTTGACAATTATTAGCAGTTTGTGGAGGATGTACGAGAAAGGGATAAAAAGAAGAAAAGAAAAGGCTTCGGAGAAAACTACTGATAAGACTGGAGGTCCCAAGCCACCACCTCCAACTGGAGGAGCTGGAGCTTCTGGTACTGGTGGATCTTCAGGAAAAAGTACTACACCTTCACCACAACCACCACCATCACCACCAAAACCTTCCAATCAATCTTGTCCTTCCAGAGAACAGGGAACTCAGAAGAAATCTGCAGCTTGGACAACGGTTGATTCTAGGTTCACACCCACAGTATCTTCAATTCCTGAAGATCAAATGTTTCATGAAGAGTCGTATGTCATGGCAGAGTCAGAATCCGATGAAGATGATGCATCCACCAAGCATATTCCTAAGCCGTCTGAAGATGAATGGTTTGATACATACGTATCAGGAGAACGCTCCAACACATCTAGAGTGGCACCTTCAAAGGACACAATTCAATGCTGGTTCACCGAAGAGAGACCTCATACTCCAGAACCTTCATGGTCCATACCAGAGTCTAACATGATGATTCCTGATAACAACTGGGCTTCAACTATCACAAATAACTATGAAGCCCCCGATGAAGACTCTCTTTTGCACATCACTGGAGATATAGGTAGCTTTATGAAGTGGTTTTGTGAAAAGAAGGGAATTTCATCTATCACTTCGAAGGATCTTGAAGGACCTGCTTTTGAAATTGTCAAGGTGTTCCACTCGGATGCAAATCAGCTCAATACCGATGGAAGAATGCCACAAGATGTGAATGATCAAGTCAGGTGAGCGTGATTGGTCGATTCGATGTGAACAGGCCCCTTCCTCTCGGTGGTGAACTTGGACAAATGACTATTCAGTCTGAGTTCTTCTTCAACCATGACCTGGACTATCTTTGTGCTCATACTACTGAAAGAAGACCAGCTCTATCGATCTCAAAGATGAAAGCTGCAACCTACTCTGATAAGGGACTTGAACAGATGGTTCTTCATCAATTCTGGGCTGACAAAGAACAAAAGTATGACATTGCCGCTTCATATGGTATTTCTCACTGGTGGTACAAAAAGAAGAATTTCTACATCGAGAGACATGGTGCTGATAAGAGTCGTAGAGCTGTTCGATCCAAGGTGCGAATTTTAAGTGTTGTCAGTGTAGAGATCTTCCAAATCTATGGCTATGATTACCTTAAGAAGATTGTTCTTCGAAGAGCGGACAAGAAGGATCATGTTATTGAAGAAAACGACTTTAAACATCTGATGCCAAGTGACTTTGAATATCTCTATCTTTTGAACCTTCAAGGACACCTTGAACACCTACCTGCTCGTGAAAAGAAAGCTCTCTCTGCCGCTGTCAATCTTTGGATCAGAGGCTTAGTCATCCGAAAACGGGTTGAGGACTTTCAGCTTGGGATGGAAAGCTACCAGACTCGGGTCAATTTAACAAGGCCACAATGGGATGCCGAAGGACATGAATTTTGTCACGACTATAGAGTGCTTGACACCCCCAAAGCCATCCTCTTCCACGACAGATACGTGACTCGCATGCTGATGAGATTGTGCGAGCTCTACAAATTCAGTGATGGTACTCTCAAGATGGTCGAAGAAGAATTGAACTCCAGAGTGAAAGAAATCAGAGTTGATCTGAAGCCGGGGAACAAAACAAAATTCTGGTCTGATGAGGACTTAAAGAGGTGTGAAGATTTCATTGCTGCAATCAGGCGAAGACTTAAGACTCGAATGATCTTCCGCAGCTTTGAAAGTTTTTTTGGTGGTATACTTTGTGAAGGTCGTTACAAACTACTTCAACGAACTGAATGAAGACATCTTCCGGAAGTAGTTTCTGTTTTGTATTATTTATGTGTAATATGTGGTGTACAAACTATGAACAACTATAATGCATGTAATAGTGTTAGGTTATGTACTGTGGTTTCCCTTTGTGTCTAAAAAAGGGAACTTCAGTGTTGTCCACTTCTGATCATATAAAATTGGACACATTTTTCTCCAACAAATGTTTTGTCTCATACATATTTAAATCACTTGAGATCCAAAATCTCAAAGGATTTGAAATTTTTGATCGGGAGAGAAAATGTGATATAAATATGAAAGATGATAAAAAATGACCATTTTTGTCTCAAAGTGCATACTGCTCTCTAATATGTGCTAAACTACTTTTGAATCTCGAAGCATATATTAAGGGGGAGCATTTAAAAACAAATTCAAACCTTCAAGGTACAAAGTTTTCCATGCTTTATATAAGGTACCTTGATTGTGTATTAAATGGTTTTTAAATGTTTGGTAATCGTGGTAGTACTTCAAAGGTCTCTTTCCTCTATGTGTCAAAGTGATTTCAAATATTCTACGCACATATTGAGGGGGAGAATTTACCAAAGAAAATCAAATGGCTTTTTCTATGAAAATTGTGATCAAATAAAATATTTCAAAGTCCTCTTGCCTCCATGTGCTAAACATTTTCTAAATCATATGCACATGTTGAGGGGGAGGTTTTCTAAATGATCAAAACTATTAAGGTACAAAATGCTTTGATCTCGTATCACAAGTACCTTGATTGTTTTTCCAAATGATTTTTCAATTGGTTTTAAGAAGAAAAGAACAATACCAAAAGGCCGACCAATTTACTTTATGCATGGTGTTATAAGGATGGTTAGGTTAGGTATTCGTTCCCACAATCCGCCAGAACCGGAGGGATCTACCCAGGGACAATCCACTAGATAGTGTAGAAGTCCTAGGTTTCATGAAAAAAAGGAGAAAAATGAGAAATGGGAAGAGTGGGACTGAGACTGAGCTAGTACTGGAATAAACCCAACAAGGTTCTAGTAATGAAGTCTCGGTAAGCACTGAAAGGGTTGAAGAATGAAAAAGAATTGAATGTGAAAAAAAGGGTGAAAAGAAATAGCCCTCCAATAATTCAACCTTAGGGCAGAAACCGGGTTCAATTCATATACTACTGGTGGTTACCAAGGTAACATCGGTATTGAAGACAAGACGTCATGGACCCAGTGACGCACTGCACTAAACTTCCCAAGCTACTCAAGTTCCTCTTAAAAGGGCTTGTTTCATTCTCACGGGGAACCGACATAATCTATCGACTTTCTCTTAGAGATTGTCGATATTGAAGAAGGAGACCCTCTCCCTAGTCTCCGGCATAGGAACCAAATGTGCACGATTGAGTCTAGAGCCAAGATATCATCATTAAATCTCATTAGGACACTTTCAATGAAGACTCTCTGTTTCACACAATGTGGAAATAGAGATTATATCTTATGAGTCCTACGCATTATCCTTGTGGTATTGCCAGAACATCTGAGTGATATGCATTCATATTCACAATGAAGATGGAAAGCCTTCTGGAGCCAACATCAAACAAGCTCCTGGTAGGTGGCATGTGAGATCTATCCAATAGATCAACCATGTGACAACTGAACAGAAACAATGGGGAGATTCAACCTTTTGAATCAATCCTGGTTCAGGTTATGGATTGACGGATACCTTTGAAAAACCGGTCGTTGTGCTTAAAAACTCTTTTCTTTAGCACATCGACTGTGTACTTATTTCTCAAAATAAAAGGTGTTTATGATTGATAATTGATTTTCATTAAAACCTTCGTTGTATTGCAAAAACGATTTCTATTGAGCAATACACGACTGTCTTTCAAATCTCTTTTCATCAATCAGTGAATCTCAATTCGCTGGTTCACTCACTCCGTTTTGTCTTCTTTCAGACGTTCCGGTTTGAGAACAACTAGAGCAGCGAAACCTGTCAAGGAAATTCTTCGAATTATACCGATCCGCAGCAGTACTAGTACTGATCAACGGGGAACCGTGGTCCGTGTACCTCAATTCAACGAAAGTGATCAAGGACACTTTCGTGCGCTTTATTTCTAACTGTTGTATGCAGGTACGCCAGACATTTGCAGCTGATCAGAATGGAGCTGTCAATCCATAGCCGCATGCTCACACAACACATTCATTTAAAAAGAAATCATGATTAGTGCATCAATGACTCTGATATTTTCACTCCTTGCTTCTGCTACGCTGCTGCCAATATCATGAATCAACTAAAGCTTCCGCTACTCTGATAAGAAAAAATCATGATCAAGAATGAGAGCATGTCGGTCCAAATGTCACAACATCATATGCTGGCAACGCAACAATGGGTGATGCTGAGATTTGCTGTGGCTGATGATCTCTAGTAATGCTCAAAGGTCATCAAGGTGGATCAGCTCAATAACCTCCACGAAACATACATTGTAGTTGAACAATGATGAAATCACCACAGAAGCACATAGTTTGTATACTTTGATGAAGAGAAGTCTACGAGCTCAAGACTGAAGATTTATTAGAATGCTAGGATTCACAATGTAATTCATGGGGTGACCTCCTTTAGGGGAAGATTGTTAGGAATTGGAAATTCTATTGTAAAGCATCGGTCACCCCAAGTATAATCTAGCTTAAGTTAGCTCGTAGACATATCGTTTATTATGTTAGTTGTTAGTAAGTGATTAGCTTAGATTTAGTCTAGAGCAACACCGTGGAGGAAGGACGGGTCTTTACCCACTGTATACCTGATCCACAGGCCGTCAAGAGGTCGTTTAGTTTGTAACCTATAAATACCCTCTACCTTGCAAGGTAGAGGGTTGGATGTTCTGTGTGGAATCTAACCTTCCAAGAGTTTCTCTTTCTAGAATATCCCACTTTCTCTCTCTAAATCATCTAAAGTATACACCCATATTGAGTTTGTTTATGTGCTTGTGAAATCCAATATGTTACATTCTCCTTGGTGTGAAAGAACTCGGTATTTAGCTTTGTGCCGGAAAAAGGTGTAAGCGACGTTGTGAAGGCTTCTCCGCCATAAGGAGATTGGTGTAGTGTTTACGAACTCTCGAGTAGGTGACTCGAGGAGTTGAGTAGGGCAAAGAAGGTGTCCTTGTAGCCGAACCACTATAAATACTTGTGTCGTGGTGATGTGCTTCTTACTCTTTATCTTTCATTACACGTTTTTATATATATCTATCAACGTCCAACATAAACAACCAAATAGATTGACATAAGTCGATTTAATATTTAAAAGAAAGTTTTAAATTGGTAAAACTATTCAACCCCCCCCCTTCTAGTTTTCCACAATTTCTAATCATCCCATTCCACACACAACACTCTAAGAACGTGGGAAAAAGCTCAAGGCAGGTCTAGAGGAGCATACGGAGCTGTCTCCAAGGGAGAAATCACTCCACTACGATAAGCATTAGCGTTTTATATTTCTTTTACTTTCAATTCATGTATTTCGTACCCTTGAATATTGAATTGGTTTGCATGATTAATATGAGCGGCTAAGCACCTTTTGGTGCTAGCCTAGTTATGATTCCTTAATTGTTTTGTTTGCGTTTACTTTACTTCCGTACAATTATTTCTAAGTGTATGCATGCATAGTTTATTGGTAGCCACCCTTGGTTCGGTAGTTTTGAATGGCGATAGAGGCCAATTGCCTAGGAGATATGACCAACTGACCCTAGGTGAGCGGACTGAGACGGGAAGGGTAAGATATGACCAACTGACGACCCTTTCTACTTGTGCGATTTGACCAACTGATCACCTATCGTTTGGATGAACTTAAGAATTAGGGGGTGCGTGTCTAAGTTCCTAACGGCCGGGCATTCACTATTATAAATCTAGCATGTAGCGGTACTTAATGACTTGGCTTAGGGGACCAGGAACAACAGGACTTATGACGGTGCACCTGACTTCTCCTGTAGTGGCATCTTTGCTGATAGGTTAGGGCGAATTGACCAAATGTTGTCCTCTCGAATTTGACCCCACCTGAAGTAATTGGAAGTAAGTAGACGTAGACATAACTAGCTAGGAGGATTAACTAGGTTAGCACCACTCCCCTCTATTGATTTCCCTTTACCATTTATCTGCTTTATCTTATTCTGCTTTAGTAGTTTAATTAATTAAATCCCTATCGAAACTATTATTATTCTGTGACAATTAGACTTAGTAATAATCCAACACACATAGCTCTTGGGACGACCTCGGCTTTACCGATTACTACACTACACGCGACCAGGTACACTGCCCGTTAGTGCACTAGGGTAGACCATAGGTATAACGAGACACTATAAATTTAAAACCTGGTCAGTAAAACTTGCATCAAGGTTTTGGCGCCGCTGCCGGGGAGTTATATTAGGATTTATATTAAGTCTTTTATTTCGTTTTAAAACTTTTCTCACGATCATATTTCAAGTTTTCAGGTACTATGGAAGTTGTTAACATCGATGACCTCACTCTTGAGGAGTATTTGGCGTTGACAAGAGTGGAACAAGGGCTGGGTCTCGTAAGACCGGCAATTGGAGCGGATGTCCGTTTCGAAATCAAAGACCAATTTATGAGGGAGCTTCGCGCTCACCCTTTTTCAGGAAACAGGTACGAAGATGCATATGAGAACGTTGAAAATGTCCTATATATTGCAAGCCTTTTCAACATTCCGGGCGTGTCTCATGATGCTGTTATGCTAAGAGTATTCCCTATGACTCTTACTGGAGCTGCCAGAAGGTGGATCGAAAGATTGCCCGTCGGGGCAATTAATACTTGGGCGCTACTTAAGAAGCACTTTATTCAGAGATATTGTCCACCATCAAAATTTTCTAACCAGCTTTTGGAGATCCATAATTTCAAACAAGAAGACGATGAAACGTTGTACTAAGCCTGGGATAGATACAACGATCTCCTTTACAAGTGTCCTACGCATGATCTAAACAACCAACAGAAGGTCAACATTTTCTACAAAGGAATTAACGTAACTACAAAGCAAATGCTGGACTATCAAGGACCTATCCCGAACATGACTCCTACTCTTGCAATTGAAGCCATTCAAAAAATGGCGGATCATTCTCAGAAATGGCACGATGGAGGAAGTAAAAGAAACCAAGGCGGAAGTTTTGACGGAATTGCAGCAATCGCTAGTAAAATTGAAAATCTCAGTCGAGATATGCTGAAGGTCAGAGAAACCGTGCATGCCATCCAAGTAGGTTGTGAAAGCTGTGGAGGAAGACATCTCACGAAGAATTGTCCTCATGTGGACAATGAAAATATTGAAGAAGCTAAGTATGGAGAAAATCGACCATTTTATGGAGATAATCGAAATAGTAATGGTTATCGTGGAAATTACAACCGTGGGCCTTATGGAGAAAGAAAGATCAGTCTCGAAGAAACAATTAATAAGTTCCTGGAGAGTTCAGCCCAAAGACAAACGGAGCAAGATGAGTGGTTGAAAGAATTCCAGGAAAACACTAACAAGAACCTTTTCAAGCACGACACAACTCTGAAAAACCTAGAATCCATGGTGGAGAAGCTCAGTGAAAAGTAAGGAGGAATAACGATAAACCTAAAGGATCTAAACCAGCTATGGAATGTAAAGTGATTTTTTCTAATGATAACCCGAAGGTTCAGGCAAGGATACGGATTCAGGGGATGATTTCGTCGACAGATCTGAGTAACGCCGTAACCTGCCTGATGAGTTACGGCGTAACTATGTGTTTGACAGCGATAACGGGGTTATGAAGAATACTGAGGAAAACGACTCTAACGAATTACGCCGTAACCAAGAGACTCAGTTACGGCGTAACTAGGATACATGGGCAGAAAAATTCCTCGATGTAGGCGAATCGGGAAACGAATGGTCTCACGACATTGACTTGTGCCCTCTGCCCAAATCTAAGAAGAAATATCACTGGTGTAAAATGATACCGGTTGCTAAGGGAGATTGGTATGATCTTTGGGCCTCGTGTGACCCGAGAAATGAGGTTTGTGACGGAGGAAGCAATAAGGATAGGATCAACAATAACAAATTTATGTGGCCTACATATACGGATAATGAAAGACTCGAGAAACTCTCCCTTGAAGATAAAGAAGAGCCACTTATCACTCATTGGTGTACTCCTGTCATCATAACTGACGAGGAGTCCACACGAGCATGGCCTACATGCAACCCCTTCCGCGAATATTGCAACGGTGGGGATAGTGAAAGAGATGAAGAGTGGACATGCCCTCATGAGCGCGAAAGACATTGTGTAAAGTTCGGTGATTTGACTTTTGAATACTGGTAAGCAATACAATTCGGGGATGCCAAGATTAACCCGAATCTTCTTAAGAAGCTAAAAATTGATTACGAGGAGCACATTCGAGAAAAAGAAGTGGCTAATAAAGGCGTCTACTGCATGGATGAGCATTTAAGTGAAACTGACAATAAGGAATTACGCAGTCACTGGTGCGAAAGAGTAAAATCTCCTGGGGAAATTTTCTGGGCATCATGCAACCCGTATGACGATATGTGTAACGGGGGAAGCAGCTCTGGGAGAATAGGAAAAGACGAATTCTTTTGGTCCTCAACCAATGATAATGAGAGAACGAGATTTCCTTGGCTGGACAATCTAGGATTCGATAGTTGGGTAAAGATTAAGTACGGACATGTGGATACGTTAACGAAAGAGAAGATTTGGAAGGAATACATGGATCGAGAAAATTCAAACTATGAAAGTCTCAACAACACGAGTGAAATAACAATTGAGAAAGACAAGGGGATGGTTAGAGATGAAAAAGAAGAGTGTAAGCGCGTACTAGTAGAGAATCTGCTCGATGAAGAATGGTTCAAAGGTACTGCTTCTGATGATGATGACATTGATGGGATCCTTGATTACCTCGAGTTGCAAGGTAATGAGGAGTTTACTGATATCGACGACGAAGCTTATGAGCAAAGGAGGTGCAAACTCCTTGGGAGTCCCTACAAGATACCACTACCTATTATTGTCGAAAAATTCGAATTCACTCGCTACCACTTGGGACCGGAAGAGAAATTTTGTAAAATCCGGAAAGTCGAAACTAATGAATACCTCAGAACGGCTACCAACGTCGCCTGGATGAGGCATAACTTGATGAAAGATATTGAAGAAGTCGGGGAAGTCCAAAGGCCCCCATAGAAGCCCCGCGGCTCTGAGTCTAACTTAAAGACTCGTAAATAAAGAAAAGTGCTCTTTCGGGAGACAACCCGAATTATCCCTTTCTTCTATTTTGTTTTGATTTCTGTTGGGTTTTGTGTTTTCTAACTATCTTTGCAGGAAACAAGGAACTAATTGATGCTGCAGTTGCTGATCTGAACAGAGTTACGGCATAACCATCTTGGTGATTACGCCGTAACCAACCTTTTAGCAGCAGAATTCTTGACGCATTACCAATTACGGCGTAATACCATCTCGGTGGTTACGCCGTAACCACTTGCTTTGCAGCTTATGTCAAGTTTTGCTAGTTACGGCGTAACTCCCTCAAAAGAGTTACGACGTAACTTTCCCCTGCTTTAATTCTTTCATTATAAAACACAATAACATTGTATTAGTATTTTAAATGAACTTTGTGGGTGTGTTCCCTGTAAACCCTCACGAGACTTCACTCGTCCACTTGGGACACCAAGTGGTTTAAAAGGCTTGTTGCATTCGCTAAATGCAACCGTGATTCCTACGAAAGTGAGTTAGGTTTGTTTTTCATTTTTCATTTTTTATTTTTAGAATTATGCTTGTCGGTATTATGATTTCAGGGATTGAAGTTTGTTCATGATGCTTATACGAAGGCACGTCTCTTTTTCGTGGGCCTTCCTTCTTTATGGAGCAAATTTTTGGGAAGTTCTCGCTCTAATTCTACCTTTCTCTTCACCTTTATTTAATGCCTAGTACAAAAAGGACTTTGTACAATTCAGTGGGGGGACGGGAGTAGAATTATCTCTTGAACTTTATTTCGCCCTCATTTTTCTAGTTTATTTTGAAAAATTATGCCATTTTTAAAATTTTGACATGTTTTTCTTAACCTAACTAGATTAGACCTTAGCCAAGCACATACAACCCTTGATATTATATGGTGAGATTATCCTTATCCGTTTCCAATATTTTACCCCAAATCCACCAAATTATGAGTGTGCCGGTAGCTTGTAAACTTTAGAACTTGGCCTTTGCATCATTTCGAGACCATAGACAAGGTATGTTGAGTTAGCTCGATGTATTTGTACTTTTCAGTTTTAGAAGGCAATATTATAGGATTATCACCCAAACAGCCTACCATTGTGTGTCTATCGATTAGTCACCTCGACTTTTCGACCCCCATGTGAAACCCTTTTGTTTCACTCATCTTTAGTGCAAGATACCCCTAGATACACCCTTCTGAGCCATTCCTTTCATTTTGTTTACCCAATATATTGTTTCGATACACCTATACACCTTAGCCTACCCTGTAGTCTTTATTTGTAATTGGGAAGTCATCATTTGCCTAAGTTCAAGGTTCGAGTGGAAAGGTTCGGGAATCACGCTTTCATCGACAACATTTCTGAAGATCATTGAAAACCCCCCGAATTCCCATTGTTCATCTCAAGTGGGGGGATATTATGTTATGTTATTGTTATGTTGAAATTGAAAAATAAAAAATAAAAAATTGATGATTCGAAGAAAAAAAATATAGTTGTTATGTTATTATAAAAGTGCGATGTTATAAGCACTGTTGTATGAGCTTTATTGATTTAGTATCAAGGAGGCCACCTCGGTCAAATTTGAAGATTGGAGTTGGTAGTTTTGCCAACAGTTGAAGAAAAGGTAGTGTGCCCATCACGACGTCCTCTAATGACACATCTACCTTGCATTTCATGATCCGGTTTCTTGACTTCAAAACTTGAACTTTGGGCGGACGGTAAGTGGTGATGACTTGGTTATAGATTTAGACTACCTGCTTGTTTTTCATTTTACACCAATTATATATCCCATGTCTTATCCTACCCTTTAGTCATGAAGCGTGTCTAGGTGATGCAGCGAGCAATCTTTGGTGTCTTGGCCATGGATTTGGTCATGTATCATTGATTTTGTCCACTTTGCCGTGACATGTTAGTAATGACGAGTCACCCCTTAACCATTGTCGTGTCTACCCATATTGCCTTCGAGAATTGTTTAGCCCTTAACTCTAGTGGTGGAGATTTGTGTAACCTCCAAGATTATGATAGAATACATGCTATGACTGTGCGATTGAGTGATCACCCCGAAATTGACACTTAGAATAGTTGAGAGATTTGAGTGTTTTGTTCCCCTTTCGTGAGGTGTTCGGCTTTGTTTTATTCTAGCATAAGGGATTTGTAAACCCATATTTTCCAGGTTATGGGAGATATCTTTTTACGAATCTTTCTAATAAGGTCTACTTGAGGGCAAGTAGAGTTCAAGTGGGGGGATATTTGATAACATCAAATAGTCCTGAATATTAAGTGTCAATTTCCCCCGTTAATACTTGTAATTTATATCATTTATATGTATTTACGCTTGTTTTCCATTGTTTTCCACTTTCAGGTAAATTACGAGCATTGGAGCTAAAGAGACGCGGAACTGGAGAAATATCTAAAGATTTATCACAGTATGCTATTTTGAAGAAGTTACGGCGTAACTCATCTCTCACATTACCCCGTAACTATTGCGTGACTCAAAAAGCCAACTTAAAAGAAGGTTACGGCGTAACCATTCCCAAAGGTTACGACGTAACTAGATTAGGTCAAAAGAGGTTCCACGCCGCTGATACTTACGCCGTAACTACTGCATCTATTACGACGTAACCGAGTTTATTGAAGACTACGGCATAACCATTCATAAGGTTATGCCTTAACCAGCAGATCTAGTGCATTATTCGAAGAAATAGAAGGTTACGACGTAACTCCTATATTGGTTACGCCGTAACTCTGATCTGTCCTATAAATACCCCACGAATTCCAGCATTTCTAATCATCCCATTCCACACACAACACTCTAAGAACGTGGGAAAAAGCTCAAGGCAGGTCTAGAGGAGCATACGGAGCTGTCTCCAAGGGAGAAATCACTCCACTACGATAAGCATTAGCGTTTTATATTTCTTTTACTTTCAATTCATGTATTTCGTACCCTTGAATATTGAATTGGTTTGCATGATTAATATGAGCGGCTAAGCACCTTTTGGTGCTAGCCTAGTTATGATTCCTTAATTGTTTTGTTTGCGTTTACTTTACTTCCGTACAATTATTTCTAAGTGTATGCATGCATAGTTTATTGGTAGCCACCCTTGGTTCAGTAGTTTTGAATGGCGATAGAGGCCAATTGCCTAGGAGATATGACCAACTGATCCTAGGTGAGCGGACTGAGACGGGAAGGGTAAGATATGACCAACTCACGACCCTTTCAACTTGTGCGATTTGACCAACTGATCACCTATCGTTTGGATGAACTTAAGAATTAGGGGTGCATGTCTAAGTTCCTAACGGCCGGGCATTCACTATTATAAATCTAGCATGTAGCGGTACTTAATGACTTGGCTTAGGGGACCAGGAACAACAGGAATTATGACGGTGCGCCTGACTTCTCCTGTGGTGGCATCTTTGCTGATAGGTTAGGGCGAATTGACCAAATGCTGTCCTCTCGAATTTGACCCCACCTGAAGTAATTAGAAGTAAGTAGACGTAGACATAACTAGCTAGGAGGATTAACTAGGTTAGCACTACTCTCCTCTATTGATTTCCCTTTTCCATTTATCTGCTTTATCTTATTCTGCTTTAGTAGTTTAATTAATTAAATCCCTATCGAAACTATTATTATTCTGTGACAATTAGACTTAGTAATAATCCAACACACATAGCTCTTAGGACGACCTCGGCTTTACCGATTACTACACTACACGCGACCGGGTACACTGCCCGTTAGTGCACTAGGGTAGACCATATGTATAACGAGACACTATAAATTTAAGACCTGGTCAGTAAAACCTGCATCATTCAACATAAAGTACCTTGATTGATTTTCTAATGGTTTCTTAATGGCTTTTGTAATCGTGGATGTACTTCAAAAGAACTCTTTCCTCTACGTGATAAAATGATTTCAAATATCCGACGCACATATTGAGGGGGAGAATTTACTAAGAAAATAAAATGGCTTTTTCCACGGAAATTGTGATCAAGAATATATTTCAAAGAACTCTTGCCTCCAAGTGCTAAACAACTTCAAGATCATATGCACATGTTGAGGGGGAGCATTTCTAAATGATCAAAACTATTAAGGTACAAAATGCTTTAATCTCGTATCACAAGTACCTTGATTGATTTTCCAAATGATTTTTCAATTGGTTTTAAGAAGGAAAGAACAATACCAAAAGACCGACCAATTTACTTTATGCATGGTGTTATAAGGATGGTTAGGTTAGGTATTCGTTCCCACGATCCCGCCAGAGTTGGAGGGATCTACCCAGGGACAATCCACTAGATAGTGTAGAAGTCCTTAGGTATGATGAAAAAATGAGAAAAGTGATAATAAGGGAAGAGTGCCGACTGAGATAGAGCTAGAACTGGAATAAACCCAACAAGGTTCTAGTAATGAAGTATCGGTAAGCACTGAAGGGGTTGAAGAATGAAAAAGAATTGAATGTGAAAAGGGTAAAAAGAAATAGCCCTTCAATAATTCAACCTTAGGGCAGAAACCGGGTTCAATTCATATGCTACTGGTGGTTACCAAGGTAACGCCGGTATTGAAGACAAGACGTCATGGACCTAGTGACGCACTGCACTAAACTTCCCAAGCTACTCAAGTTCCTCTTAAAAAGGGCTTGTTTCATTCTCACGGGGAACCTACATAATCTATCGACTTTCTCTTAGAGATTGTTGATATTGAAGAAGGAAACCCTCTCCCTAGTCTCCGGCATAGGAAACCAAATATGCACAATTGAGTCTAGAGCCAAGAGATCATCCACAAAATCTCATTAGGACACAAAATTAATGAAGACTTGCTGTTTCACACAATGTGGAAAGTAAGTATATATTGAGAGTCCTACGCATTATTCTTGTGGTATTGCAAGAACATCCGAGTGATATGTAAAAATATTCACAATGAAGATGGAAATCCTTCTAGAGCCAACATCAAACAAGCTCTTGGTGGGTGACATGTGAGATCTTTCCAAAAGATCAAGCTTGTGACAACTGGATAGAAACGATGGGGCGATTCATTCTTGAATCAACCTTGGTCCAGGAAATGATTTGACGAATACTTTTGGAAAAACCGTTCGATGTGCAAATCTTCTTTTCTCTAGCACATCGAATGTGTATTCATTTTCAAACACAAAAATTATCTCTGATTGAAAAAATACTTTTAGAAAAATCGTTCGATGTGCGAATCTCTTCTTTTCTCTAGCACATCGAATGTGTACTCTTTTTCAAATACAAAAAGCATTTTAAATTGAAATTGATCTTTCTCATAAAACCTTCGTCGTATTGCAAAACTCTTTCTTCTAAGCAATACGCGATTGTTTTCAAATCAATTTTTCATCAATCAGTGAATCTCAATTCGCTGGTTCACTCACTCCGTGTTGTCTTCTTTGAGACGTTCCGGTTTGAGAACAGCTAGAACAGCTGCGAAACCCTGTCAAGGAGATTCTTCGAATTATACCCGATCACAGCGACTTGTACCGATCAATGGGGAACCGTGGGTCGTGTACCTCAATTCAACGAAAGTGATCAAAGACACTTTCGTGTGTTTTATTGCTAACTGTTGTTTGCAGGTATATTTGGACGGTTGCAGCTGATCAGAATTGAGAAGTCAATCTAAAGTCGCATGCTCACAACATCTACACTTAATTGAAGGAATCATGACTTGTGCATATCTACAGAACCTGGCTCTGATATTTTTATACTATGTTTCGCTCACTGCTGCAAATATCATGAGCCAGTAAAGCTTCCGCTACTCTGATGAAATGATGTCATGATCCTGAAAGTGTGAGCATGTCGGTCCAAAAGTCACAACATCACATGATGGCAACACAATAAAGGGTGATCCAGAGATTTATTGTGACTGATGATCTCAATGAAAGCTCGAAGATCATCAAAGATGTGGATCAGTTAAAGGCCTCTACTAAAAGTACAAAACTATGCGGACTTTGAAGAATCGCTACTAAAGCACAAAGATTGCGGAACTTGAAGAATTGAAGTCTACGAGCTCAGAACTAATGACAAAGATAGAATGCTAGGATGCAAAATGTATTTCATGGGGTGACCTCCCATAGGGGGAGATTGTTAGGAATTGGAAATTCCATGTGAAAGTGTCGGTCACCCCAATTATGGTCTAGCATATGTTAGCTCGTATACATGTCGTTATTTACGTTATTTAGTAGTTAATTAGTTAGTTATTAGCATAGATTAGTTTAGAGTAACACCGTGGAGGAAGGACGGGTCTTTACCCACTGTATGCCTGATCCACAGTCCGACAGGAGGACGCATTAGTATGTAACTATAAATACCCTCTACCTCCCAAGGTAGAGGGTTGGAACTTCTAAGGTAACCTTGCATTTTGTGTTTTATCTCTCTCTCTAGAATTCCCTCCCTTCTCTTCATCTTTCAAACCATGGCTTTCTTGTTTAATCATCTACCTAGACCACCCGAATCATCTAAACAACATAAAATATACGATCCTACAGATATCCTTTGCTTTTTGTCCGAGAAAAACCCCATGACCAGAAACAAACTAAAACCTTTTCCTTGCTGCTACTATTCAACTTGGAATTAGAAACAAGTAACATCCAATAGATCAACACCTAAACCCTTGAATCTTTGCAAGTTTAGGAACAAGTAAAACCACCAAGAACCCTAATCGACTTAGGGATAAATCGGCTGGGTATTTGATAGAAAATTGAGATCAGTTAGGATTGGTTTTAGGTATAAATGAATCGTACATGTGATGGGTAAAGGATGTGTTTATATAGCCAAGCTAACCAACCAAGCCATGGGCTATGACTTGGTCGATAAGTTTAAAACCCAAACACTCCCTTTCTGCCCCTCTTGCCGGATCAGTGGATCCTAGGCCCATGGCAGCTCCAACATTCGACCCAAGTCCAAACCAAAGATAATCCATGGGTCGTTTAATGTACTCGGGTCAAGTACATGCATATCGGGTATTGTATATTCAAGTATCAAATACGTTCAACATGTATACTCGTGTTTATCGTGTGTGCCCCATAGGCTCACACACTTTTAGCGTTTATGTGTGTTTACAACTCCCACAAACCAACATATTCTACTAGAACCTACAATAGACCAACAATCTCAAGGTGGATTTGACTTGCATATTACTAGAAATAACATAAAAACCGACTATTTATCTTCAAAATGTGGTTACAAGTGGACAAATATTCACCAAGAGTTGAGATCAATATAGAACTTATATTTGTCATAGAAAAAATGAACCAATCATAACCCTTCATTTTTTATCTAAATTAATACAAAATCATTTTCCACCTTTTTTTTTAAAACAACATATCTTACAAACGGTAAATCTTTAAAATATAAAAAATACACCATCGTGACGAGAATTAAATTATCTTTCTATAGATATGCACTTTTACATATTTTCGACAAACATTTTTTCTCAAAAATTCCGTCCGAAAAAATCATATATGATTTTTACGAATCATATATGATTTTAAAAAATCATGTATGATTCGATTTTTACGAATCATATATGATTTTTACAATCATATATGATTCTCAAAAATCATATGTGATTCGTAAAAATCGAATCATATATGATTTTCACAAATCATATATGATTTTTGTTGACCGAAATTTTGAAAAAAAAAAGTTGTTAAAAATATATAGTAGTGCATATCTATAGAAAGATAATTTAATTCTCGTCACGATGGTATAATTTTTATCGCGTAACTATTTAATTTTTTTTAAAAGGGTGAAAGTTTATCATAATAAAAAAATGAATGACTATTATTGGTTGATTGGATCTATGGTAAATTTTGGTTCT
This sequence comes from Chrysanthemum makinoi, assembly GCA_910596185.1. Taxonomy (NCBI): domain Eukaryota; kingdom Viridiplantae; phylum Streptophyta; class Magnoliopsida; order Asterales; family Asteraceae; genus Chrysanthemum; species Chrysanthemum makinoi. The sequence continues at coordinate 301,298,156 of OU343223.1, forward strand.
ATATTGAACTTTTGCATCTATAACCATATGAAATCTGATGACGCAAATTTTCACAGTTTGTGAATTCCCATATTTCTAATTGCTAAATGTAGCAAAACAACATGTTTGTCAATGGATTCGTAGGTATGAAACAGCAATGTCCATACAAAATTTGAAACCTAAATCCAGTGGCGGATCCAGGAATTCGGAATAGGGTATGCACTATTGATTTTTAAGAGAGTTAATAATAAATCTGACTTTTTCAGGTTATGTTCGGGTTAGGTTTTCCGGGTCGGGTTTTTCTGGATTTAGATTAGACGCAATTTTTACTTTTATGTGTCCAAGTAAATAAAGCTGTTTTGGTTTGTAAAATTTCGGTATATGTGAGCCACTATTCTAGATTTAGATTACACGTGATTTTGAAAAAACAAATAATAGGTGTTTTTCAAAGCGTAAATATCAGTATTAAAAAAAATCGAAAAAAAGTTTGTCGAAAATATATCGAAGTGTCCGTCTACTGAAGATAAAAATTTACTCGTCACATTAATGTATTTTTTGTCGCTTTAACATCAGACATAACCTAACAAAACAATAGAAAAAATAAAGCTAGGCAATGTTAAAATTATAGTATATGTGTATGCATTTTGAGTGAATTGGGCCCTGTAGTTAACTTGAAGTCCACAATCACAACAATTGGGCCACACATAAGTTATTAAACTATTGACCATTTGACCTAAATTCTAATGCCTTATATGCGCCTTCTTCTTCTTCAAACTGCCGCCTGCAAACACTGCTCAGCATTTACATTTTTTTTTTCAACCAATGATGAGTTGAGTTAAGGTATGCACTTTTATTTTCGTGTGTTTTAGAGGGTATGCACTCATAAAATTTTAGTGTATTTTATAGTCACATTTGAGAAAAAACAATTTTTTTTACACTACTAAAAATTTAGGCAGGGTATGCACGTGCATACTCTATCATTAAGCTAGATCCGCCCCTGCGGGCTAAATCACTAGATCGCCTGATGTTAAAACCTACGCCTTCTAACAATACCACATTTAGAAAATCCGTACTAGGCTACTACCATGCATGTGTGTATAAGCATAACTTCTAGCTTTTGACAACTTTTCCCAAATCAATAATTTATAAACTACTAGGACAATGTTTGGGATTACTTATATAAGTGCTTTACCCGCTTATCAATAAATCAGATTATCAATTTGAGCGTTTGAGCGTTTGACTAAAACTGCATATGTTAATGGTGTGGGCTGGTACTTGGTTATTTTTAAGAAATCCCAAACACGTCCTAAAGTAATAAGCACACATATACAGACAACACATCAAATGCAAAAGCGTTAGATCTCGAAAATAAGTACCCCTAACACTAACAAGCAAGCGTTGGATCTTGACAATAAGTACCCCTAACAATAACAAAGCGTTGGATCTCGACAATAAGTACCCCTAACAATAACAAGCTTAAACTAAAGGATGTGACAGTCTTTTATTAATGTAAACCAAGTTTTTTCTATACAAATAGAAATCTACATAAAGTAAGTTATGTTTCAACGCTCCTTTAAGATCTCTTTCTTTTATTTATTAACTTTCACCTCCAACACCACTTAATAAACAGGTTAACGACGACGTATGAGAATTACGCAAATGGTCAAGACGAGTTTTGTGGCCCACTAGAAATGACCTTGATCCAAAAGACCAGGTATCACGAATCACTATTACCCTGAAAATGCAGTTCGGTTGTTAGATATGTAAAAAAAAGTAAGGATAATTATATAGCCGAAGGATTTTATTTTTACAATGCATTGATTCATAAATTTTTGTATTAAAACATTAATATCCGTTCACATCATATTCTTTCATTTATAAAAATAATAGGTGAAGATGGAATTGCTACTCCTGGAGAGATCTAACCTCAAGATATGTATTTTATGAAATCCATTCCCGGTCAACATGAAGTCTAATGATCCTCGAGGAGGCTGTTGTTGTGGATAGAGTGGCTCTGTATAGTGACAAGGAAAATAGTCTAAAAGTCAAAATAATGACTCGACAAACACGTAGGTTAGAGCTAACCATTTTCTTAGTGGGTATTGCAAAATGTGTTATTCATAATTTCACATTATGGTTAGGATGAATTAAATTTAGGATTATATAGAAATGTTATATTATAACTACACATTTACAATTCAAGCAAGTAATTTCTATCGCACACATAGTAGGTCATTAGGATGGTTGGTTTAAGATTATACTGTCAAACTAAATAACCTAACATAAAATAGCTCATCTCGTTATATAAATAGAGCATTGCTATATAATCCTAAATTTTATTCCTAATTCATCATCCTAACCATAATGTGAATAACACATATTGAAATACCCACTACGGAAATGGTTAGCTCTAGCCTGTGGCTTACGTGTTTGTCGAGTCATTATTTTGACATTTAGACTTTTTTCCTTGTCACTATACAGAACCACTGTATCCACAACAGCAGCCTCCTCTCCTCACCTCGAGGATCATAGACTTTATGTTGACGGGGAACGGATTTCATAAATACGTATCTTGAGGTCGTATGATCTCTCCAAGAGTAGCAATTTCATCTTCACCTAGTATCTTTATAAATGAAATAATATGATTTGAACGAATATTAATGTTTTAATACAAAATTTTATGAATAAGTGCATTGTTTAGAAAATAATAACATCCTTTGGCTATATAAACATCCTTACTTTTTTTTAACATATCTAACAACTAAACTTCATTTTCAGAGTAACAGTGATTCGTGATACCTGGTCTTTTGGATCAAGGTTATTTCTATTGGGTCCACAAAACTCGTCTTGGCCTTTTTCGTAATTCTCATATGTGGCCGTTAACCTATTTTTTAAATGGTGTCGGAGGTGAAAGTTAGCAAATAAAAGAAAGAAATCATAATGGCGCGTTGAAACATAACTTACTTTATGTAGATTTATATTTGTATATATTTCAAGCAACTCATATTGGATAATATACAAGATTTGTAGATTTTCTTTTAGTTTTTGTGAAAATAAAACTAGTGGAGAAACAAAGAATATGAGTATTGTGGTGGCTGAGACTATGGTAGTGTGAATGTGGTATTAGGGCACAAAGTGTTTATACTTTTATGCTACTACTGTTACTGTTAGGTTAGTTATTTTGGGCCAAATTCATGAGTTGCTCTTATTGGGCTAAGTTTAATGCATAGGGCCGAAGTTTGCATAAAATTTAGTTGTTGGCCGAATTTTGTGCGTTACAAATTTGTTTTGCGGTCAAAATGGTTATATAAATTTTTGGAATTATAATTAGTATATATACTATAGATCGAGCAACAGTGTTTGTAATGCAAACATTAATTGCCAACTTTCACAAGTTGGCAAAAATAATTCCTGAGGTTTAAGTGTCGTTGCAAAATAAGTCCAAGTTGGCAAAAATAGTCCCTAAGGTTTAAGTGTCGCTGCAAAATACGTCCTTTATATCAATTTGGCAAAAATAGTCCCTATCCAAATTCACGGCTACAAAAGTAATCCCGCTGCATCGCGCGGGTTCCCACACTCGTTGAAAGGATTGAGCGAGTTACTTTTTGTCTAGAAGTGAAAAAAAAAGTAAAGGGTTAAGTATGTTGGATGATCAATCACATCAATGATCCTTTAGTCCATTGGTAAGAGCTTTGAGCTTGGGTCAATAGACCCGGGTTCAAACCTCTTCCATGACACTAAAGATCATTTGGTACCATCCCCCCACCGCAAATGCTCAGATTGACTGGTCAGCGAGGGCCTATTGAAGAAAATGGCCAGGGTTCAAAGCCCACCTCCGATAAGTACATCCTGGGACAGGTGCTCATTACCTGGGGCCGGGTCCTTGGGGGAGGGTCCGGTTGGCATCCTTAGGATGCATGGGAACAGGGTGATCCCACCGATCTTCACCTTTTGAAGAATCACATCAACAATTCCATCGTTTGCCTATCCAATCCCCATATGACAAAACCTTGCACTTCCCTGTGCTCTAGTTTGAACTATAATTAGTGTTTGGCTGAAACTTTTTGGGTTCTTTAGATTAAAAAACTATGATAGTTTTCGTGAAACTCGGGAATTGAAGTGGTAACCGTAGCACATTTGTTGACAGGGTGAATCGAAAACATATAATTTTGTAACCAATTAGCACACGGGCAAATTGTATTATCTCCAAAGTACATTTGGCAGGATTATTTTTGCTAAAGACACACCCGATGGAGGTGAAAGTGAACAGTACTAATGGTTGTTAAGTAATGGCTAACGGTTGTTAAGTAATGGCTAACGGTCGTTCAGTAACGACCATTATTTTTAATATTTAAAAAAAAAACTCCAACACAGATATGACGTAATTGGTCTTTCATGTTACACGTCTGTTGCAAAATCAGTCCTTGATCATTAACTTTGCAACGAAATGCTAACGTAAGGAAAATTTCCGTAAAAAAATTAAAAACAATTTACAAAAATTGTCCTTGGGGTTATCAATCTGTTACAAAGTTGGTTCTTTGCGCTTCACGACGGAACGCAACGAAAATCAATAATTTTGTATTCAAACATCCCGCCGCAAAAAGCGAGACTTAAAACCTCGTATATAACAATTTACAAATTGTTATTAACCGTTGATGAACAATAATTCAGGATTAAATAATACAAACTAATAATGTAGATAAGTATTAGACAAAGCAACACCTAACCAAAATCTTCCATTAGTCCGACGGTAAAAAGTCTAATTATGATTAAACTTTTTGCATGTTATTACGAGATGAGATTTTGTATTTGACTAAATAACGCAAAGATGTGAATAGTTAATGTGTAGGATATGAGCCAATATTTTTACCTTATCATCAAAACAAATACATAAACTCAAACACACTCAAATGCAAACATATGTCGATGTCAAACGACATATATTTAAAACCTCGCTGCAACGTCCGGGTAAACATCTTCATCCTAACACATATATACTAAATCAAATTATAAATTACTTAACTTTAATCAATATTGCTTATACAAAATGGAAAAAGATCCTCTCAAATTGAGGATAACTTGATTGATAGATATGAACTTAAAAAGAGAGTAGAAACCAATTAACTAAGTTAAAATGGCTGTAATAAAAGTTTCATTATAAAAGTCATCAAGTGGTACATATACATTATTAGAAAGCCAAGTATTTGTTTATACAGTAAAACCTTTATATATTAATACTCGATAAATTAATAACCTCGATAAAATTAATAATTTGTCTGGTCCCAACTTGAGACAAATATAAATTTGACACTAATTAATAAAATAATAAAATAATAATTTTTTTAAAACCACAGTTTATATATGTTGGTCCCAACTAAACTAGAAATTAATAAATACTAAAAAATTCCACAATTTCTTCAATGGTTTAAACCTCGTAACAATCATTAGTATACACTAGCAGGGTACCCGCGTGTTCTTGGCGAGTATTTTGAAATATAATTTTTTAGTGAACCACGTTTTCTAGTTTGTTATGTTTTTAGTGAATAAATTTACGGATGCTAAAAATTCATGTGACATCTTTCAACTCTTTAACTAATGACAACACTTTTCTATATACTCTTTTAATCATTGGTTGTGGCTACTTTTGGTTTATTAATAAGCATGACTACAATGTTACATTTTTTTATTATTATTTTTTTATTTATTTATTTATTTTTTTTGCATAGTTTCTTGAATCTCACTCGGCCCACACACCTATGACTACAATGCTACATTTGCTACTTTTTTTTTACTCAGATTCTTGAATGTCACTCGGCCCACACACCTATGACTTATTACCCTTGATATAAAACACTTTGTATTACCCTAAACCTACACAAATTTTGCACGCCTCTTCTTTATCCCTTTCATTTCAAAACTCAGCCACCATTTTAATTTCTTCTCTTCTCTATCAAACTATCAACTCAAACTTAGCCACTCTTTTGTTTCCTCTAACTGATTCGAACGAACCAAAAATAAGGAAAAGAAGAAAAACATTTATGGAAGTGTAAACTGTTGGAAGTGTTTATGCGTCCAACTAGTTTGTTTCTTCCAAACAGATTCGAACACTTCGAACCGGTTGCATGCCTTTTCTTTATGCGCCAGTCGAATGTTTTGTAGCGAAGAGAATATTGTTAATTTGTGTGATGTTGACTTTTAGTGTTTCCATATTAATAAGGGATTAAATGTATTGATGAATCAGAAAGTGATCGTTTGTACAATAGGTTTAACAATTTGTATTTTTCACTTAAGGGATATTTTAAGAACTACATTATTGATATTAGCTGACTAATCAATTTGTGTATTTAGTTGTGCAAAATTTAATTGTACATAATGCTTTGACATGTGTATTTGCTTAAATTCTATATTAGAAAATCTTAAAAAATTAATAGGAGGGAAGTGTCAAGATGTATTATAAGTAGTACAAATTCATTAATTTCTTTAATGTGTTGAATTTATAAAATGTTAATTGAACTTATTTCTTTAATTTATTTTTCATCTCTAACTAGTATACATTGTAACTAGTATATTTGATTTAAAAAATTTTAAAAATCTATTTAAATTAATAAATTATTAATTTATTGATATAATAATATCTCGTTAAATTAATAAAATATTCTGGTTTTAACATCATTAATTTATAGAGATTTTACTGTATAACTGATTAATTGAACTCACATTCGACCTAAATAATTTAAACACTAACTAGGCTCAGTATTTGGTTTTAGGGTCATTGAGGGAAATTAAAAAATTAACCCAATCGAGCTCAAATAAAATCCCTAGAAAACGACCCCATCTCAAATATCATAATGCAAATATATTCAAATAAAAGAAAACCTTAAACATTGGTTACGAAGTAAAACCTTAGACATCATATTATACAACAATTGGTACTGATCTAACCTCATCACACATTGAGGTTTTTATTTTGTAAAGCTATATATAATAGTAAACTGTAGCATATGGTCCGTTCTTGCATCTTTATAACTCGATCAGTTATCATAAACCGAAGTGTTTGGTCGTGGCTCAAACTCTTCGTTAGACGTCTTTTTGCTTTTTAAATTTGCAGCATTTTCGTAAATAGAGACGTTTGGCCTTGGCTCGAACTCTTCTTCGGACGTCCTTGTACTTTTCAAATTAACACCATTGTCGAAAATAGAGACGTTTGGCCTTGGCTCGAACTCTTCTACAGACGTCCTTGTACCTTTCAAACTAACACCATTGTCGTAAATAGAGACGTTTGGCCTTGGCTCGAACCCTTCTTCAGACGTCCTTGTACCTTTCAAACTAACACCATCAACGTAAATAGAGACGTTTGGCCTTGACTCGAACTCTTCTTCGGACGTCTTTGTACCCTTCAAATTAACACCATTGTCGTAAATAGAGACGTTTGGCCTTGGCTCGAACTCTTCTTCGGACGTCCTTGTACCTTTCAAACTAACACCATTGTCGTAAATAGAGACGTTTGGCCTTGGCTCGAACTCTTCTTCTGACGACCTTGTACCTTTCAAACTAACACCATCAACGTAAATAGAGACGTTTGGCCTTGGCTCGAACTCTTCTTCGGACGTCTTTGTACCTTTCAAATTAACACCATTGTCGTAAATAGAGACGTTTGGCCTTGGCTTGAACTCTTCTTTAGACGTCTTTGTACCTTTCAAAATAACACCTTCGACGTAAATAGAGACGTTTGGCCTTGGCTCGAACTCTTCTTCGGACGTCCTTGTACCTTTCAAACTAACACCATTGTGGTAAATAGAGACGTTTGGCCTTGGCTTGAACTCTTCTTCAGACGTCCTTGTACCTTTCAAACTAACACCGTTGTTGTAAATAGAGACGTTTGTCGTTGGCTCGAACTCTTCTTCAGATGTCCTTGTACCTTTCAAATTAACACCGTTGTCGTATATAGAGACGTTTGGCCTTGGCTCGAACTCTTCTTCAGACGTTCTTGTACCTTTCAAATTAACACCGTTGTTGTAAATAGAGACGTTTGGCCTTGGCTCAAACTCTTCTTCGGACGTCCTTGTACCTTTCAAATTAACACCATTGTCATAAATAGAGACGTTTGGCCTTGGATCGAACTCTTCTTCAGACGTCCTTGTACCTTTCAAATTAACACTATTGTCGTAAATAGAGACGTTTGGCCTTGGCTCGAACTCTTCTTCGGACGTCCTTGTACCTTTCAAACTAACACCATCGACGTAAATAGAGACGTTTGGCCTTGGCTCGAACCCTTCTTCAGACGTCCTTGTACCTTTCAAATTAACACCATTGTTGTAGATAGAGACGTTTGGCCTTGGCTCGAACTCTTCTTCGGACGTCCTTGTACCTTTCAAATTAACACCATTGTCGTAAATAGAGACATTTGGCCTTGGCTCGAACTCTTTTTCAGACGTCCTTGTACCTTTCAAATTAAACCTATTGTCGTAAATAGAGACGTTTGTCCTTGGCTCGAATTCTTCTTCAGATGTCCTTGTACCTTTCAAACTAACACCATTGTTGTAAATAGAGACGTTTGGCCTTGGCTCGAACTCTTCTTCGGACGACCTTGTACCTTTCAAATTCACACCATTGTCGTAAATAGAGACGTTTGGCCTTGGCTCAAATTCTTCCTTGTTAGAAGACTTGTCGTGGGTTCTTGCTTCCTCCAATGTGTGAAAATGGCTTTTCATACTAGAAAGTGGTGACACAGAAGTACCCTTTTGAACCAACAAGTCATGTTGATATAGTTGAGGATTTGGTCTAGCATCTACGGTAATGACAATCTGCTCGAATAAAACACAAACAAGTCAATATTAGAATAACAAGATGTAAAAACTTATAAAATCAAAGCAAATAACACCAATCAGTTTGATAATGAACCCAGCCAACCTCCCCTTGGTTCACTTTTATTATAATCAAAACTAAAGAGTATCTGTTTTACAATACAAGTTTAACACAAATGAAAGAATTACATAAACTAGGGTTTCTCCAAATCTCAGATACACGAGAGAAGAGAGAAGAAAACACACAGATGAATAAGTGGTAAAATAATGAGAAGATTATCATGACTTGAGCTTTTATAGCTATAGGAATAAAGAGTCTTCTTTTGGTCCATGATCTTTCACTCTATGTCAATAATAGTCCCTCAACTTCTTTTATCTTTGAAACTCAATGCTTATCTTCAACACTCCCCCATAAGCATTTAGACATCAAAAGCTTCCCTATAAGCTCTAGCTTCCTGAAGCTCCCCCATCATCATTAACTTGATCTTTAGAATTATCCTGAAACATATTAAACAAACCAAGCATTCTACAAAACATGTTATGATCAGTAATGTTGAGTCCTTTGGTAAACAAGTCTGCAACATTATCCTCAGACTTGACCTTCACTGGTTTAACAAAACCATCAGCAACTTTCTCTCTTAAGAAATAGAGATCAACCTCAAAATGCTTGCTCCTTTCATGAAGCACTGGATTAACAGAAATCTGCATAGCGTAACTGTTATCACAATACATATCCACTGGTAACTTCACATCAGCATGTAAATCACCCAAGATCTTGGTGATCCACATAACCTCACAACACACATTACACATAGCTCTAAACTCAGCCTCAGTAGAGGATCTAGCAACAACAGCTTGCTTTTTACTTTTCTAGGAAACCAAATTATTTCCCAGAAACACATAGTAACCTGTAACTGACCTTCTAGTCACTTTACACTTAGCCCAATCTGAATCAACATACACCTTTATATTCTTAACATCACCTTCTTTAAAGGTAATCCCAAGACCAGGCTCATTTTCAAATATCTTAACACTCTAAAAGCAAGTCTCAAATGTGATTTCATAGGTTTATGCATTACTTGACTTAAACAATGCACAGCATAAGAAATATCTGGCCTAGTCAAAGTCAAGTATATTAACTTGCCCACAAGTTTTTGATAACTTGTTATACTAGACAAAGGTTCATCATCCCCAAATTTAGAAACAAGCTTTTCAGGATTTGTCTCAATAGGAGATCCACATGGTTTACAACCAAGCATACCAAACTCAGTTAAGAGTTCATCTGATATTTTCTTTGAGTAAGACAAATCCCATCATCAATATCAAGTACTTCTATTCCCATAAAGTATTTTAGTTTACCCAAGTCTTTAATTAAAAACTTTGAACTTAAAACACTTTTAAACTTGTTAATTTCATTAGTATTATTTCCTGTGATAATAATATCATCCACATATACTAACAGAACTAACAAAATATCATTTTTATTCTTAATGAACAAAGAGTAATCATTAGGACTTTGAATAAACCCATTCTCTTTAAGCACAGACACAAGTTTTTCATTCCATTTTCTAGGAGCTTGTTTCAATCCATACAAAGACTTAACCAATTTGCAAACTCTTTTATCATTTTTATCGAAAAGCCTTCGGTAAAGTCATATAAACATCTTCTTCTAGCTCACCATATAAGAAAGCATTATTAATGTCAAGTTGGAACAAAGGCCACTTGTTATTTACAGCAATACTTAAAACACATCTTATAGTGACAATCTTTACAACAGGAGAAAAAGTCTCCTCATAATCAATACCCTCTCTTTGATTATATCCTTTAGCTACCAACCTAGCTTTATATCTTTCAACTTCACCATTAGCTTTATATTTAACTTTAAAAACCCACTTATATCCAATGGCAACTCTACCATTAGGTAACTCAACAACTTCCCAAGTACCATTTCTATTTAATGCTTCAATTTCTTGATTCATAGCATCTACCCATCTACTGTCTTTCACAGCTTCCTCATATGTTGTTGGTTCATATATTTTATTTAGACTAGATGTGAAAACAAAGTTATCAAAACTCAAGTTGGAATACTTAACAACTTTATCAATACCATACTTGTGATTTTTATTAAGCACATAATCTTTATACTTAGATGGTAAAGCTGTCATTCTACTAGTTCTTCTAACAGTTTGTGCCCCTGCTGGTTCTGGTGACTCAAATATTTTACCAAACATATCTAGATCCTCACCCTCAGACACATAACCATCATCAACATTACCAGTACTCTGTATATCATCAGAAACAAAAGTTTCTGTTGCATACTCACTACCTTCAGTATCCTTCCTACTAGAAGTGTCCCTAGTGTTGTCTACATTAACTGTATCTATATCCTCTGCTGTATCAACTGGCAAATTGATATCTACATCAGCAGTATCAGCAGATTTTACAGTTTCAGTAAGTAGATGCTCATCAACACTAGCATCTTCTTCTACAGTGATGACACTAGGTTTAAGAGTACTAGATTCAGGTACAGAATTGTTGTTATTATCTATACTATTTATCTTATCATCATAGGGTTCATTGGTTCCAAAATTATTTTGACTGCTATCAAAATCTTGATCAAAGAAATTCAAATCATTAACCCCATTATCAGCAAATACAAAATCTTTAGTGAATGAGGTATTCTTAAAAGGAAAAACAGTTTCATAAAATTTCACATCTCTTGAAAACATAAACTTCTTTTGATCAATGTTATAAAGTTTATATCCTTTCTTATCAAAAGCATATCCAACAAACACACATTTGTCAGATCTAGATGCAAACTTATCAGATTCATTTAAAACTGTTGCAAAACATAAGCAGCCAAAACATTTTAGATTCAACAGATTAGGTTCAATATTATACACCATTTCAAAAGGACTTTTACTAGACAACACAGCAGTTGGCAACCTGTTAATAAGGTAAGTAGCAGTCAGAATAGATTCATTCCACATGTTCAATGGTAACCCCCCCTGAAACATGAGGGCTCTAGCAGTATTTAACAAGTGCCTATGTTTTCTCTCAGCTACACCATTTTGTTGGGGTGTGTAGGGACAAGATGTTTGATGTAAAATTCCATTATATGTTAAAAAACTTTCAAACTTCTTATTTACAAATTCTGTCCCATTGTCACTTCTAAAAACTTTAATAGTTTTCTCAAACTGATTTTTAATGAGATTATAAAAACTATTAATGTAATCAAAAACTTCAGTTTTACTTTTCATTAAAAACACCCAAACTGCTCTGGTGTAGTCATCAACTACAGTAAGAAAATACTTATACCCTTCTCTACTAGTCACCTTATATGGACCCCACACATCTAAATGAACAAGATCACCCATGTTTTTAGTCTTATGATCACTCAAAGGAAATGGTTTTCTTGTTTGTTTAGCTTTATGTCATATTTCACAAGGTTTAGAATTAGTATTCTTAAGGTCTTTTAATCTAGTTTTAAGCACAGTTAAGACTTGGTCAGAGGGATGTCCAAGTCTATTATGCCAAATACAATTTGACATAAAACAACTCTTAACGTTACTATTATTAACCCTCTTACCTTCATCTAGAAAGTAAAGACCTCCTTTTTCACTACCAGTCCCCATCAGGAACTTTTGAGTGGAATCCTGAATTTTACACATTTTATCATTAAAACTGACAATCACATTATTATCTTGAGACAACTTATGAACAGATAACAAACACACATGATACCCAGGAACTACCAGCACATCTTTTAAAATTAGATTATTTCCAAATTTAAAACTTCCAATTTGTTTAACCTGTGCAACAGTCCCATTGGGATGAGCAACTGTAAGATTTAGATGAGATACTTCCATTATATCATAAAGATGTGTAGCACAAAAGTTATATCTTGACTAGCTCTGAATCAATAATCCACCCAATATAAGTACTATAAGTACTTATATTAGAATTGAAATTAAAGAATCTACAAGTAAAGAAACTAATCACACAATTTGAAGCAATACAGTACTGCAACACTAGCATGGGCCTTGCTAGTATCACCTGAACAACTAAGTAAAGACATTAATCTGTTATCTTGATCACTAGTAAGAGTATGAGTAGTACTCTTACTAGTATCGATCTTATTTTCACACTATTAACATTGCCTTTTTTAACAAAACCAGGAGGATATCCAACTAACTCATAACATCTATCAATAGTATGACCACTCATATTACAATGCTTGCATATCGATTTGACACCTGCCAAATCTCTTATTATTATTATTGCTTCTATTAGAATTCAGTTATTATTAGAGTATTACGATATATGGCCTACCAGGCAAAGGCTGCAGCCCCATTTTTAACAGACTTACTAGCCACATGACTATTTCTATGTGACTCATCTCTAGATAGAGTAGCAAAAGCGGACTTAACATCGGAAAAGGATCAATAGTAAGAATAAGACTTCTCACAGAGCTAAAACTATCATCAAGACCCATGAGAAATTGCATCGACCTCAAAAGATCGAATGTTTTTCAAAGTGGGAGCAGTTTCACAAATGCATGTAGGCAGATCAACCAGGGAGTCAAACTGCCTCCACAATGCATTAAACTCATGATAGTACTCTGAAAGATTCATTCCAGATTGAGTTAAAGTATGTATTTTATGATGCAGAAAGATCTGATATCAAGAAACCACAATCTATACTCAGAACACCAAGATCTATTCCAATAGATCAAAACCCCCAAAAAAACAGAGAAACCCTAGTTTTCAAAAAACGTTACAATCTTTTAAAAACAGCTTTGGTATAGAGAACCTGGCTCTGATACCATGTAAAAACTTATAAAACCAAAGAAAATAACACCAATCAGTTTGATAATGAACCCAGCCAACCTCCCCTTGGTTCACTTTTATTATAATCAAAACTAAAGAGTATCTGTTTTCCAATACAAGTTTAACACAAATGAAAGAATTACACAAACTAGGGTTTCTCCAAATCTCAGATACACGAGAGAAGAGAGAAGAGAGAAGAAAACACACAGATGAATAAGTGGAAAAATAATGAGAAGATTATCATGACTTGAGCTTTTATAGCTATAGGAATAAAGAGTCTTCTTTTGGTCCATGATCTTTCACTCTATGTCAATAATAGTCCCTCAACTTCTTTTATCTTTGAAACTCAATGCTTATCTTCAACACAAGAAAAACGAATATGGAAATTAAAAGGTAAAGCATATATGTACAATTGAAAAGAGAGCGATAAAAGAAAGTGGTGACTTCATATTGTGAATACTACTATACTAGTACTTTTAGAGCTTTGGTTGGTATACGCATTTTAAGGAAATTGTGGCTCATATTTATAGTGCAAAGAGTAAATTACAAAAATCGTCTTTGTGGTTTAGCTAAATTGCACGTTTCGTCTTTGTGGTTAATTAAGTGCAAAAATCGTTCTTGTGGTTTACTGTTACGTGCACTTTTGGTCCTCCATCACTAACTGCCACTACAAGAAAAACTGGATTTAGTGACAAAAGGAATATGGTCACTATCAGTATAAAATTCGTCACTAACACTGTTTAGTGACCGAATCCTGGGTGGTCACTTTTCGTCACTATAGCTCCGTCACTATTTTTATTAGAGACCAAAAATAAAAATCCGTCTCTAACCAATGACCATAATACGGTGGTCACTATATTTGTGACGATATATTCGGTCTCTAATTTTGGTCACTAAGAGGTGAAGGTGGTCACTGAATTGAAAGATAGTGACCGATAATGATGGTCATGAAAGTGGTCACCGATTTAATAAAGATAACGGACCCGTTAACTCACTGTTAACACCCATCAGTGACCTTGTGTGTGGTCACTTCGTGTATAATTTAGAGACCAATTGGTGGTCACTCTTAAAAGCAAAAAGGTGGTCACTTATTCAAACATATTTACAAAACGATTTAGCAATTTCACAAAATATATACCTGCATTAAAATTGAAACATAAGGATTTTAACAACAAAGATATCAAATATCACTTATGATTGCATAACATAAAGATTCTTTTAACATATAATTTTTTGTATCTCGCTAATCAAATGAAACAAAAATAACCACAAAAGAGAAAAATGTAACATTCAAGTGTTTAACATCGTGTCTTAAATCATATCCACCCTCAATAATGACAATTGAAAAATACTCGGTACCAAACGACCCTTGTATCCAACTTAGTACCAAACAGTCCTTGCATCCTCCAACTCGCCCTCGCATCCAACCGAACTTTTAGTCACCCTACAAATGCGATAAACTTTGAGTCAGAGAAAATAATAATGATCTGAACTAACATAGTTGCAGAAAAGTAAAAAAAAAAAGCATGTGCATTATATGAGATTTCCCAGGTCTGTTACCAGGATTTCTCAGGTCTGTTACCAGAATCTAATAATACAAACAGAAACCAAGTTATAGTCATCTGTGGTTTTAGATATGGTGACGGGGTAGTTGCTTTGTAAGGGGGAATATAAAGATATGAAAAATCTGAGAATAAGCAGTTAAGAAAGGTTCAAGTGCAGGCCTAGGGGGTACTTTTTCAATGCTTATAGATGAGCTTATAGTGAGAATAAGCCCTCAAGCTTTTGGCAAAAGCTGTCCTGGCTGGCAAACAACAAATATCCACAAGCTCAGCTTATGAGGAGCTCTACACAGCTTATAGTGAGCTTATGAATAAGCTCAATTAACCACTACACTTACCAAGCTATAATAAACCTAGCCTAACAGCCAACTTAAAGCTTCTCAATGAATGGTCAAATGATTTTTTCAATTTATTCTACTTTGCACTATTCCTAACCTACTAGCATACTATCTATTTTTATTTTTATTTAATTTTAGAATCCTAAAATAAGCTAAATTATTCCACCACCACAACTGTATTATGTACTAACTACATGTATCATACACAGATAAACAAACATATTAAACACTTTCATAACAATCAAAAAATGATCCATTTCTGTCTAATACGGCTAAACCAACAAAAATATCCAAAGATGATACGAGATTAAATTATATACAGCTAAACCAACAAAAAAAAAGGTATGCACTACTTGGACAGCTTTTATAGCTCTACAACTGACAAACTCAATTCACATATGTAGTTCTAAAACTGGTGCAAAGTTACCTCCGTGCAAAGGGACGTCTCAAGAGTATTTTAGGAGCATACTTCTTTTGTTTCTTTAGCCTGTACTTTTCCTGTAGACGGTAAAGTTCAGCACTACGTATGCAGCAGCAATAGTTGTTCAAATTTCAAATAACGTACTCACTTGTGAAAAGGCTGTTTTATTCTCAAAGGTTGCACTGTTGGCAATAAGAGCTTCGACTATATCATTCCCACTTGCACCCTGTCTGGATTAAAAATATATATAAGTCAAGATCATTAATAAAAAAACATTAAAAAAATAGCAAAAGAAAATGTCCTGGGCAGATTTTCAAGATATGTTGTTATAGCGATAAACCAGGAAGCAACAGGCAATATACCTATAAATCTAAAATTCGCTACAAAATGGCTACTAAAGAGTATTCCTATCAGCAGGTCAGAAACGAGTATAGATAAGATATAAGAACAGTAATTACGTACACAGATAAATGTTTGCATTATCCACTATATGTACCACAACCGAAGTGTAATAGATAATGATTACTAGAGAGCCTATCATGCCATTCTCATATCTTGATATCTGATTATCCAATAAGGTACCACCTACAAGAAACAAACTACCTATAGTGAAAATTCACTACAAACTACCTCTTATATTGTCCTTTGAGTCACCTTCCTTCTTGTCTTCGGTGTTATTAGCTGATATAAAAAAAGATTAGATTACTGTTCAAGTCATGATATCATATATAGAAGCAATAAAAAAACTCCACTTAAGTACTCAGCATATGTATGTGTGGGAACACTCATGCACAAAGTACGTAGATAATAGTATGTCTGGTCTGAGAAGAATAATGATAATGCCAAAGTCCAGGTAGTTGCATTAGACCATTGATTAAGAACCCATGGATGTGGCCAAAATAACCTTGTTGTAACCAAATGTGTACAAACATAATCTAGCATGACTTGCAATGATTTTATCTCACACATGTATGCATTATCCACTTCATCCACCCTATAAATCAGATCGGCCCACACTTTTATTCATTCCACCTTTCGCTGTTGATTCTACTAGGCTACTAGCATTAAAGCATCCATTTTGTTTTACTGAAAAAATAATTGATTGTGCGCCTACGAATCATAGTTTAAGCTGTTAATATAGAACCATCTAAAACTACGAATCATAGTTTAAGCTAGTGTTATCAAAATATCATATATGTCAATGGTGGAATCAGTGATAGGTATGATATGAAGTTTAAGTCGTTAAACAGATTCCGTTTTCAGTTTTGACTATATAAAAAACATTCAAATCATGGTTTCACACCAAATAAAACCAGCAACAGCAAAAGGATATTCCCACATGGCCCTGTCACCTTCCTGTTTGCGAAGAAGATCTTGAAATGATTTCTGCATAAATATAATAGTGAATTAGTAGCAGATAGGTAACAGGAGTAATGATTAACCATGAAGAAACATTACAACTCATATAAATAGGACTATAGGAGTATCTGTTACCTTTTTTTCTTTCCCATTCACCTATTGATTTATCTTTTCGTTTTTTACACAGTATCAACCATCGCACTTCCATTTATCATAAAGAATTAACCCAATCGAGATTTTACTGTATAACTGATTAATTGAACTCACATTCGACCTAAATAATTTAAACACTAACTAGGCTCAGTATTTGGTTTTAGGGTCATTGAGGGAAATTAAAAAATTAACCCAATCGAGCTCAAATAAAATCCCTAGAAAACGACCCCATCTCAAATATCATAATGCAAATATATTCAAATAAAAGAAAACCTTAAACATTGGTTACGAAGTAAAACCTTAGACATCATATTATACAACAATTGGTACTGATCTAACCTCATCACACATTGAGGTTTTTATTTTGTAAAGCTATATATAATAGTAAACTGTAGCATATGGTCCGTTCTTGCATCTTTATAACTCGATCAGTTATCATAAACCGAAGTGTTTGGTCGTGGCTCAAACTCTTCGTTAGACGCGATCTTTTGCTTTTTAAATTTGCAGCATTTTCGTAAATAGAGACGTTTGGCCTTGGCTCGAACTCTTCTTCGGACGTCCTTGTACTTTTCAAATTAACACCATTGTCGAAAATAGAGACGTTTGGCCTTGGCTCGAACTCTTCTACAGACGTCCTTGTACCTTTCAAACTAACACCATTGTCGTAAATAGAGACGTTTGGCCTTGGCTCGAACCCTTCTTCAGACGTCCTTGTACCTTTCAAACTAACACCATCAACGTAAATAGAGACGTTTGGCCTTGACTCGAACTCTTCTTCGGACGTCTTTGTACCCTTCAAATTAACACCATTGTCGTAAATAGAGACGTTTGGCCTTGGCTCGAACTCTGCTTCGGACGTCCTTGTACCTTTCAAACTAACACCATTGTCGTAAATAGAGACGTTTGGCCTTGGCTCGAACTCTTCTTCAGACGACCTTGTACCTTTCAAACTAACACCATCAACGTAAATAGAGACGTTTGGCCTTGGCTCGAACTCTTCTTCGGACGTCTTTGTACCTTTCAAATTAACACCATTGTCGTAAATAGAGACGTTTGGCCTTGGCTTGAACTCTTCTTTAGACGTCTTTGTACCTTTCAAAATAACACCTTCGACGTAAATAGAGACGTTTGGCCTTGGCTCGAACTCTTCTTCGGACGTCCTTGTACCTTTCAAACTAACACCATTGTGGTAAATAGAGACGTTTGGCCTTGGCTTGAACCTTTCTTCAGACGTCCTTGTACCTTTCAAACTAACACCGTTGTTGTAAATAGAGACGTTTGTCGTTGGCTCGAACTCTTCTTCAGATGTCCTTGTACCTTTCAAATTAACACCGTTGTCGTATATAGAGACGTTTGGCCTTGGCTCGAACTCTTCTTCAGACGTTCTTGTACCTTTCAAATTAACACCGTTGTTGTAAATAGAGACGTTTGGCCTTGGCTCAAACTCTTCTTCGGACGTCCTTGTACCTTTCAAATTAACACCATTGTCATAAATAGAGACGTTTGGCCTTGGCTCGAACTCTTCTTCAGACGTCCTTGTACCTTTCAAATTAACACTATTGTCGTAAATAGAGACGTTTGGCCTTGGCTCGAACTCTTCTTCGTACGTCCTTGTACCTTTCAAACTAACACCATCGACGTAAATAGAGACGTTTGGCCTTGGCTCGAACCCTAGACGTCCTTGTACCTTTCAAATTAACACCATTGTTGTAGATAGAGACGTTTGGCCTTGGCTCGAACTCTTCTTCGGACGTCCTTGTACCTTTCAAATTAACACCATTGTCGTAAATAGAGACATTTGGCCTTGGCTCGAACTCTTTTTCAGACGTCCTTGTACCTTTCAAATTAAACCTATTGTCGTAAATAGAGACGTTTGGCCTTGGCTCGAATTCTTCTTCAGATGTCCTTGTACCTTTCAAACTAACACCATTGTTGTAAATAGAGACGTTTGGCCTTGGCTCGAACTCTTCTTCGGACGACCTTGTACCTTTCAAATTCACACCATTGTCGTAAATAGGCTCAAATTCTTCCTTGTTAGAAGACTTGTCGTGGGTTCTTGCTTCCTCCAATGTGTGAAAATGGCTTTTCATACTAGAAAGTGGTGACACAGAAGTACCCTTTTGAACCAACAAGTCATGTTGATATAGTTGAGGATTTGGTCTAGCATCTACGGTAATGACAATCTGCTCGAATAAAACACAAACAAGTCAATATTAGAATAACAAGAAAAACGAATATGGAAATTAAAAGGTAAAGCATATATGTACAATTGAAAAGAGAGCGATAAAAGAAAGTGGTAACTTCATATTGTGAATACTACTATACTAGTACTTTTAGAGCTTTGGTTGGTATACGCATTTTAAGGAAATTGTGGCTCATATTTATAGTGCAAAGAGTAAATTACAAAAATCGTCTTTGTGGTTTAGCTAAATTGCACGTTTCGTCTTTGTGATTAATTAAGTGCAAAAATCGTTCTTGTGGTTTACTGTTACGTGCACTTTTGGTCTTCAATCACTAACTGCGTTAAGTGAGTTCCGTTAATAGTTATACGTTAGGCCCTTTGGCTAACTGCCGTTGCAGCGCCCATCCTTTAACAGTTGCAGCGCCAGTCCTTTAACCTAACGACCGTTTATAATTTAAAATTTTCGTCCGTTTTTGTCCGTTTTAAACCGTTTTTGTCCGTTTTCATCCGTTTATGTCTGTTTTTATCCGTTTTCTTACGTTTTTTTTCGTTTTTCTTACGTTTTAGTTCGTTTTTGTCTTTTTCCATCCGTTTTTGTTCGTTTTCATCTATTTTTGTCCGTTTTTCATACATTTTGTCCGTTTTTCTTAGGTTTTTGTCCGTTTTCATTCGTTTTTCTTACGTTTTCGTCTTTTTTTACGTTTTTGTCCGTTCTCATCCGTTTTTCTTACGTTTTTGTCCGTTTTTCTCAGGTTTTGTTCATTTTTATCCGTTTTCATCTGTTTTGTCCGTTTTTCTTACGTTTTTGTCTGTTTTCGTACGTTTTTGTCCGTTTTCATCCGTTTTGATACGTTTTTCTTACATTTTTGTCCGGTTTTCTTATGTTTTTGTCCTATTTTGACATATTGAAAAAAATAATTTCAAAAAAAAAAATTTTAATTTAAAAAAAAAAAAAAAATTGTTTTTCTTTTAAAAAAAATGTTGAATTTTTTTTCCAAAATTTTCAATATGTCGAAATACTTTTTTTTTCAAAAGAAGAAAATTTTGGAATTTTTTTCCAATTATTTTTTTTCAATTTTTTTTTCGAAAAAAAAAATTGGAAAAAGAATTCGGAAGAAAAGTATTTCGAAAAAAGAATTTCGGAAAACTCATTTTGGAAAAAAAAAGTATTTCGACATATTGAAAATTTTGAAAAAAATGTAAGAAAATGAGAAAAAAACGTAAGAAAACGGACAAAAATTTAAGAAAAATGGAAAAACGGATAAAAACGGACAAAAACGAATAAAAAAGGAAAAAACATAAGAACACCGGACAAAAATGTAACAAAAAGGGATAAAAACGTACAAAAACCTAAGAGAAACGAACAAAACGTAAGAAAACTATCAAAAATGTAACATAAACGGATGAAAACGTACAAAAACCTAAGAAAAACGGACAAAACGTAAGAAAAACGGACAAAAAAAGATGAAAACTAACAAAGACGGATGAAAACAGACAAAAACGGACTAAAACGTAAGATAAACGGAAAAAACGTAAGAAAAACGGATAAAAACAGATATAAACGGATGAAAACGGAAAAAACGCTTTAGAACAGACGAAAACGGTTAAAACATGACGAAAATTATAAATTATAAATAGTCGTTAGGTTGAAGGACTGGCGCTGCAACGGTTAAAGGATGGGCGTTGTAACGGCCGTTAGCCAAAGGGCCTAACATGTAACTATTAACGGAACTCACTTAACGCAGTTAGTGATGGGGGACCAAAAGTGCACGTAACAGTGAACCACAAGGACGATTTTTGCACTTAATGAACCACAAGGACGAAACGTGCAATTTCGCTAAACCACAAGAACGATTTTTGAAATTTACTCTAGTGCAAATGAAATCTTTTTTTATTGTTAATCATACAAATAAGATAAACATGACGTCCTTTGTTTGGTTATTTTAAAGCTAATTGAACATGAATTTTTTGAGGGTAATAGAAAACTTAGAGAATATTGATATTATTCACTCTCATGTATTGCGACATACACTTGTGGTTTTTTCTAAATTATTTTCTTTTTCACAAGAGTATAACTCTTTGGCACAATACGTAAATGTTAAGTTGTAGCATGAAACTCGTGTCCATGTAAACCATGTTTGTTTATAAAATAAATTCATATTATAAACTTTTTTTGCTGATACGTGGCTGAATATCTTTTTTTAATTAAAAAATATTTTTTGGCTCAAAATTAGATGTATTATTTGCATGGCCGAATTTAAGTATGTGCGGGGTGTGCAACGGCACATGGTCTTCATTTTCTTAGAGCCTCAATTTTTAAATCTGTAACTTTAGTATAAACTCATTTTTGGACGTTTTTACCTAAGCGAATGATATATTATGATGGAATTAATACGTTTTACAATGTTATAATAGTGATCTGAGTCACAGCCGAGAAATAAAGATCAAAATTCGTTTTAATGGAATAAATATGCAAGGGGTTTGTCCAGCAAAGAAGATGTCATAGATTCCAAAAGGTTGGTTTTGTTTTAGCTATATTCCATGTTTTTTTTTTTTTTTTAACCCTTCCGACTGACATTGGCTAATCCTGCGACTACCCTTTGGATAGTCCGGAGTCATCGCAGGTGAACCTCCGTGGCCACATGGGGATTAATTTTCTCCCCAAGGTTTTACTATATTCCATGTTTAACACTTGTATTATACAGTTTATCAATTAATTCATGATTTTATAGTAATTTGTTTAGCTTCATTCAACGGTATAGTGATAACAACCCCATTATGAAATATCTATCTACAATATTGTAATTTTGATCTTCAAAATTAAGTTATCCTAATAAATTATCGTCGCGTAATGTATAAAAAATATTTTAGCTATAACTGTTGGGATTTAGAAAATCCGGTAGTTAAAGACTCGGTCACCTCAAGTATATGTGTTTGTTAGAAAGCTCGTAGTCTTAGTTATTTAGAAATAGTTAGTAGTTAGTTAAGTAACACCATGGAGGACAGACGGGTCTTTACCCACTGTATGCCTGATCCACGTACCCGTAGGTGGTGTTTCATGTAAGACACTATAAATACCCTTTGCCTAGCAAGGCAAAGGGTTGGAGCTTCATAATATAGTTTTTCTTTCTCTTTCTAAAAGCTCCCATTTCTCTCATTTTCTCTCTAAACTCAAACCTCATTCGAATCTTGTTGTTATGATTATGTGTTTGTGAAAACCAATATGTTACAGTAACTATGTTTCAAGAAATTTAATCACATAGCATTTCAAATAAATACTACACTACCACATGATATATGAGAGTTAATCTTTAGGACTTTAAAGATTTTTTTTAGAAGTTTTGAAAAGTTCAATGTATTATATATTAATAAAAATACAAGCTCCATCATAAAATGAACAAAAAAAAATATACAAATTACTGTTGACATGGTTATAGAATCTAATGTGTGTAGTAATTAGTTAAGGTTATTGATTTTGTAGCAAATATTGTAAAAGGGCCTCTAACATAATAAAGCACGTGGCCTCCTAAATCTATGAGACAGCTCTATTTATTTGCCTTGGCTCAATTCACATGACGATGTGGTCTTCTTTATTATTATTTGTAGCATATGTAAGTGATGGCAGGTTCGGGGTCGAAAAGACTTTCTTTTCTATGAGCAAAATTTTCAACCCTCCAGGCAGTGTACCTAATTGTTGTAGTTTAGTATGGGGTAAGCCCAGGGAATTGATTCGTTCTCTAGGAGAATAGAGATGCTAGAAAGAGATGTATGACGAGAAGGTGAGGTTGAGGAAGATTCTTTTTAGTCTTTTTTATATTTTTGAAAGCAAGTAAATATCTCAGGGTGTAGGAGTAGGGGGCGGTACTTCTACCAATTTTAACTACTTTTATAACTACTAAACTAATTAACTACTTGAACTGTGGATAGATTATGCTAATGGTGGGTGTGCTCGTATGATGATTAATGATGTGTTTACTTAGATGATATTACTCTCTAGTTATCTCTTATTGGTCGGTTGAATTGTCACATCCTCATCTTAATTGGTGCTTTGTATTCCGTTTGGTCATAGGGGGTGCCTAATTCCCTAGTTTTATGA
The DNA here is from genome assembly GCA_910596185.1 of Chrysanthemum makinoi. Lineage (NCBI taxonomy): Eukaryota > Viridiplantae > Streptophyta > Magnoliopsida > Asterales > Asteraceae > Chrysanthemum > Chrysanthemum makinoi. The sequence goes on from OU343223.1 coordinate 301,321,879, forward strand.
ATTGTAACTCTCCTCTATACTATCCGAGATCGGAAAGTACAATAGTATCTCCCCCGAATACTCTATTATCCTTGAGCTACAACTCACAAAATAAACACAACGAATGGCCTAGGTGCACTCCTAAGCTTTTTTGCTATTTAGGACGTTCAAGCTCGCAAAAATTAAAAAAGAAGCCAGTTTTCCTTACTCTAGCGTCTATTAATTAAGACAAGAGACAACCTAACAATAATTAACAACTAGGTTTCACATATCTAAGCAAACACACAGATAATTTAGCTACGCATGTTAAACAAGCAAGCATACACATATACAATTAAACATGGGGTAGACATAATGATAATATGGATAAACTAACTTATCTTATTATGTAAAATAGGGTATGGAACTCTAGAATACTGTCCAAGTCGGACTACAACTGAATTAAGGTATGATTTCCAAAGTTATACCTCTTAAAATAAAGAAAAATCGATATCTATATATAGATTTACAAATGCAACGACGTCACCTTTTGCTAGTGACGCCTTTAGGTCGCCGTCATTAGGGTTTCGTTTGGGCCAAGTCATCGTTGGGATGGCATCAGTTGATGTGTGTGATGCCGTCAGTCTTCATGAAGGACGTCGTCGGAGATTGGTTCTTGGGCGTCTGGTGTGGAAAATGAGGGAGACGCCTTCCAGAGTTTAGGCGTGACGCTGTCAGGTTGTAGAACCAGAATTTGTTCTGAGCTGGCACTTGTATTCTAATCAGATTTCTTGATGAGGGAAGGCGTCGCCCTGTGGTTGGGTGTAGGATCGATATATTATTGTGTTTGATGATTCGGGTGGTCTTGGATGATCAAAATACATGTTTGCCATTTTAGAGAGAGAAAGTAGAGAGAGGGAGTTTCTTGCTAGAGACTTGGTTTAGAAATTGTAAAAGGTTAGATTAAGAAAAGCTCCACCCCTTCCATGGATGGAAGGGGTATTTATACTTACAGACACAACGACCTCCTATCGGCCTGTGGATCAGGTATACAGTTGATAAAGACCCGTCCTTCCTCCATGGTGTTACACTACGCTAAACTAAACTAATAACTAACTAATAAACTGATAAATAACGTAACTAATGATATGTCTACGAGCTAACTTATGCTAGATAATATTTGGGGTGACCGACACTTTACTTATGGAATTTCCAATTCCTAACAATCTCCCCCTAAGGGAGGTCACCCCATGTTTTACATTTTGAATCCTAGCATTCTTTCTTTGTCTTTGTTCTTGAGCTCGTAGACTTGAATTCTTCACTTTCACAATCTTTGTGCTTTTGTAGCGATCCTTCAAAGTCCGCATAGTTTTGTACTTTGAGTGGAGGTCTTTGAACTGATCCACATCTTTGATGATCTTTGAGCTATCTTTGAGATCATCAGCCACATTAAATCTCTCTGGATCATCCATAGTTGTGTTGCCATCATGTGAAGTTGTGACTTTCGGACCGACATGCTCACACTTTTGAATCATGACATCTTTCCATCAGAGTAGCGAAGCTTTTGGTTCATGATATTTGCAGCAGCGTAGCAGAAGCATAAAAATATCAGAACCAGGTTATGTAGATATGCACCAGTCATGATTTCATCAATTAAGAGTGGATTCTGTGAGCATGCGCCTTTGGATTGACTCCTCAATTCTGATCAACTGCAACCGTCTAAATGTACCTGCAAACAACAGTTAGCAATAAAACACACGAAAGTGTCTTTGATCACTTTCGTTGAATTGAGGTACACGGCCACGGTTCCCGTTGATCAAGATACAAGTACTGTGATCGGTAGGATTCCTAAGATTCTCCTTGACAGGGTTTCGCAGCTGTTCTAGCCGTTCTCAAACCGGAACGTCTCAAAGAAGACAACACGGAGTGAGTGAACCAGCGAATTGAGATTCACTGATTGATGAAAAATGATTTGAAAAACAATCGTGTATTGCTTGAAGAAAGAGTTTTGCAATACGACGAAGGTTTTATAAGAAAGATCAATTTTCAATCAAAAATACTTTTTGTATTTGAAAAGAGTACACATTCGACGTGCTAGATAAAAGAAAAGATTCGCACATCGAAAGGTTTTTCCAAAAGTATTTTTTCAATCAGAGATATTTTTTGTGTTTGAAAACATGAATACACATTCGACGTGCTAGAGAAAAGAAGGTTTGCACATCGAACGGTTTTTCCAAAAGTAATCGTCAATTCCATTCCCGACCAAGGTTGATTCACGAGTGAATCTCCCCATTGTTTCTATCCAGTTGTCACAAGCTTGATCTTACGAGAAGATCTCACATGTCACCCACCAAGAGCTTGTTTGATGTTGGCTCTAGAAGGATTTCCATCTTCATCGTGAATACTTTTACATACCACTCAGATGTTCTGGCAATACCACAAGGATAATGCGTAGGACTCTTAATATATTCTTACTTTCCACATTGTGTGAAACAGCAAGTCTTCATTAATTTAGTGTCCTAATGAGATATTGTGGATGATCTCGTGGCTCTAGACTCAATAGTGCACATTTGGTTCCTATGCCGGAGACTAGGGAGAGGGTCTCCTTCTTCAATATCAACAATCTCTAAGAGAAAGTCGATAGATTATGTCGGTTCTCCGTGAGAATGAAACAAGTCCTTTTAAGAGGAGCTTGAGTAGCTTGGGAAGTTGTAGTGCAGTGCGTCACTAGGTCCATGACGTCTTGTCTTCAATACCAGAGTTACCTTGGTAACCTCCAGTAGCATATGAATTAAACCCGGTTTCTGCCCTAAGGTTGAATTATTGGAGGGCTATTTCTTTTCACCCTTTTCACATTCAATTATTTTTCATTCTTCAACCCCTTCAGTGTTTACCAAGACTTCATTACTAGAACCTTGTTGGGTTTATTCCAGTACTAGCTCAGTCTCAGTCCGCACTCTTCCCATATTCTCATTTTTCTCCTTTTTTCATCATACCTAAAGACTCTACACTATCTAGTGGATTGTCCCTGGGTAGATCCCTCCGGCTCTGGCGGGATCGTGGGAACGAATACCTAACCTAACCATCCTTATATCACCATGCATAAAGTAAATTGGTCGGTCTTATGGTATTGTTCTTTCCTTCTTGAAACCAATTGAAAGATCATTTGGAAAAACAATCAAGGTACTTGTGATACGAGATCAAAGCATTTTGTACCTTAATAGTTTTGATCATTTAGAAATGCCCTCCCTCAACATGTGCATATGATCTTGAAATTGTTTAGCACGTGGAGGCAAGAGTTCTTTGAAATAATTTATTTGAAATAATTTCTTGATCACAATTTCCGTAGGAAAAGCCATTTGAATTTCTTTTGGTAAATTCTCCCTCTCAATATGTGCGTATGATATTTGAAATCATTTTATCACATAGAGGCAAGAGTTCTTTTGAAGCACGTTTACGATCACACAAGCCATTAAGAAATCATTCGAAAACTCAATCAAGGTACTTTATGTTAAAACTTAAAAGCTTTTGTACCTTGATAGTTTATTTTCTTTTAAAATGCTCCCCCTCAATATGTGCTTCGTGATTCGAAAGGGTTTAGTACATATGAGAGAGCAGCCTGCACAATTGAATCAAAACAATCACCTTTTATCAAATTTCATTATTAAATCACAAATTCTCCCCGATCAAAAATATCAAACCCTTTGAGATTTTGGATCCCAAGTGTTTTAATAAGGTTTAGAAAACATGGGAGAAAATGTGCCTGATTTAAAAGCTCATCTTGTTTTTGGATAAATGCTCCCCCTCAACATGTGCATTATGTATATTGAAATCGTTTGGCACATGGAGGCTGGAGTGCCTTTGAAGGACTAAAACCAATTCCATTAAAACAGATTTGAGATTTAAATCACGATCTCTCCCCCGATCAACAAATTTCAAACCATTTGAGATTTGTGCTCCCAAAAGATTTAAATCATTTAGAAAATTTTGGGGAAAGACGTGGCAAGATTTTGACTTTGAAAAATGACAGATAAGACCATTTTAAGACATTAAAGATTGTTAGTGTCAGGTATGATTGTTTTAAGAGATCTTTTAGTAAAATAAAACAATTTCACAATCAAACAAGAACATAAAGAATTTCATTTTGACAGATCTTTGAGTTTTAAAGAAAATCATACCATGACATAACATTAAATCTTTAGATCACCACATTTTAATGTACAAACTGGAACTTTTATGAAGAAATATTGTAAGAAAATATTATATTTTAAATCACTCTCCCCCTCAATCCATGACAGAAGTCAAAAATTGAGTGACTTAGGTTTTGTTAAAAAGAAGTCCGGTGATTTTCAAAATTTAGTCCAATTTATTTTCAAAACAATATTTTTCCATTTTCAAAAACAATTTTATTCAAAGTTTTAGAAAATGTTTTAAAAAATGGTATCCTGCACAAAGATACATTAGTGGTTGAGAAGCTTCATTTGATGTTGCTGTAGGGTTTGGAAGAAAAACCATCTGCTGATGCAGTGAGACTTCGTCTTACGTTGCATTTTGAATGCCAACTGAGGTCAAATTAAGCTCCGTTTCTTCAATCACTTAGAAGAAAACCATCTGCTGATGCAGTGAGACCTCTTACGTTGCATTTATGCCAACTCTCCATAGAACTCCAATTAAGCTCCGTTTCTTCATTTGTCAACCCAAGATATAGTTACCCTTTCCTTTCGGCATCCAATCATATTCAATTGTGGGATCCGGATCGGGAACATTCTTTTATACCAATATACCTGCATACGTTAGTGAACACACATACAAATATATGGTGGTCGACATCACCCAAACAATAATCGACTAATAAAAGTCAATGCAACATATCAATTAGATAATATAAATGTATGGGAATATTGTGATCATCAAACTCTAATCATCTAATCCTAGCAATCATATCCTAGGCACCTAGTCCTTCAACATAGGTTAACATCATTTTTAATTAAGCATATTAGGATAATTAAGAAAGCCCGTTAGATGAAGTAGATTTGAAAAACATTATCCCCCTCAATCCATGACTCATTTTATGAAAAGTTTAAAAGCGCTGAAGTCATTGATTGAGTTTTCAATCTTACAAAAACTCTGAATCTGATTGTTTTTTAAAGCAGCTCATTTTCCACCATTTAAGAGAACAACAAATATTTTTCTGAAGAATTTTAGACGGAAAAACATTTGTGTAGGAACAACAGTCTTTTTGACGACATGCTTTCCTTGTTTAGTTTTAGGATAAGTGCACGAAATATTTTGAAAAAAAGTTCAAGTGCAGCACTTTCCTTTCTTTAAAAGAGCGGGTTGCTATCAGAAATAATAGCAAACCATTTTTGAAGCGCGGGTGACAGTCTGAAATAACTGTAAGCCATATTTTGAGACATGTTTTGAAAAGAATATTTACACCTCCTGCTCGAACTTCATCTATGGTCCCGTGTCATTATTGAATTACATTTCTAAGACCGCAGATGTTATCGATACCAGAAGACATGTCTTGAGAAAACATATTTTTGGTGTTTTTCAAATTTTCTAATTTTTATGGGTTTTTGAAGATTTTATATTTTTCTATTTTCTTTTTGCTGGTTTTATATTTTTGAATTTGGTTTTTCTGAAAAATATATACAAAGATAGAGTAGATGATATAGTTTAAGAAGATGATGATACGAGTACCGAGATAAGGATATCGAATAGCCCCGTTGAAGAAGATAGAAGTCATCATCCCTAAAACTTTCACCACCAAAGCTTGCAAGGCTCTTGCAACGAAGAAAGAAATTGAACCATCTGAAAGTGAGACTTTGGCAGCTTCCCCCAAACCGAAAATCCTTTAGCTGAGAAGATTCGAAGCTCTATTTCAAGCTTGCCTTATCCAGGTGCACAGAGAAGCACACCATTATCATAAATCCCGCTGCTCCTTTCAAGAATAATCACCGTGATTCTTCGTTCGAGGTTATATCATCAACAAGAACAACAACGTATCATCCCACTCATAAATAATCTTCTCAAATTTCATAACCAATGAAGTCTGAAGCAATCCATTCCAATCTCTTAGACTAGAGTTCACGAACCCGAATACACATTTACCCAACGACAAAGAAACTTATACCATCGAAGTAGCAGATTAAGTCCAAAAGCCAAAGAATAACCCCGATGTATACTTTTCTCTCCCCCTGAAGACAGTGCATGAAGCTCAAGAACCCAAAGTACCCGAATGCCCAAAGAGAGAATAACCGATAACATTGAAGAAGCATGCCGAATCACTGATTATCTCTGCGGAGGACTATCTCTGCGGATGTCAACACCGGAATAAGTGATTATATCTCTGAATCACTGATTAAGCCCTCACGCAAAACAGCTGAGCATCCCCAATGTACACAATCTCTCTCCCCCGATGATTGTGATAACATCAAAATCATCACACACTTGTGTACGTCTTTCATCTTCAGAAACTAACTCTTCCATCTCTTCCCCCACATAGTTGGAATAAGAACACTAAACGCCTTGATGAGTAAAACCTTGAGTTTCTCTGCGGTCATGACATTTGTTTTCCGGGATATCTTCAATCACTTAGAAGAATTAAGTTCATCAAGTTTACTCGCCATGAGTCAAACCTTGAGTTTCTCTGCGGTAATAACATTTGTCTTCCCGGGATATCTTCAATTACTTAGAAGAATTAAGTTCATCAAGCTTACTCGCGTTTAGATGCTTGTCTCCTTCCCCCTTGCTGGTTTTGACACTTCAGAATCAGCAACATATTATAAGCCCAAATACTAGAAATCTGTTGAGAAGAACGCTTGAAGTCTTTGTGAGAATCAACTTGCTGAAGCAGAATGTGAGCAAGTCTAATTGAGGATTAAATCTGAATTTTCACTCTCCCTCAATTAGTTCTCTCCCCTAAACCGACAATCTGTATGATAAATGCCCAGATTAAGAAGAAGTCTTTAAATAATCAAATGCACCTCGTCTTTAGTCTTCTAACATGTAGCAGAAAATGTAGAACTGACTGAAGACTCGACCTTCTTCAAGATTGTCTAGTTGGGGAATATAAAGTCAACATCTTCATCTCACCAAAAAACAAGAACATCACCAAAAAGCATCCCAATTAACTTACATCTTGCAAGTCCCCTTGACTAAAATCTCTCCAAATCAAACAAGAACAGAAAGATGTCCATCAAGGAAATCAGCAGTCAGCCCGCAACGAACACACTAAATGGTAACACCAAACTACCAATCACATCAAACAAGAACAGAGAGATCGTTTGGAATCATCATGTTGATGTGTACGTGAAGCATTAACTGGAAGCACTTTGTCGATAATCATATCAGCCGGTGTGAAGATGTCAACCAACGGCTCATAGAAGAAAACTCCATGTAAAGATGACCCGATAAGAAGAAGCTCGGTTCTTACACGAGTTTGGAGCCGTTTGACCATTTATTCTCATATAATAATCAACCATGCAGTAATTTCACACTTCTTCTCCCCCTCAAGAATTGCATACGGAGTTGCCATTCTTGATTAAATAAGTGAAATATCTTCAACAAATGTAATCTATTCACACTTCTCCCCCGCAAAATTAGCACAGGATGTTACCATCATCATTATAGTTGAGCAAGTGGAATAAGAAAACAATCAATAGCAGCCCGGTTCACTTGATGACTGAAAGCGCATGGAAAAAGTATGAAGCATGTTGATGAGAATGGTCATAATAAGAAGATTTCTCTTCTTCCGAAGATAAAGCGCACTGAAGCGTACACTTTTCTTTTCTTTGAGGAACGAGGCATGAACTGTTTTGTTCATACGTCATAATCTCTCTCTTTTCAGCTCTCTTGGCAAAACATGTAATCATCCCCATTATCATTCAGTAGGCTCTTTGTCGTGACAGCTGATGGAGACAACCCAATATGATGAATTTGACCCTGAAGTAAACTAACCCGAACTCGTGACTTATACTTGCACATATGTAACAAAGAGCGGTACCGATTTCCATTAGCATCTCTAAGTACTCTATACTCATCATCCAACCAACCATCAAGTAATAGATGTACTTTACCTCTTGAAAATCCACAATTGAATGTGACACTGAGCACTACAACGTAACTCCTTAAAGTGATAGTTATTTTGTGGTGGTAAGAGCCCAATTCCCGCAAGTGGTAAAAGAAAAGGTAAAAGACACCCAACAATAACTAGATTTCCAAGTCTTCGTTTTGAATAATAAGCTCGAACAAGGATCATGAAGAATCTTCATCCATCCATCCCCGATACCTTCAGATACTAAGTACACTCGCCCGTGATAATTCACTTCAACCTCAAATAAATAATAGTGAATTAACTCCGTTGTCACATCCACTGGTTAAAAGCTCAACACTAGCCTCCTTTGACGTTTTAAGTGAACTCTGATAATGGTTTTCATCCCGACCATGGTTAGTAGCACATAACCCCGTAAAACCATATAATAACCAAACTGCCATGACGAATATCCAAACATACATCCAATTCATGAAGTACACCCTTTTATCCCTTCTTCGAAGTAGAAACCGTAGCACCAGCATCAGATAAGATCCCGAGATACACTTTCCTTTCTCCAGGATGGTTCCATCATCACGGGATTTTACAATTCTATAGTTTAAACCGAGAAATAGTATCTTTCGCGGGATTTTACAAAACCAAGAATAAACCGTAAGATAGATCCGGAAATGCACTTTACTATTACCAGGATGTTTCCATTGTTACGGGATTTTACAAGTCTATGATTTAAACCGAGAAATAGATTCTTTCGAGGGATTTTACAAAATCAAGACAAAACCGTAAACAATGTCAGCTTGAATGTGTTATGACAACTTTGGTTTCGGTGAATATCTGTTTCACGGGAACATGCAACAGTATAACAATGGTTCATTATCCAACACTATCAACATCAACAACCATCCAATAAACACTTTGGTAAACACATCATTCACGAAATCTGACGGCAATAGCAAAGACAACATGGTGTAGTAAACCCGATATGCCAAACTTGATCATGAAGTAAAATTTCCCAGATTTGTTACTTAAACTTGTACTAATCCTCGTGAAAAAGAAACGGTGTACCCAATGTACCAAACCTCTTGACATATCCTCAACTGCGTGAGACACCGAAGTGATAGCAACGTTGTGGGTCAAGCGAGAAAGAATCACAAACGTAACTAAATAGCCAAGTCTTTATCACCCTCTATAAATGCCTAAACAAGTCATCTTCGCGGAAGGGTAGAAAGAAAGAAGACGAAATAAGTAAGCGCGCCCGGAAAAATCTCACTTCAAATTCAAATAAGAAATATCGTCCAAACACAAACAACCCCGTAGTCAACTTAGTTCAACCATCAATTCGAGCCGTGACATAATATTTTTCGAGAAAATATATAGTCCAAATACCAAAATACCATCTTTGTGTACCATAATTGTAACCAAAATTTTAAAAAATCGGTAAACAATTTTTTTTTTTTTTTTTTTTTTTTTTTAATTTTTTATAATGGCTCAATATCACCAACTTAACCAATCCAGATCACACATATTTGAAGCCCACGATTAAAAAAGAAGCATAACCCAATTGGCCCACATCAAAGACTACTAACCCACGATGCACATCAGATTTGAAACCCGTTTATATAAATAACTTATCACACCAACCCTAAAAATCCATTTTACTCTATCCCTAAAATGCAACTTTGTAGATAAGCGCCTACCACAAAAAATACGCTCCTCTCACCAAACTCAGTATTCATCAAAACTGATCTCAACACATATCCATCTCATCCATCAGAGATTCATCTAAGCCCATATCTTCATCTCCTTCTAATAATTGTAACCGATTACACCCATACCTTTACCTTGTTTTTCTATTAAAGCTTTAGTCAGAATCAAGGAATTTTGAAGAGCTTCAAGATCCTTTGAAGGGGGTCTCGGGTAAGATTGAATGAGATGTTGATTCGATTTTAATTTAGTCTAATAACGAATAAAAGAAATAAAGTAACATTCTTGTTATCCTTGTTTCTTTAAATTCGGATAGAATCACAAGAGGATCAATGATGAAGAAGTTCAAAACAAAAAAATCTATAAAAGATTGGGGAAAACGTTTGAACATTTCTGAGATCAAATTGTTTTTTTTTTTTTTTTTTTTTCTTTTGAGTCGTGAATGAGATGGATTTGATGGAGTGGAGGTAGGATAGATTTGGAATAGGTTGTTGGCAGTTGTAAGATGTTATTTGATTCGTTATTCTAATGTTTGGACTGATGATGGTTTACACTGAGGTCGATGGTTGATAGATAAATTGTATATGTTGTGGTCGTGGTCAATTGACATTACTTCTTCTTCCTTTCATATGATATATTTCAAACAAGTCGCTAACGCAGTCGGAAAGTCGCCACGCAGTGACAAGTCGCCACGCAGTGACAAGTCGCCACGCAGTGACAAGTCGCTACTTGTTAAATAACAAGTCGCTAGCAAGATTTCCGATGAGTTTTCCGACCATTTTTCCGACCATATTCATACTAACCCAGAAAAATTACTTAAAAAGTCATCATTTTTCCTTGTATGACCACGAGAACAGATGTTTGACCACATGATATTTGACAGGTTTGGTATAAAAAAGTTAACTAAACATGATAATTTACAATACTGTTTGGACAAAGTCTTTTTGACACAAAACAGATATTGCTCACATGTAAAAGACCAGAACTTTTAATATTAGACCAAAACTTGAAACACAAACACATGTAAAACTGTTTTACCAAAATAATGTAAAAACATTTTTCGAACCAAAAATGATACAAAAACAGTTAACACAAGAATCAAACACCACAATAAATCATCAAAACACAAACACCACAATAAATCATCAAAACACAAAAAACCTTGGCTCTGGTACCATTTGTAGGATTGATATATTATTGTGTTTGATGATTCGGGTGGTCTTGGATGATCAAAATACATATTTGCCATTTTAGAGAGAGAAAGTAGAGAGAGGGAGTTTTTTGCTAGAGACTTGGTTTACAAATTGTAAAAGGTTAGATTAAGAAAAGCTCCACCCCTTCCATGGATGGAAGGGGTATTTATACTTACAAACACAACGACCTCCTATCGGCCTGTGGATCAGGTATACAGTGGGTAAAGACCCGTCCTTCCTCCACGGTGTTACACTACGCTAAACTAAACTAATAAACTGATAAATAACGTAACTAATGATATGTATACGAGCTAACTTATTCTAGATAATATTTGGGGTGACCGACACTTTACTTATGGAATTTCCAATTCCTAACTTTGGGACACCGTTAGGTGCACTGAGTAGCCTTTGATCTTGACTTTGCCATTTTCTTCATGTTTTCGCTCCTTTTCGTCCAAATATGCTTCATTCCAGCATTTTGCTTCCAAAAGACCTAAAATGTGAAAATGAACGATTTTAAGTAGTAACTGATATAAAATGTGTCGATTTAGGGCTTAAATGACCCTCTAAAACTTATGTTTTAAATCCTTATCAAATATCCCTTCACTTGGAATTTGCTTGTCCTCAAGCAAATGTTCTTTTGGCCAATCAATTTATAAGTTAGAGGGCATGACGTATTGGTTTAAAATAGTTTACAACAAATACAAGCGCCACAATAGTCATAACAAGCACGGAAATTATATAATAGCACCTCACAATTGGTGTTTGGATTCTCTCATCTCTCGGATTTATATGAAATATAATATGAATGGAAATGGCAGATAAACACTCATTACCTATCATAGTAAATAGATAACCATAAGCTTGAGAATAGATCAAACCTCCACCGCTTTAGCGTAAGCACCTATGAATAACTATCTAAGAGGTCTTTACAAAGGTTTGTAACGTTCGGCTTAGGGTAGGGAAGTAAAGAGTTTTGTTGGATATGGGATATTTAGTGGTGGCAAGTCAAAAATCTTATGTTACAAGCATGTAAAGCGTGGCGTTCCTAAGCCAAGACTCGACTCACTAACACTAAACAACTTGAAACAAACTACAAACATAAACTTAAAAACATAAACATAAAGATAGATGTAGAATGGTGGCCCGTATGTTTTTCTCATTTTTTTCATTTTTTTTTCAACACTTTTTTTTTCTCTTGTTTTTTTTTCGATTTTTTTCATACATTTTTACTCTACCATCCTCTACGATAACATCAACATAAAGGGATTTGTAGGAGCATCCCTACACTTGAGTTTTTATTTCACTAACACTAATTGACCCGATTTGAAAAGATCAAAACACTTGGAGTATTTAATTACGTAGACAAAGGGAATTTGAATTTATTGTTCTTTCTCGTTACTCTATAAAATATTACTTTAACCCATGAGTCACAATCGTCCCAAAACTGTTTACAAATGATATGACTCGACTTAGCAGCCATGCAAGTAACTAGATTATTGAACTAAGGGTTTAATAATATAACAATAATGCACTTAAGATTAGTGCATACAAGGTAGGCTAAGGCGATTTGGGTGTAACATTTGGGGGTGGATTGTAAACAATGCTCTTCATTGATATTCCGGGAAACCGAAACATCACGATACCCGCAAAAAGGATAGGCTTTGAGGGGTTTAACTAGGGGTATCGTGTACTAAAGGTGAGTACATCGCAAGAGTGTGGGGAAAATTATTCAACCGATGTGGAAGAGGTAATTATATTACAGGTTTCAAACAAGGGTTATCCTAATGCCTTTTATCATTTAGTTAATCCTAACTACACGAATGTAGTCTCACTAGCGATCTTGGAATACATCACAAAACAAGTTCTAGAATCTATTATACTACCGGTACACTCACTAAGCATTAAAGATGAATGATTTTATTCTTAAATATCTAGGGGAGAACCTCACATTTTTAGGGTGGGATTTAAGTGGTAAATGGTTTTTGTGCTAGTCATATAATTCCTATTCATGAGACACTTTATTAAGACTAAAGTTTAATTCGTAAATGCCATAAAAAAATTTAAATTTGGTGCTAAAATTACCCTAACAAATATTTCTCATAGTTTATTACACAATTTACCAAGGACAAGACAAAAATCAAATGAGTGAATAGTTTCTAAGTTCCCGTTTTATTCTCCCTCCCTACACTTAAACTGAACATTGTCCCCAATATTCCCTGAAAGTATCAAAGTTGTGATAAAGTGTTGGGATTTAGAAAATCCATGTTGAAGAGTCGGTCACCCCAACTCTAGTCTAGCATATGTTAGCTCGTAGATATTACGTTATTTATTAGTTAGTTAGTTAGTTTAGCAACACCGTGGAGGACGGACGGGTCTTTACCCACTGTATGTCTGATCCACAGTCCATAAGGGACGTGTAGTTTGTATTATAAATACCCCTTCACTCTAAAGGAAAGGGTGGTGCTTTTTAATCTAACCTTTCTTTTTCTTTTACTTTCTCTCTCCAGAAAACACCCTCTATACTCTTTCTCTCTCTAAAATTGCTATCTTGTTCTATCATCATCCTAGACCACCCGAATCATCAAACAACATAGAATAATGATCCTACAATTGGTATCAGAGCCAAGGCTTTGTTGTTTATGTTGATTCATGCGGTCCGATTCATGCTTTTGTTCGGTTTTTTAGTGCGGGTTGATGCGGTTTGTTGCGGTTTTGGTGATGTTTTGATGCATTTTGGATATTGTTTGATGATGTTTGTGAATCCTTGGTTTTAAAAAATTTTTAAGGCATTTTTTAAACTTGGTTTTACGCTATTAAACTGTTTTGTTAACTGGTTATGAATCTGGTATTAAGATGTTCAATTAGTTTTTAAGTTGGTTTATAACCTGTTAGCTTTTAAAAAGGACGTTATAAGCAGTTTTTACGTTGAATCTGCTGGTGCTGATATTGTTTAATCTGGTTTTTAAGCAGTTTTGAAACAGTTTTTACACTTGTTCTTCGCGGCGGGTTGAAGCTGGTGATGAGGTTCTTCGCTGTTGTTTGTGCTAAATATGGAATTTCTTGGATGCGGTTTATGACAAATGAAGACCTTCTTCACTGCGGTTTGAAGTTCTACAATGCGTTTTGACTCAATACTGCGTTTTGAAGATAGAATTAACTACTGCTATTTGACCCGGGGTCAACTGTGATTTGAATCAGTCAACTGCGACTTGAACCGGTCAACTGCGTTTTGAACCGGTCAACTGAGATTTGAACCCGTCAAGTACGATTTGAACTGGCCCACTACAGGCTGCTGCGTTTTGGGATTTAATAGACCTTTTAGGTCAACTGATGCATTATCTTTGCTAAAACTGTTTCACGACTACGTTTTAAAACCAATACTTGCGACTTGACTTAAAGATCATTGCGTTTTGGAAAGTTAAATGCGGTTTGGTAAGACATTCTGCGTTTTGACACTTAAGGCGTTTTTTAAATCCGATTTGAAGACTGCTGCGATTTTAGACAGAAAAGACTACTTGTTGCAATTTGTAAAGAAAAGAAGTCTAAAGAAGCTATCCTCACAATCTTATATCACAAAGTTCATCAAACATCATAAACATCACAAACATCAAACATCATCACAAACTCATTCTTATTCTCAAAGCTACATCAACAACATCTCAACAGCCTCAACAAATTACAACCCTAACGAATCTAAACCAGTCTAACCCTATACCACTGACCCACTAACATCAAGCACCAACAAACATAATATCTCTATCGCTCTCAAGGTACTCCTCAATACTCAATCAATCAATCAATCTATCAAAATTATATACTGAGAATGAAAAAAAAATATTATTATACCTCAGAATCCTTTTCGTGTTAGTCAAAGAAACATCATGACTAGTGAAGGTTAATAATCGAAAAGGCACTCATCCTCGATAACAAATTTAAGCTTACAAGTCATGGTCAAATATCCTAAACATACAATTCAAGAAAGATAACAAATTTGTTATTTTCTCTTCTTGTTTCGGTGACAAACAACAACAATCACTTAAGTAATTGATCTATCTGAATAGAAGACTTGATTCATATAGATTTATTTCTGAAAGTAAAGATAGACAAATAACAAGTATGTTACTGTCTATCTATGTTTCGTTGACTGAAACTCGATATGATTACAACAAGATCAATACCTACCCGACACCATACACGAATGATCTTAAAGACATTTCTCTTCATGCTTCACCATAAAAGATAGACCAAGAAATATATGGATGGGCTTCGATGTTTGTGTGTCGTTCTAAAGAGAATGGTTGAAGGAAGTGTCTTCAAGTTGATTGTTATGATGGATACTGAGAATCAATTAAATCAATTTGATGGTGATGCTTGTGCAGTGATGAGATGAGATGCGTGTGATTGATGTTTTGAGTAGCAGAGATGTGAGAGAGGAGATGTGAGATGTGTTGGGGGCAGATGAAAAAAAGGATTAGGGTTTGATAAGAAAAGGGATTAGGGTGACTGATAGGTATGTGAGTGTTAAATACCCCGTAAATTAGGGTAAGAATGTTAATGAATCGGATTTGATTTCATGGGCCGTGTACACTTTTGGATTTGGTATAAATCATATTTATGGGCCGTGTACTTTGATGATTGATGAGATCTTATTCTCCGTATATGTGCTAAATGATTTGTCTCTTCACATTTTTTGATGTTAAATCGTAAATATCATTTTTGGATGTTAAATCGTAAATATCAAATCATCGGGTTTATCGAATGTTAGTGGATCGGGATATATGTAGCTAAAATGGATATATGGTGGTGCTATTGTTGGTGTGACAAAAGTGTGTGATTATTGGTAATGCTAACTTTGGTGTTTAAACACGATATCCGTATTTGTTTCAAAATGATATAACACAATTTTTTAATTCAAATTTTATCAAATGTGTTAATCCAAATTTATCTTTGGATAAATATGATTTGATTAATTTTGGTTAAAAGGTTGTATTTTAGTCATTAAACTTCACGGAAAACTCATATTTCTCGGCTAGGTTCTACAAGTTGAATTAAAATGACTACGGGGTTGTTGTACGGTATTTCTTATTTGGATTTGAAGTGAGATTTTTTGGACGCGTGTACTTATTTTCGTCTTCTTTCTTTCTTCCTTTCTGCGAAGATGACTTGTTTGGGCATTTATTGAATGTGATAAAGACTTGGCTATCTATTTACTTTTGTGATTCTTTCTCACTTAACCACAAAGTAGCTATCACTTTCGGTGTCTCACGCAGTTGAGGATATGTCAAGAGGTTTTGCACATTGGGTACACCGTTCTTTTTCACGAGGATAGTACAAGCTTAAGTAATAAATCTGGGTAATTCTACTTCATGTTTAAGTTTGGTAAATCGGGTTTACTTCAACAAGTGGTCATTGCAATTGCCGACGGAATACGTGAATGATATGTTAGCCAAAGTGTTTAAAGGTTGTGATGTGATCAGCAATTCTCATGGGATATTCGATGCTACAAAATGTAAATGATACCTCACGGTCTAAGAAAAAATCTTTCAAGAATCTTCTGTGTAATTCATGATTTTTCAAGATGTTTGCTTATGATAAGAACTTCTAGTGTAGATGGTCGTACACATCAATGATGCTTCCAAAAATTCAAAACCATCCTGGGGGAGAAACTTGTACTTTGATGTTAGAAGGTCAACCTCCAGGGGGAAGTAGTGTATACTACTTTACTTAGTATGGTTTGTGAAGTATTCTACAATCAGAAGAAGAATTGTTGATGACTTTTTACATGTTCCCTAAAAACAGAAACTCACCGACACCAAATTTGTCATAACACATGTTCCCTACAATCGGAAGAAGAATTGTTGATGACTTTGTACTTGTGTCCCCTTGAGGTTTGTCTAAGTAAGCGATTTGTCTTTCTGTGGTTTGATTAAAGAGGTTTGTCTTTCTGCATTTTGAATTAAGCGGTTTGTCACTGTGCGGTTTGATAAAGCGGTTTGTATTTTTCTGCGATTTGATCAAAGCGATTTGTACTCTTGCGATTTGATTGAAGCGGTTTAATTCACTACGACTTGTCACTGTGCGATTTGTCACTCTGCGTTTTAACTATTGTGCGACTTGTCATTTCTGCGATTTGTCTCTTGAGATTTGTCATTTCTTGGTGTTAAGTTTTACGGTTTTCTCTTGATTTAGTAAAATCCCGTGAAAGAATCTATTTCCTGGTTTAATCAAAGAGTAGTAAAATCCAGTGTACTTAGGAATCATGACTACATTCATCTCTTTCGTTGCTGATGATGTTCAAGCTGCAGGGTCCGATACTCGTCCTCCTATGCTTGATAGAACTGATTATGACTCTTGGGCAAAAAGAATTAGATTGTATTGCTTAGGCAAAGAGAATGGTGTTAACATCCTTAAGTAAATTGATGAAGGACCATTTCAAATTGAAACTACCAGGGATATCCTTGAAACTGCAGCTGATGGAACCGTCGTTTTGGGGTTGGATAGACCAAGGATGTATGATGAGCTTGATGATAAGGAGAAGAAGAGATATGATGCCGACATTAGAGCTTCAAACATTATACTTCAAGGTTTACCAAAAGACATTTACAAGCTGATCAATCATAATACTGAGGCCAAGGCAGTTTGGGATAATGTCAAGATGCTTCTCTCTGGTTCAGAACTGACTAAGGAAGATAGGGAGTCACAGCTGTATGATGACTTCGAGAAATTTAAGATGAACCTAGGGGAAAGTGTCACTGAATATCATGTGAGGTTCAACAAACTTGTGAATGATATGAGTAACATCAAAATGACAAATGCCAAATGTCAAATATCCAACTCAATTCCATGTTCGTTAACAACATGAACCCTAAATGGCATAAATTTGTTACTGTAGTCAAATTGAACAAAGGATTGAGGAACACCAACTAGGAACAACTGTATGGTTACTTACTCCAACATGAGAAGCATGCTGTATTTGAACGTATGATCATGGAAAAGTTCAACTCTAATGCTGTTGCTGCAAGCTCTTAAAATGATTCAACTGCATTTCTCTCAAATGTGAGGATAAGTACCAAGGCATCACAAGTCATACACACTGAGGATCATAATCACAAACTTATTCCAGACTCAGGATATAAGCCATCTGACATGTTCATTAAAAGCCTTGCTAATCAACTGGCCCTAATGGTTCAACAAAACAGAAACTTCACTCCCCATACCAATAACCATCTCAGAACCGAATCTAATCTACATAATCATCCTACTATTAAAGAAGGAAGGGTTGTGGTTCAGAACGTGCAAGGCAGGGAGAATGCGTATCTACCACATAATGCACAAGGGAATGTTGGAACTGGAGCTGGGTATGTAGGTGTTCAGAACCGAGGAAGGATCATAGGTCAGGGTCAAGGGAAACCAGTTAAGTGCTACAACTGTGGAGGGGAAGGACACATTGCTAGGAACTGCACTCAGTCAAAACGTCCACAGAATGCAGAGTACTTTAGGGATAAGATGCTGCTGGTGCAAGCTCAAGATAATGGAGTTGTGTTGGATGAGGAAGAGTTGCTGTTTCTAGCTGAGGGGAATGCCAAAACATATGATACAGATGTGGGTGAACAACCAGTGCATGGTTTGTCTTAGAACAATCCCAATGTCTTCCAAGTTGCAGATTGTGATACATTTGACTTTGATGTTGATGATGAACCAACGGAATAGACCATCTTAATGGCTAACATCTCTCCAATGGCCTCTTCACCTCAACAAGCCGGTCCCTTCAAGGAATCTATCATATCAGAGGTACTAAAACTATACAATGTGGTTGAGGTGCAAAAGATCCACAACGAAGTACTATCAACAGAATTCATTGAATCAGATATTGAAAATATGGGTAATAGCAATGTTGTCCCATATGATCAATATGTGAAGCAAGATGAAAGTCTAATTGTACAAAGTGATGAATCTTCTGTAGTTAATGATGAATGTATATATGATAATGAGTACACTGAATATGCACCTGATGATTCCATGACCACTGAACTAAATGTCTATAAGGAACAAGTTTCTATATATGAACAGCGTGCTAAGTTTGAACTGATTACCCGTGAGCAGGAGATGGATAGCCAAATGCGTACACTTATCAGAAAAAGTAATTTAAGGTAAGAAACATTAAAACAAGAGTTAAATTCCTTACAAGATAAACTTTATAAAACTCTTAAGCAAAAGCAAGAAATTCAAGAAAATGTAAAAGTGCTTAAGCAGGAATTCAATGATAAGGAATCAAAACCTTTAAATGATTTTTCCAACCTTCAAACTTTGAAGAACAAACTTGAAAACAAGTTGTACGTACAAGGCAACATCATTCAGACTGATCACATGATCACTACGCATGGAGTATTAAGTGATAAGCATTGTATTGGCCTTGTAGAATATCCCAATCCTGCATATCTTAAGAAAGCAAAAAGTGCTCATAATGTGATTTATGATGGTAGTGAGATAACTAAGCCTAGACAAAAGCCAACTTGTATAGAGAGCACTGAAAAAGACAAAGTGTTAGAAAATGCCTCTAGAGAGAAAATGGAAAAGAAATTAGAAGAAGATACTTTGTGTGAGTTTCATAATATAACATTTAAAACTCCCAATTACACTAAGGATAACTGGATAGCATTGAATAAGTTTAGACCTCTGACTCAATTAACCCCTGAACAAGTGTTTTGGAAATTAGATATGGAAAAGAAAAAGACTGAAGAACTTGTTGAGAAGAATCCTCCCTTTAGGAAATTGCCTCCAGCTACAGTGTATCCTCCAAATACACCAATGCATTTAGTGCCTAGAACTCTTCCCACTCAAAGCAAGACATTAATTAGCTTATACGTAGTTTACCAACTATTTGTTGATTTTGAGAAAATATGTAAGAAGAGAATCACTCCAACGGGAATTACTGAAGGGGAAAGGGGTTTTGAGCAAACAAAAGAATGTTATCTAACAGAGGTCATTCCATTCTTTAAACACCTAAAAGAACAATTCGAAGGAATTCAAAAGGCCATAGATACAGAGGTTAAAGAAATGAAAAAGATGTTTGATGAAATGGAAAACGAGGTTAGAATCAGTGAATGTGAGCTTAAAAGTAATGAAATTGAGAGAAAGAATATTCACATCCTTAATGATAATTTGATTTCTAGATGTATTGCTCAAGATGTGTTTTATATTGTTACGAGTTATTCAATTACTGCTTCTCAATTTCATGAATTGTCAATTGCATTCAAAGTCTTACAAGATCGTATCAATGAGCTTGAAACCAAAAATTCAAAATTTCATGACAAAATCAAAAGGGATGATCATGATACCATGGTCAGGCATTTTTCTAATTAGAAGTTGAATATCTTGATTTACAATTAAAATATCAACATCTTAAAGAAAGTGTTAAAACCTCAAATGCCAAGGCAACTTCGGATGCTCCTGAGTTTGATGCATTTTTTTAAATAAACAAACGTGATGAACAGATTCGAGCTCACTGTAACACGATCAAAAAATTGAAATATCAAATTTCTCAATTGAAGGGTGAAAAGAGTGAAGTGACTGGCTCCCATATGCCTCCTCCGTTAGATTCTCAGAATTATCATAATTTCCATCTTCAAAACCTTATTGATGTATTACAACATGAAAATGAGTGTTTTCTAGCAGAAAATGTAAAGGTTAAACTGCATTTCAAAGAGTTATATGAATCGATTAAGGTCACTCGTGACAAGAACAATGAAAAGATAACGTCTTTGTAAAAAGAAATTGAGAATCTGAAGAGTCAGTTAAAAGGGAAAAAGCCAATCACTTGAATGTTGCACCAAAGGTGCCTGCTTGTATTAAATATGTTGTGAATGTGAAGTACATTCCTCCTCATCTTCGGAATAATGAATTTGCATTTCAAACATATCTTTTATACCTTAAGGATAGTCTAGAGAATCTCCGTGAGATTGTAGAAGAGGATAAGATAGGAAAACCACTTAATAATGCGGTTGGGAATGCATGCTTATATGCCAAACGATCTCAAGAACTCTTAGAATGTATAATTACAACATGTCCTAAATCCGGTACTAGGCAAGATAGAATAGTTATGCCCAGTCCTATGCCTAAATTCAAGCATATGCCTTTGATATGCCTCCTAAAGTCTCAAATCCCATCACTTCTAGACCAGAAATGCAAAAAGTAGTAAAACAAACTAATATTCCCATCGTTCCTTCTACAAGAGTAATCAGTGACACTAAGGCTAGCGGGTCAAAACCTTCAGGCAATACAAAGCAAGATAGGACCGCTCGAGCTAAGAGCGATCAAGAGAATAAAGTAGAAGACCACCCTAGGAATAATAAGTTTGAGTTGAATAAGATGAATCGTGTTGATTCTAGTATTATCTATAAGCGTACTATAATTAATTCGAATTCTGCTACTATTTGCAAAACATGTAATGAATGTTTGGTTTCTGGTAATCACTATGAATGTGTTATGAATGATTTGAGAAATGTTGTTAAATCTCCAGTTAAATATGTCAGAAATGCTAAACATGTTAAGGAAGTCTAGAAGCCTACAAGAAAAAGGTTTAGTAATTATTGGAAGCCTACATGTAGAAAATTTAGTAATGTGGGTTGTCAATGGAAACCTACTGGCCGTAAATTCAAAGTTAATGAATTTTGCCCTAAGTTGTCTAGATCTATGCCCACTAAGGAATGGAAGCCTACTGGTAAAATCATACCTTTAAGAAGTGGTCACACTTCAAATAGGTCCACTGCTACTACTAGTCTTGCTTGCACCAATAATGTTGTAATAGCTTCTAGAAATTCAGTAGGTATAACAATCGCATGTACTAACCAACCGGAACCTATTTTATCAAGGGGATTTAAAGCTTCCAGTTATCCACACTTGTCTGTGTTCAAATGCAGGTCGTACAAATCGTCTGTTGGTATTTGGACTCAGGCTGCTCAAAGCATATGACTGGAGATCGCTCACGGCTCAGGAACTTCATGTATAAGTTTATCGGGACTGTTAGATTCGGGAATGACCATTTTGGGGCAATTATAGGATATGGAGACTATGTGTTTGGAGATAGTGTGATCTCCCAAGTATATTATGTGGAAGGTCTTGGTCATAATCTATTCTCCGTTGGTCAATTCTGTGATTCTGATCTTGAAGTGGCCTTCAGAAAGCACTCTTGCTTTGTTAGAGAATTAGATGGTGTTGAACTTTTAAAGGGAACTCGTGGCACTAATTTGTACACCATTTCTATCAAAGACATGATGAAGTCTTCTCTAATTTTCTTGTTTCCAAAGGCTTCTAAAACAAAGGCATGGTTATGGCATTGTCGTCTCAATCACTTGAACTTCAACACCATCAATGATCTTTCTAGAAAGGACCTCGTAAGAGGCTTTCCCCGATTGAAATATGAAAAGGATCATCTTTGTTCAGCTTGCCAATTGGGCAAAAGCACGAAGTATGCCCACAAACCCAAACCTGCCAATTCCATTATGGAATTTCTTCATACCCATCACATGGATTTGTGTGGACCCATGAGAGTGCAAAGTATAAATGGGAAGAAGTATGTGCTAGTTGTTGTTGATGACTACTCTCGGTTTACTTGGGTTAAGTTTTTGAGATCAAAGGATGAAACTCCAGACGTCATCATAAAACTTATCAAACAACTGCAAGTCGGCTTAATAAAACAGTTAGAATCATCCGAATAGACAATGGAACTGAATTTGTGAGAACTAAGTCAGTTTTATGAAAGCATTGGGATCATCCGTGAAAGAAGTGTTCCACGTACTCCTCAATAGAACGGTGTAGTTGAAAGGCGAAATTGAACTCTTGTGGAAGCTACAAGGACTATGCTAATATATTCAAAGGCTCCAATGTTTCTCTGGGAGGAAGCCATTGCCACTGCATGTTACACCCAAAACCGTTCCCTAATATATACAACTCATGGAAAAACCCCATACGGTATAGTTCTCAACAGAAAACCGGATCTTTCGTTTCTTCGAGTGTTTGGTGCTTTGTGTTATCCAACTAATGATGGTCAAGATTTGGGAAAGTTGAAAGCTAAGGCTGATATTGGATTTTTCATCAGTTATGCACCTAATCGGAAGGGTTACCGAATCTACAACAAAAGAACCAGCGACATTATGGAAACTATTCATGTTACTTTTGATGAGTTGACTGAGCAAATGGCTCCTGGACAATCCAGTTCTGGACCCGCATCTCAACTTTTGTCACTAGGACCCATTAGTTCAGGCCTTGTACAGAATTCTTCTCCTGCAGTTCCGTATATACCTCCATCAAAAGAAGACTTGAAAAAATTGTTTAATCCAATGTTTGATGAATATTATGAGCCTCTAGCTGATGATAATTCTGCACCACCAACTGTAGCTGCTCCTATTCCAACCAACTCAAATGGTCCATCCATTTCAATGTCTTTATCTCAAGAGGCGCCATTTGCCGATCATTCATCATCATATTTGAATCCTCAATCATCTTCTGTGAATCAAGGTAATGCAGCTGTTGATTCTTTTGGAGATAACCCCTTTGCAACTCCCGACGATGCTCCATTTGAAAATATATTTGCCCCTGAACCCACTCCTGAAACATCTTCACCAGGGGATCCTAACTCTGCTACATCAGTTCCCTACCAACAACCACATGATCATCTCAGAAAATGGACACATGATCATCCATTGGATAATATCATTGGGAATCCTTCTCGTCCTGTATCTACTCGTAAACAACTTGCCACTATTGCCTTATGGTGCTTCTTCAACTCTGTACTATCAAAGGTCGAACCTAAAGATGTCAAAACAGCAATGTATGAGGACAACTGGTTTAGTGCTATGCAAGATGAAATCCATGAGTTCGATCGTCTTGATGCATGGGAATTGGTTCCGGCTCCAAATTGTGCTATGATTATTGCTCTCAAGTGAATCTTCAAAGTAAAGCTTGATGAGCACGGTGATGTTCTGAAGAATAAGGCAAGGCTTGTGGCTAAAGGATATCGTCCAGAGGAGGGTATTGACTTTGAGGAATCATTTGCTCTGGTTGCACGAATTGAAGGTGTCAGAATCTTCTTGGCTAATGCTTCTAGTAAGAATATGGTGGTTTATCAAATGAATGTACATGCTACTTTTCTTAATAAAGATCTTAAAGAAGTGGTATTTTAGTCAACCCGGAGGTTTTGTGGATCCTGAGCATCCTACCCATGTCTACCTCTTGAAGAAGGCCCTCTACGGGTTGAAGCAAGCTCCTAGGGCATGGTACGATACGCTGTCAAAGTTTCTTTTGGTGAATGGATTCTACAAAGGAGCAGTTAATCCTACATTGTTCACCAGAAAGTCAGGCAAACATTTAATTCATGTTCAAATCTTAGTTGATGATATTATATTTGCCTCGACCAACCCTAATGAATGTGACCAATTTTCAAAAGAGATGGCTCTAAATTTCAAATGTCAATGATGGGACAAATGTCATTTTTCTTGTGATTATAGATTTCACAAAGTCCCAGAGGCATTTTCATTAATCAATCTAAATATGCAAATGAAATTTTAAAGAAATTTAGATTTGATTCTTGTGACCCTGTTGACACTCCTATGGTGGAACGAACAAACCTGGATGAGGACCACTCGGGGATCCCGGTTGATCAAACAAAATATCGTAGTATGATTGGATCCTTGATGTACCTCACAGCAAGTAGACCTGAAATTCTGTTCGCTGTATGCATGTGTGCTAGATACCAGGGTAAGCCTACCAAAAAGCACCTTGAAGCGGTAAAACGGGTCTTTCGGTATCTCCAAGGATCCATTAACATGGGACTTTGGTATCCGAAGGACACCGGTATGTCACTAACAGCCTATGCAGATGCTGACCATGCAGGGTGTCAAGATACTCGTCGAAGTACGTCAAGAGGTGCTCAGTTTTTGGTTGATAAATTAGTGAGCTGGTCTTCAAAGAAGCAAATAAGCACTTCCATATTCGCTACAGAGGCTGAATACATAGCCATGTCATCATGTTGTGTTCAAATCTTATGGATGAGATCCCAACTATCTGACTATGGCTTTGTATTCAACAAAATCCCTCTGTACTGTGATAACAAAAGTGCCATTGCTCTCTGCTGCAACAATGTCCAACACTCAAAAGCAAAGCACATTGACATTCAACATCATTTCATCAGGGAACAAGTAGAGAAAGGTGTGGTTGAACTGTATTTTGTGAGGACTGAATATCAACTGGCAGACATCTTCACAAACGCTCTCTTTAGAGACCGTTTTGAGTTTATTCTCCCACGACTTGGCTTGAAGAGTCTACAGCCGGAAACACTCAAACGTCTTCAGGAGGAAGAAGAGGAGTAAAGGAGTTTCTTCACCTATTCTTTGTAAATATCTTTCCAAAAAGCAAAATACAAAACTATAAAACCAAAAAAAAAAAAAAAAAAAAAAAAATCAGAAAAATACCAAAAATATGGTGTTTATCAAGGCATGTCTTTTGGTATCGATAACATCTACGGTCTTAGAAATGTCATTCAACAATGGCACAAGTATTTAGATGAAGTTCGAACAGAAGGTGTAAATATTTTCTTAAATCATGTCTCAAAACGATGGCGTACTGTCATTTCAGGTAGTAACCCGGGCTTAAAATTATGACTTACAGTTATTTCAGAATGTAACCCGATTTTAATGAAAGGATAGAGCCATGCTAAATCAATTTTAAAATCTCATGCTCTGATCCTAAAAACAAAAGTTCATAAGGAACATCTGTCGCCAAAAAGACAAATGTTTCCTCACAAATATTTTTATTTCTAAAAAGATTCTTCTGAAAAATATTTGTATTCTAATGAAAACAAAATTGTTTTGAAAATAACTCGGACTTAATTTTGAAAACCATCTGGACTTATCTTTTGTCAAAATCTCTATCACTCAATCAACAACTTTAGTCATTGATTTAGGGGGTGAATGATTTCAAACATTTCCAAAAAGTTATTTTTTCAAACATTTCCAAAAAAACTTATTTTTCAAACAATTGGCATTAAAAGGAGCAAGGTCTATATTTTGGTAATCAAAAAGAACATTTTATTCACAATTGGATCAAGACCAGGCTAACTTGAGTTTTCATACAAATGTTACAAAAACTGAATATTTTACATATGGTACCTGAGCATGTTAGAACAAATGGAGATTACAATTTCAAAATCTGATCCTTATCAGTTAAGTGCTTTTAAACCTAAGTCACATTTATCCTCAAAAAGCTTTCGAAAATAATTTAAATCAATCGGGATCACAAATCTCAAAGGATTTGAAAATTGTGATCGGGGGAGAATTTGTGATTTAAATCGAAAATTAACTGACAATTTGATAAATGGTTTTAGTAATACTATAACAGGCACTCCTTCCTACATGTGCCAAACGATTTAAAATTTTCCATGCACATGTTAAGGGGGAGCATTTATCTTAAACCAAAAAGGATTGAAATGTGATTGATTTGTCTCAAAGTGCATGTTCTCCCTAATATGTGCAAAACTCTTTCGAAGCTCGATGCACATATTGAGAGGGAGCAAGTATAAGAAAACCACATCCTTCCCCAAAATGTTTTATCTGAAAGTATCTAAATACTAGATTTGATCGGGGGAAAGATGGATATCATTTTAGAAAATGTTATCAAGAATTGAAGCTTTCATTCAAATCTAACCTTTCATTGGATTCTTCCTCCATGTGCCAAAATGATTCCTAATACTTGAAGCACATGTTGAGAGGGAACATTTCTAAAAGATAAAAAACAATTAAGGTACAAAATGTTTGATTTTATATCACAAGTACCTTGATTGATTTTCAAATGGTTTTCACTTGGTTTCGAGGCGGAAAGAACAATACCAAAAGACCGACCAACTTACTTTATGCATTGGAGTTATAAGGATGGTTAGGTTAGGTATTAGTTCCTATGATCCCGCCAGAACCGGAGGGATCTACCCAGAGACAACTCACTAGTTAGTGTAGAAGTCCTTAGGTATGATGAAAAAAGGAGAAAAGTGAGAATAAGGGAAGAGTGCCGACTGAGACAGAGCTAGAACTGGAATAAACCCAACAAGGTTCTAGTAATGAAGTCTCGGTAAGCACTTAAGGGATTGAAGAATGAAAAAGAAATAAAAAGTGAGAGGGTGAAAAGAAATAGCCCTGCAATAATTCAACCTTAAGGCAGAAACCGGGTTCAATTCATATGCTACTGGTGGTTACTAAGGTAATGACAGTATTGAAGACAAGATGTCATGGACCTAGTGACGCACTACACTAAACTTCCCAAGCCACTCAAATTCTCTTAAAATAATTTGCTTCATTCTCATGGGGAACCTACATAATCTATTGACTTTCTCTTAGAGATAGTTGATATTGAAGAAGGAGACCCTCTCCCTAGTCTCCGATATAGGAAACCAAAAGTGCACTATTGAGTCTAGAGCCAAGAGATCATCCACAAAATCTCATTAGGACACAAAATTAATGAAGACTTACTGTTTCACACAACGTGGAAAGTAAGAATATATTGAGAGTCCTATGCATTATCCTCGTGGTATTGCCAGAACATCCGAGTGATATGTAAAATATTCACAATGAAGATGGAAATCCTTCTAGAGCCAACATCAAACAAGCTCTTGGTGGGTGACATGTGAGATCTTTTCAAAAGATCATGCTTGTGACAACTGGATAGAAACAATGGGGCAATTCACTCTTGAATCAACCTTGGTCCAGGAAATGAATTGACGAATACTTTTGAAAAACATTTCGATGTGCACAACATTCTTTTCTCTAGCACATCGAATGTGTATTTATTTTCAAATACCTAAAGTATTTATGATTGAAAATTGATCTTTCTCATAAAACCTTCGTCGTATTGCAAAACTCTTTCTCTTAAGCAATACGCGATTGTTTTCAAATCAATTTTTCATCAATCAGTGAATGTCAATTCGCTGGTTCACTCACTCCGTGTTGTCTACTTTGGGATGCTCCGGTTTGAGAATGGCTAGATCAGCTGCGAGACCCTGTCAAGAAGATTCTTCGGAATTCTATCTGATCACAGGCAGTATTTATACTGATCAACGGGGAACCGTGGTTCTTGCAACTGTAATTAATGAAAATGAACAAACACACTTTCGTGCGCTTTATTGGTAACTGTTGTTTGCAGGAATATCAGACGGTTGCAGCTGATCAGAATTGAGAAGTCAATCCATAACCGCATGCTCACACATCACACTCACATTTAAAGAAATCATGACAAGTGAACGTCTACACTCTTTTGCTCAAAATTCATCATGTGACGTTTGCATTCACTTTGATACCATCATGCTATGCTTTCGCTACGCTAATGAAAATATCATGGTTCAAGGAAGCTTCCATAACTCTGATGGAAAGATGTCATGATCCAATAATGTGAGCATGTCGGTCCAACGTCACAAACATCACATGAAGGCATCACTGATGATCTCTAAGAAGGTTCAAAGAACAAACAATCCGTGGATCAGTTAAAGATCTCCACTTGAAGTACAAAATATGCGGAATGTGAAGAATTAAAGATTACGAGCTACAGAGCAAAGAACATAATCAAGAATTCAAGAACACACAAAAATGTAATATCTGTTTGTAATTGAGGTGACCTCCCTTAGGGGAAGATTGTTGGGATTTAGAAAATCCGGTAGTTAAAGACTCGGTCACCTCAAGTATATGTGTTTGTTAGAAAGCTCATAGTCGTAGTTATTTAGAAATAGTTAGTAGTTAGTTAAGTAACACCGTGGAGGACGGACGGGTCTTTAACCACTGTATGCCAGATCCACAACCCGTAGGTGGCGTATCATGTAAGACACTATAAATACCCTTTGCCTAGCAAGGCAAAGGGTTGGAGCTTCATAATATAGCTTTTCTTTCTCTTTCTAAAAGCTCCCATTTCTCTCCACTTTCTCTCTCTAAACTCAAACCTCATTCGAATCTTGTTGTTATGATTGTGTGTTTGTGAAAACCAATATGTTACAGTAACTATGTTTCAAGAAATTTAATCACATAGCATTTCAAATAAATACTACACTACCACATGATATATGAGAGTTAATCTTTAGGACTTTAAAGAATTTTTTTAGAAGTTTTGAAAAGTTAAATGTATTATATATTAATAAAAATACAAGCTCCATCATAAAATGAACAAAAAAAATACACAAATTACTATTGACTTGGTTATAGAATCTAATGTGTGTAGTAATTAGTTAAGGTTATTGATTTTACAGCAAATATTGTAAAAGGGCCTCTAACATAATAAAGCACATGACCTCCTAAATCTATGAGACAGCTCTATTTATTTGCCTTGGCTCAATTCACATGACGATGTGGTCTTCTTTATTATTATTTGTAGCATATGTAAGTGATGGCAGGTTCGCGGTCGAAAAGACTTCCTTTTCTATGAGCAAAATTTTCAACCCTCCAGGCAGTGTACCTAATCGTTGTAGTTTAGTATGGGGTAAGCCCAGGGGATTGATTCGTTCTCTAGGAGGATAGAGATGCTAGAAAGAGATGTATGACGAGAAGGTGAGGTTAAGGAAGATTCTTTTTAGTCTTTTTTATATTTTTGAAAGCAAGTAAATATCTCGGGGTATAAGAGTAGGGGGTGGTACTTCTACCAATTTTAACTACTTTTATAACTACTAAACTAATTAACTACTTGAACTGTGGATAGATTATGATAATTATGGGTGTGCTCGTATGATGATTAAAGATATGTTTACTTAGATGTTCTTACTCTCTAGTTATCTCTTATTGGTCTGTTGAATTGTCACATCCCCATCTTAATTGGTGCTTTGTATTCCGTTTGGTCATAGGGGGTGCCTAATTCCCTAGTTCTAAGAATTGTAACTCTCCTCTATACTATCCGAGATCGGAAAGTACAATAGTATCTCCCCCGAATACTCTATTATCCTTGAGCTACAACTCACACAATAAACACAACGAATGGCCTAGGTGCACTCCTAAGCTTTTTTGCTATTTAGGACGTTCAAGCTCGCAAAAATTAAAGAAGAAGCCAGTTTTCCTTACTCTAGCGTCTATCAATTAAGACAAGAGACAACCTAACAATAATTAACAACTAGGTTTCATATATCTAAGCAAACACACGGATAATTTAGCTATGCATGTTAAACAAGCAAGCATACATACATACAATTAAACATGGGGTAGACATAATGATAATATGGATAAACAAACTTATCTTATTATATAAAATACCCTAGAATACTATTCAAGTCGGACTACAACTGAATTAAGGTATGATTTCCAAAGTTATACCTCTTAAAATAAAGAAAAATCGATATCTATATATAGATTTACAAATGCAACGACGTCACCTTTTGCTAGTGATGCCGTCAGGTCGCCGTCATTAGGGTTTCGTTTGGGCCAAGTCATCGTTGGGACGGCATCAGTTGATGTGTGTGACGCCGTCAGTTTTCATGAAGGACGTCGTCGGAGATTGGTTCTTGGGCGTCTAGTGTGGAAAATGAGGGAGACGCCTTCAAGAGTTTAGGCGTGACGATGTCAGGTTGTAGAACCAGAATTTGTTCTGAGTTGTCACTTGTATTCTAATCAGATTTCTCGATGAGGGAAGGCGTCGCCCTGTGGTTGGGACACCGTTAGGTGCACTGAGTAGCTTTTGATCTTGACTTTGCCATTTTCTTCATGTTTTCGCTCCTTTTCGTCCAAACATGCTTCATTCCAGCATTTTGCTTCCAAAAGACCTAAAATGTGAAAAGGAACGATTTTAAGTAGTAACTGATATAAAATGTATCGATTTAGGGCTTAAATGACCCTCTAAAACTTATGTTTTAAATCCTTATCAAATATCCCTACACTTGGAATTTGCTTGTCCTCAAGGAAATGTTCTTTTGGCCAATCAATTTATAAGTTAGAGGGCATGAAGTATTGGTTTAAAATAATTTACAACAAATACAAGCGCCACAATAGTCATAACAAGCACGGAAATTATATACTAGCACCTCACAATTGGTGTTTGGATTCTCTCATTTCTCGGATTTATATGAAATATAATATGAATGGAAATGGCAGATAAACACTCATTACCTATCATAGTAAATAGATTACCATAAGCTTGAGAATAGATCTGTAAGATATCGGATTTCATACATGCATGTAAACTTAAATCATAGAAGCATATGGAGTGTTTAGAGAGAGAATGAGAGATGTTCTAGTGAGAGAAACACATAGAAGGTTAGATTCCAAATGAACATCCAACCCTCTCCCTTGTGGGGAGAGGGCTATTTATACAATGTATTACGCCCTCCTTCAGGCTGTGGATCAGGCATACAATGGGTAAAGACCCGTCCTTCCTCTACGGTGTTGCACTAGACTAAACTACGCTAATAACTAACTAACAAATAACGTAATAAATGATATGTCTACGAGCTAACTTAAGCTAGATAATATTTGGGGTGACCGAAGCTTCACTATAGAATTTCCAATTCCTAACAATCTTCCCCTAAGGGAGGTCACCCCATGATTTACATTTCGCATCCTAGCATTATAGATAATCTTTAGTCTTGAGCTAGTAGATTTCACCTAATCAAAATATTCAATCTTTATGCATTCATGGCAATTTCATCATAGTCCAACTATTCTGTACATTAAGTGGAGGTTATAGGGCTGATCCACATTTTGATAACCTTCGAGCTTTATGTGAGATCATCAGCCACAATTAATCTCAGTATCACCCATTGTAGTGTTGCCCGCATATGATGTTGTGACAAATTGACCGACATGCTCACATTCTAGATCATGATTTCTTTTCATCAGAGTAGCGGAAGCTTTAGTTGATTCATGATAATTGCAGCAGCGTAGCAGAAGCATGGAGTGAGAATATCAGAGTCATTGATGCACTAATCCTGATTTCTTTAGAAATGAATGTGTTGTGTGAGCATGCGGCTATGGATTGACCTCTCCATTCTGACTAGCTGCAAACGTTGGGTTTACCTGCATACAACAGTTAGCAATAAAGCGCACGAAAGTGTCTTTGATCACTTTGGTTGAATTGAGGTACACGCCCACGGTTCCCGTTGATCAGTACAAATCGCCTGTGATCGGTATAATTCGAAGAATCTCCTTGACAGGGTTTCAGCGCTCTAGCTGTTCTCAAACCGAACGTCTCAAAGAAGACAACACGGAGTGAGTGAACCAATGAATTTGAGATTCACTGATTGATGAAAAGAGATTTGAAAAACAATCGGTGTCTTGCTCAATATAAATTTTTTTGCAATACAACGAAGGTTTTAAGGAAAATCAATTATCAATCATAAACACCTTTTATTTTGAAATATTAATACAGCCGATGTGCTATAGAAAAGAGTTTTAAGCACAACGACCGGTTTTTCAAAGGTATCTGTCAATCCATAACCTGAACCAGGATTGATTCAAAATTTTGAATCGCCCCATTGTTTCTGTTCAGTTGTCACATGGTTGATCTATTGGATAGATCTCACATGTCACCTACCAAGAGCTTGTTTGATGTTGGCTCTAGAAGGCTTTCTATCTTCATTGTGAATAGGTTTGCATATCACTCAGATGTTCTGGCAATACCACAAGGATAATGCGTAGGAATCTTAAAATATATTCTCTCTTTCCACATTGTGTGAAACAGAGAGTCTTCATTGATTGTGTCCTTAATGAGATTTATTGATGATCTCGTGGCTCTAGACTCAATTGTGCACATTTTGGTTCCTATGCCGGAGACTAGGGAGAGGGTCTCCTTCTTCAATATCAACCATCTCTAAGAGAAAGTCGATAGATAATGTAGGTTCCCGTGTGAGAATGAAACAAGTCCTTTTAAGAGGAACTTGAGTAGCTTGGGAAGATGTAGTGCAGTGCGTCCTTTGGGTCCATGACGTCTTGTATTCAATACCGGTGTTACCTTGGTAACCACCTAGCATATGAATTGAACCCGGTTTCTGCCCTAAGGTTGAAATAATAGAGGGCTATTTATTTTCACCCTTTTCACATTTATTTCTTTTTCTTTCTTCAACCCCTTCAGTGCTTACCGAGACTTCATTACTAGAACCTTGTTGGGTTTATTCCAATTCTAGCTCAATTTCAGTCCGCACTCTTCCCATATCTCACTTTACTCCTTTTTTCATCATACCTAAGGACTCTACACTATCTAGTGGATTGTCCCGGGGTAGATCCCTCCGGCTCTGGCGGGATCGTGGGAATGAATACCTAACCTAACCATCCTTATATCACCATACATAAAGTAAATTTGGTCGGTCTTTTGGTATTGTTCATCAGCCATTGGAACCAATAGAAAACCATTTGAAAATCAATCCAGGTACTTGTGATATATTATCAAAGCATTTTGTACCTGAATTGTTTTTGATATTTTAGAAAACGGCTCCCCCTCAACATGTGCAACATATGTTTGAAATCATTTTGGCACATGGAGGCAAGAGGAAGAAATCACTTCTTTGATAATATTTTCTAAAAATATCGACATCACTTTCCCGATCAAAATCAGTGATTTTCATACTTTGTTAAGAATATTTTAGGAAAGGATGTGGTTTTCAAAAGAGTTGCTCCCCCTCAACTTGTGCATATGATATTTGAATTTGTTTTGCACAAGGAGGGAGGAGTTCTTAGAAGCACTTTCACGATCGTATAGTCATACGGAAACCATTAGAAAATCAATCAAGGTACTTTATGTTAAAACATGAAAATCTTTGTACCTTGAAAGTTTATTTTCTTTTTGAAATGCTCCCCCTCAATATATTCTTCGAGATTCGAAAAGAGTTTAGCACATATTAGAGAGCAGTATGCATTTTTGAGACAAAAATGGTCACCTTTTATCAGATTTCATATTTATATCACATTTTCTCCCCCGATCAAAAATTTCAAATCCTTTGAGATTTTGGATCTCAAGAGATTTAAATATGTAAGAAACAAAACTTGTTGGAGAAAAATGTGTCAGGTTTTATTTGATCTGAAGTGGACTATTCCAAAGTTCCCTTTTAGTCAACAAGGGAACAACAGTCCATAGCCTACCACTACAATATACATATTAGTTATAATTGTTCATAGTACAGTCACCACATTACATAGATCATACTACAAAACAAGACTATTGCAGAAATATATCTTCATTCAGTTCTTTGTAGTAGCTTGTAATGACCATCACGAATTCTGCCACCCACAAAACTTTCAAGGCTGCGGAAGATCTTTCTAGTCTTAAGTCTTCGTCTAATCGCAACAACAAACTCTTCACACCTCTTCAAATCCTGTTCAGACCAAAATTTGGTTTTGTTCCACGGCTTCAAGTCAATTTTGATTTCCTTCACCCTTAAGTCCAATTCTTCTTCTACCATCTTGAGTGTACCATCACCGAATTTGTATAACTCGCACAGTCTCATTAACATTCTTGACCCGTATCTGTCAGTAAAGAGGACTGCTCTAGGGGTGTAAATCACTATAAAGTCATGACGAAATTCATGTCCTTTGGCTTCCCATTGTGGTCTTGTAAGATTGACCTGAGTCTGGTAGCTTTCTATGCCAAGTTGAAAATCACCAACTCTTTATCGAATGACTAAGCCCCTGATCCAAAGATTGACAGCAACAGAGAGAGCCTTCTTTTCACGAATAGGTAAATGGTCAAGATGTCCTTGGAGGTTCACAAGATAGAGATCTTCAAAGTCATTTGGCATCAAATGTTTGAAGTCATTTTCTTCTATAACATAATCTTTCAAGTCTGCTCTTTGAAGAACAATCTTCTTCAGGTAATCATAGCCATAGATTGAGAAGATCTCTAAACTGACAACACTTAGAATACGCAGCTTAGATCGAACAACTCTGCGACTCTTTTCAGCTCCATGTCTATCGATGTAGAATTTCTTCTTCTTGAACCACCAATGAGAAATGCCATATGAGGCAGCAATGTCATACACTTGTTCTTTATCTGTCCAGAATTGATCCGGTACCATCTGTTCAAGACCCTGATCAGTGTAGGTAGTAGAATCTTCGAAATCGATAAGGCTGGTCTTCTTTCAGTAGTTCGAGCACATAGATAATCCAGGTCATGGTTGAAGAAAAACTCTGATTGAATGGTCATTTGTCCAGGTTCACCACCGAGAGGAAGAGGGTTGTTCACATCAAACTGATTGATCTGCTCACTAACTTGATCATTCAGCATTTTATGGCATTCTTCCATCTGGTATTGAAGCTGATTAGCATCCGAGTGGAAGACTTTGACAATTTCAAACGCTGGGCCTTCAAGATCTTTAGGAGTGATTGATGTAATTCCCTTCTTCTCACAATACCACTTCATAAAGCTTCCCATATCCCCTGTGAAGTGAAGAAGAGAGTCTTCTGCTGGAGCTTCATAGTTGGAAATAATGGTTGTAGCCCAATTGTTGTCAGGGTTTATTGATTCAGACTCGGGAATGGACCATGAAGGTTCAGGAGTTTGAGGTTTATCTTGGGTGAGCCAGCTTTGAGTCACGTCCTTCAAAGGTGCAGCTCTAGACGTTTTGATGCGTTTACCCTCAATATAAGCATCCAACCAATCTTCTTCTTCTGTAACTTTGGGGATGTGCTTAGTAGAAGCATCATCGTCTTCTGATTCTGACTCTTGAGCAACGTAAGACTCTTCATTAAGCATTTGCTCTTCAGGAATAAAGGAGATGGTTTGTGTAAACCTGGAGTCAAAGGTGGTCCATCTTTGTAGAAGTCTTTTGAGATCCTTGACCACTTGAACTTCCGGTTTGTTTCTAAGTATTTGGTGGATGTGAAGGGGGGTTTGCCTTGTGAATAGTGACTGTACCGGAAGATCCACCAGCTCCAGATGTGCCTGCTCCACCAGTTGGAGGTGGAGGAGGTGGTGGTGACTTGGGGCCTCCAGACATATCCTTTGATTCCATCAGAACAGTCCTCCTTTTCTTCTTAGCCTCCCTTTCACGTACATCCTCTACAAATGGCTGATAATCATCATGCCTCATCGATTCCGCGAGTGCTTCATATAATTTCTTATGAGTATTGTCCCGATGCTCTCCTGCGTCATACATTCTTTCAGAGAGAACTGATCTTTAAATCGCTGAAGTAATGGAGCCTACATTGCCCATTCAACCGCATCCTTTACTTCTTCTTCTATTGCACTTGTTACAACTTCATCGAAGTTCAGATTCTCAAGTTTTTTGACACGACAATCAAGATTATTGACAGCGATAGGAAAGTGCTTCTCAATAGTTGAAATACATATCATGGCCTCTTCGAGCAATTGCTCAGTTGTTTTAATAGGTGGTGAGGCAGGTGTAGTGACAGCGCAACTGATTGTGACAACAGGTAATGAATCTTTCGCGGGTACGGGTGGTGGAAGTGCGGTTGTATGAGCAGGTTCGAGTGGAGGTGTGATTGATGGAGTTGTGGCAGCAGTGGAGACCATTGTTGAATAGTGACTGAGAACATTGACTGAACTTCTTCCTTTTCATTAGTTTGCTTGTCTGACTCGATGTCTGAGGGTCCGTCCATTAAGAATTGATCACCATAAGTGATGTCAGTATCAATGTTCTTTAGTGATGACAATGACCCTGTGGACATGTGAGTTTCTTCTAGGAGCCTGTGTTCATCAGTTCCTGGCTCACGGATCTCATGTGGATCATTCAGCGGTTCATTATCTTCATTCTTATCTGATTGGGTGTCACTAGATGCAAGAGTGTCTTCATGTGTTTCGGACACATCCTTTTCCACTCCCGTTGGTTCTTGAGCTGAAGATGATTCAGTGCTTCTTTTCCTTAGCTCGAATTGGGTAGTAGTTTTTGGTGGTGGATAAGAGATGGTCAAAAGCATATGAGCGGCTTGTTCTCATTCTCCGCCTGCAATCCCTTTACCTTTGTCATGTGTTGTAAATGTAGTTTGTCGTGGAGTATGCACATGTTCTCGAATCGTAACTCCTCCCACTGGTGGTCTCAAAGATATATTTAGACTATCCAGGCTTTGTTGAATTCCTTGTTGAAGTGCAGCCTCGTCTTCATCTATCAACCCCATCTCACTTCCTGGAACCTTGGTTCCTTCATCATTACCCTTACCAGTGTCTCTCCTTCTCCTCTTTTGCATTTGTGAAGGAGAGACATTAGATACTAAGCTATCAGGTCTCTTCTTTTTCTTAGGTAGGCTTGAGTAGGTGGACCCTGATTGTTTTGATTTTGATTGTGTGGGAGAGGACTTGGGTGTGACATCAGCGGTTGTGGCAGAGGCTTTCTTTACATATCTTTTGAAATAATCGGCATTCTTGATTCTTTCAGTAAGCAAAGCTTCAGGAACAGGCATTCCAAAGATCTCCTTATCATGTCCTTTGGCAATATATTTTATGTTGCCAAGAACGAATTCGTTCAGGCTTCATGCGAGTGACTCGCCGTGAGTTGAACTTGTAAGTCATTGCAGATCTTTGGATAATGAGTTTAGAAAACGATCTTTGGGAATTACTCGTTTGCCAAGGCTTTTTCTTCCTTTGACTTTGTTACGTGAGTTTAAGCTATCAGTGATGAATGTGTCTAAGGACAGGGTGAATTCTTCCCAAATAAGTTCAGCGAAGTCAATATTTTTTCCTTTGAACATCCCCCAAAGAATTTTCATTATAGGAGCTCTTACTCTGTCCGTCCCTGATGTTTTACCGGTTAGGCATAAGTTGAGAATCGTAACAATTGATCTCCACGGTTGATATATTTCGGCATTGATGAGAGATGAAATCTTGGTTAGCCTTTCCGGGTACCCCAATTCATCGACAAAATCTAATATATCTTGAGTTGAGGGTGGAGTGACGAATTTGTTGGAGGGGTCTCTTGGCGTGATCTGAAGAGCATTCGTGAGAGTCTCAATGGAGATGTCATACCATTTGTCTTCAAGCTTACATGAGTACGTGGCAGACATCTTATCCCATGTAATGGTATTCCAGAACTATTGAATATAAATGGAGGGAATAGTATATTGCTTGGTTAAGGCACCAAAGAAGTTGGTGTCTTTCAAGATGTCGATAGCCAGTCAGTAAGTTGGATTTTGTTGCCCTCTATCCACATCTACATAGCAGTTGCTCTTAGCAATTGAAACCCATTCCGTACGTGGAAGTAATTCATCGTCATTTAGAGTCACAGTAGATGCAGTGGCAGCAAGTATATCAGATGAGGTGGTGTCAGCCATTGAAATCTGATTATTACACATATACCAACAACAACATCCAGAAAAATTGGTAAGTTAAGACACGGTTATCTAATATGACCAATTAGTGACCCCATACCACAAGCACATGAGCAGAGACATAAAGACAACAGAGATACAGTGTGCGGGGACATATGAATGCATGATAATTTGCGAGAGGACATCAATAAGAAAATATCACACTAAAAGTTAACAACTCGCATAGCTTAACTCCCATATGACAAAAATGTTAACACGCATGAGGCAACTCGCTATGGAACAAGAATAAAATCAACATGCACACCTCAACACGCCTAAGAAACATTTAAACATTAACACGCATATATCAAAAGTATGAGGTAAGTCGCATATGGCAACTCGCATGCATCAACACGCTTTGGTCAAAAGAAACTGGTCAACACGTGTAAGGTAACACGCATACATCAAAAGTATGAGGCAAGTCGCATATGGCAACTCGCATTCATCAACACGCTTTGGTCAAAAGATGCTGGTCAACACGCATACATCAAAAGTATGAGGCAAGTCGCATATGGCAACTCGCATTCATCAACACGCTTTGGTCAAAAGAAGCTGTTCAACACGCATACATCAAATAATGCAACTTGTATATAGCAACACGCTTTCAAGAATATTCAACAACAACTAGCAAATAAGCACTTATGGGAAACAAGCTATAAAATTGCTAGGCAACTCGCATACAAGCAACTATGGGCAACTCGCATACAAGCAACTATGGGCAACTTGCTATAAGGAACACTTCATGATCGACCCAATTAATCAGCCACATAACCAAGACACATGGTTATAATTACTCGGATAAGTCACAAGCCAAAAAAGAGGATCATTATACAACGAACTACAAAATCAACCAAGACCAATCCAATAACCATTTTATACGAGACTTAATCAAGCACAACACGCATCGAGAGAGCAAACCAATTAACTCATTTAATCAATCCCAACTCAGAACATGATGTAAACACGCATACTCAAAATCATCTACGACCATATTCAATTACATTAAACAAATACAAACCTAGATTCAGAAAATATAGATCGAGATGAGAGAGAAAGGACACAATCTGCATGATATATTCAGGGTGAGACAGGGTTCGAGTACAGATTATGAAAACGATATGATAATTAAGATCAGATAGCAAAGAGGCTTACCACACAATAAAATAGGATTAACTCGCTTAGTAGAGAGTTGAGAGAGAATAGTTTTTCTAAAAAAACTTTGACCAAGTGTGTTTTTTGATTTGACCAAGACACAACCCGCATACATAAGTACACAGTTATAGCGGGTTGATATACTTAGCAACTCGCATACATCAACTAGTTTGGTCAACTCGCAATATGTCAATTCGCATGAACCAAATAAGCAACAGGCATTCTATCAATTCACATGAACCATAATAGCAAATCGCATATTGTAAAATCATAAAAAAAATTGCTTGGCTAAAGAGACAATCATATCAGTTCAGAATCCATACAGTTAAACAACTTATGTTACACCAAGAATCATAAAACAACTCCACATAGCATGCAACAACCAGACCGCACAATTAAGAATGCAGATACATGCAACCTAAATGATCATGATAAATCAAACCCAAGTACTATATCAAATGAAGGTGCACAATTGATAACGCTACACGCATCGTTCGGGGTCAAAGGAACTTCCTTTTCTTCGAGCAAGTTTTATAACACCCTAGGCAATGAACCTAATCGTTGTAGTGTAGTATTAGGGTAAGCCACGAGTATTGATATCGTTCTCTAGGTGAATAGGAATGCTAGTGAGGAGTTACTACGCTAAGGTTGGGGTTGAGGAAGATTATTTTTGATCTTTTTATGTTTTTTAGGAATTAGAAAGTTACGAATCTCGAGGTTTTGATTTGGGGGTTGGTATTTCTACCGATTACTCTACTTATCTAATTATCTAGTCTAAGGTGATGGTAGTCTATGTCTAATTATTGTGTGCTCGTATGATAGTTTAAAGATGTGTTTACTTAGGTTTTATTACTCCTTAATTATCTCCTATTGATGGTTGAATTGTCACGTCCTTATTCTTAATCGCGTTGTGTGTCTAAAGTCGTAGGGTATGCGTTTATCCCTAACTCTTTGAAACTACCAAATGGTCTCGTCTACAAAATCTCTAGGGATTATAAACTCTAACTCTAAGGTACTCTTTGGATGGTTTAGCCTACAACTACTCTAGGTGTCATAGTCTAAGGTTCACAAAGATTTAATCAAGCATTAACTACACAACGAATGACCTATCGCATTACTAGATCATTAAAAATTAAGATAAGAGACAACCAATCAATATTCAATAATTAAGTTTCATATTCCCTAAGCAAACACACAAGTAAATTAGCCGGACATGGAGAACATGCAAGCATACACACAAATAATTGAAGACATAATTGAATTAATGAAGTAAAACACTTATCTTGTGGTAAGATAGGTTTTGGAACCCAAAATACTTGTACAAGACAGCCTTGGTTCGGTTTAGGTTTTACTCCAAAAGACTACACACTAAAACTGAAAAATTCGGATTCTATATATAAGATTACAATCGACGGCGTCACTTTATGGATTGTGACGCCGTCGGGTCGCCGTCATTAGGGTTTCGTCTTGGCCACGTTAGTCTTGCGACGGCGTCACCTTAAGCTTGTGCGCCGTCCCCTTCATCTCGGCGCCGTGCGGATCAAATCTAGGCGTGCGGGTTGCGATGACCTACTCTTTTAAAGCCCGACACCGTCACTTGAAAATAAGCAATTTGGCTCTTGCCCGTCACAAAAGTTATGCGGCGGCGTCACAGATAACACTGGCGCGTCACTTGTAGAACTGGCCGTCCCCTTGTATCTCGCGATGCAGTGGCTCGATTCTTTACTTTGGCCAATTTCTTCGTATATCCGCGCCTTTTCGTCCAAATAAATGCCATTCCAGCAGTTTGCCTTCAAGAGACCTAAAAAGTGAAAAGGAACGATATTAAGTAATAACGGATACAAAAGTGATCAAATAAGGGCTTAAACGACTCCTCAAAAAGGTACATTTTAAAACCTTATCAAATATCCCTACACTTGGTATTTGCTTGTCCTCAAGCAAATGTGCATTTTGCCAATTAATTTATAAGTTAGGGGTCATGAAGCATTGGTTTAAAACAATCCACAACATATATAAGCCCCTCAAAAGTCATAACAAGCACGGAAATTACATACTAGCACCTCACATGGGGTGTTTGGATACTCACATCTCTCGGGAGTATATGAAATATATCAAAGTGGAAATGGAAGATAAACACTCATTAACCGGTCCTAGTACATAGATTACCATAGGATTGAGAATAGATCAAACCTCCATCGCTTTGGCGTAAGCACCTAGGAAAGACTATCAAAGAGGTCTTTAAAGGGTTGTAATGTTAGGCTTACGGTAGGGAAACAAAGGGTTTGGTGGGATAGGCTATTTAGTGGTGGTAAGTCAAAAATCTCTATGTTACAAGCATACGAAGAATGTCATTGCTAAGCCAAGACTCGACACTCTAAACTCTAGATAACTGAAACAAACAAACATGAATTTAAAGGATAGATGTAGGATGGTAGCCCGTACGTTTTTTTTTTCATACACTTTTACTCTACCATCCTCTACGGTAACATCAAAATGATAGGGATTTATAGGCACATCCCTACACTTGAGTTTTTATTACTCTAACACTAATTTGACCCGAATTGAAAAGATCAAAA
This sequence comes from Chrysanthemum makinoi, assembly GCA_910596185.1. Lineage (NCBI taxonomy): Eukaryota > Viridiplantae > Streptophyta > Magnoliopsida > Asterales > Asteraceae > Chrysanthemum > Chrysanthemum makinoi. Next base: position 301,363,772 of record OU343223.1, read on the forward strand.
CACTTGGGGTACGTTATTACGCAAATAAGGGAATTTAACGTTCCCTTCTAGTCATTTAAACTTTAACTTTTCCCATGAGTCCCAATCGTCCCAAAACTGTATACAAAGGATATGACTCGACTTAGCAACTCATGCAAGCAACTAGATAATTGAACTAAGGGTTTGGGGTGATAACAATAATGCACTAAAAGTGAGTGCATACAAGGTAGGCTAAGGCGATTTGGGTGCACATTTGGGGTGGGGTGTAAAAATGCTCTTCATTGATATTCGAAAACCGAAAAATAAAGAGAACCGCGAAAAGGATAGGCTCTGAGGGGTTAACTAGGGTATCGTGTACTAAAAGTGAGTACAACGCAAAGGTGTGGGGGAATTACTCAACCGAGGTGGAAGAAGTAATTATATTACATGTATCAAACAAGGGTTATCCTAATGCCTCTTATCATTTAGTTATTCCTAACTACACAAGTGTAGTCTTACTAGCGATCTCGGGATGCATCACAAAACAAGTTCTAGAATCTAATATACTACCGGTTCACACTCTAAGCATTAAAGATGAAAGCTTTAATTCCTACTAATCTAAGGGTGAACCTCACATTTTGGGTGGAATTTAGGTGGTAAAGGGTTTTTGTGCTAGTCATGCAACTTCCTATCCGTGAGACGCTTTTGTTAAGACTAATGGCCCACTCCTATATGTCATGAAAAATTTTAAATTTGGTGCCAAAATTACCCTAACCGACATTTTCTCATGGTTTATTACGCAAGTGCAATTGGACAAAGCAAATAATCAAGGATAAGCACAGTTTCAAAGTTCCCGTTTTATTTTCCCTCCCTACACTTAAACTGAACATTGTCCCCAATGTTCCCCGAAAGTATCAAAGTTATGATAATAGAAGGTGATTAAAAACGAAAGAAACTAATACTTCCCTGATTAGCTCGGTAGGATCCGTGTGTGAAGTAGTGGTTAAATCCTTTCCAAGAAGAATGTATGCGTGAAAAGCTTCTTCCAACCTTATGTATCTTCTTCTTGATAAATAAAACCTGCACACTTGAAGAAAACAAGCGAAACTTTCGCGTAAAATCGGCGGTAATATTATGTATAAGACTCTACTAAACTAGGATATAATGCTTGTAGAATGGATGTTTACATAATTTCTGGAAAATTACGACCTGAAAATTCCAAAAATTTATAAGTAGCTCAGAAAATGAGAAAAAAAAGTAATATGATGTTTTTACTCCTTCCTGACGCCGTCAGTTGCGATCTGACGCCGTCAGTTATCGACAAAAATTGTTCTGCGATTTTGGAAAAATTCTGAAAATTTTACATCTTTAGAATCTGGAAAAATTTCTGCAAAACATCCATTATGACTCGATACAAGCATTTGACTTGAACAAACACATATATATATCTTTTAATTAATTGAAATTCTCATGTTTACGTTTCTTTTGAAAACGTGTGTAATCCTCCCTACACTTATCCTTTTAGTAAAATACCTTTATATGCAATTAAGACGAGGTTAAAAACAAAATAAAGCATTTTTACAAATTTAAACATGAGAATAAGCAATCAATAAAAGATATACGACACTAACAAGCAAACAATTAAGCATGGGTTGCCTCCCACGAAGCGCTTTTCTTTATTTATGAGTCTTGTAGCTAGACTCGTAGTCGTGCCCCTACGTTGTCTCGTTACCGTCACCTTCTTCTAAAACAATATCTTCATCATTCACCATTTCATTATTATCCAACTGATAATGTTTCACACGTTGTCCATTTACGGTAAATTCCCTTCCATCGTGGTCCAGTAGCACCACCGCTCCATTGCTCAACTGCTTCTTTACTGAAAAGGGTCCATACCATCTCGATTTGAGTTTTCCCGGAAGTAATCTCAGGCTTGAATTATACAAGAGCACCTTATCCCCTTCCAAAAACTCTTTAGGACTCTTTATTCGTTGATCATGCCATTTTTTCGCCCTTTATTTGTATGTGATCGACGATTCATACGCTTCTAGCCTTAGTTCATCCAATTCTTGAAGCTGTAAGAACCTGTTTGATCCTGCCGAGAATAATCCATATTACAGGCTTTAAGTGCCCAATATGCTTTTTGCTCAAGTTCAATAGGGAGGTGGCACGCCTTCCCGTATACTAAGCAAAAAGGGGTTGTTCCGATAGGTGTTTTGTAAGCTTGATTCGAAAGCCCGAGTGCCTCATCCAGTTTAAATGCCCAATCTTTTCTATTCTGGTGGACCATTTTTTCAAGTATCCGCTTTAATTCCTTATTTGTGTTTTCTACTTGTCCATTCGTCTGAGGATGATATGCAGTAGAAAATCTATGTGGAATGCCATACTTCTTCATTACCTTCTCCATTTGAGCATTGCATAAGTGGGTTCCTCTATCACTGATCAATGCCTTGGGAATCCCAAATCGTGCGAAGAGCTTTTTAAGAAAATGAATAACTACCCTCGCATCGTTAGTCCTAAGGGCTTGAGCCTCTACCCATTTTGATACATAATCAATAGCTACGAGAATGTATTCATTTCCTCTGGATGATGGAAAAGGTCCCATGAAGTCTATACCCCAAACATCGAATATTTCGCAGACTTGGATATAATTACGAGGTGATTCATCCCCGAGATATTTCCGATCGTTGGCATGCATCACACGTTTGAACCAATCTCTTAACGTCTCAAAAAATAGTAGGCCAGTAAAATCCAGCATCGAAAACCTTTCATGCCGTGACATTTACACCATGATGTCCTCCAGATGGTCCCGCATGGCATTCTTTCCGAACTTGATCAATCTCTCTTCCGGCCACGCAACGTCGAATGATTTGATCGGGGCATATGCGAAAAAGGAAGGGCTCATCCCAGAAGTAGTGTTTTAGCGTGGTGAAGAATTTCCTTTTATCTTGCTTGGTCATGTAATTTGGCAAAACCCTCTGACGATAGTTAGCATAATCCGCATACCATGGCTCAATTTCCTTAATGGCCATTAGCCGTTCACGGGGAAAAAGTCGTGAATCTTGGTATGATCGATTTTCTCAAGATCAGGGTTTTCCAAGCGTGACAGATGATCAACGACAAGATTTTCATTGCCCCTTTTATCTCGAATTTCAATGTCGAATTCTTGAAGTAATAGAATCCGCCTAATTAGTCGGGGTTTTGCATCTTGCTTGGAAAACAAGTAGCGCAAGGCGGAGTGATCAGTGAAGACGACAGTCTTGGAAAGGACGAGATATTGCCTGAACTTGTCGAAGGCAAAAACCACAACTAAAAGCTCTTTCTCGGTAGTTGTGTAATTTTCTTGCGCTACATTCATGGTTTTGCTGGCATAGTAGATTGGTTGAAAATGCTTCTCTTTCCTTTGGCCGAGCACGGCGCCTACAGCATAATCACTAGCATCGCACATGATTTCAAACGGCTGAGACCAATCAGGGGTGACCATTATAGGCGCCTGAGTAAGATCCTTCTTTAGTCGGTTGAATGCTTCTTTGCATTCTCCAGAAAAATCAAAAGGGGCATCCTTAACAAGAAGCTGTGTCATTGGCCGGGCAATTTTCGAGAAGTCTTTAATAAACCTTCGATAAAAACTTGCATGACCTAGGAAGCTGTGAATGGCTTTGACGGTGGTAGGATAAGGGAGTTTGGATATCGCTTCAATTTTTGCTCTATCGACCTCAATTCCATTTCTAGAGACTTTATGCCCTAAGACAATTCCTTCTTTTACCATGAAATGACATTTTTTCCAATTTAGGACCAAATTAGTTTCTTCGCACCGTTTCAACATCTTCCTAAGGTTGGAAAGACAAAGGTCGAAAGAATTTCCAAATACTGAGAAATCATCCATGAAGACTTCCATGCTGTCCTCAATTAACTCATGGAATATGGCCATCATACATCGCTGAAAGGTGGCGGGTGCGTTACATAACCCGAAGGGCATTCGCTTGTAGGCAAACGTCCCATATGGGCATGTAAGCGTAGTCTTTCCGATCTTCGAGGCGATGGGAATTTGAAAATATCCTGAAAAACCATCAAGGAAACAATAGTATTCATGCCCGGCTAACCTTTCGAGCATTTGGTCAATGAATGGCAGAGGAAAATGATCTTTCTGGGTGGCATCATTTAACTTTCTGTAGTCGATACAAACACGCCAACCAGTAACCGTTCTTTGTGGCACTAAGTCACCCTTTTCATTCTTTACAACCGTCATTCCTCCTTTTTTTGGAGCTACCTGGACTGGGCTGACCCATGGGCTATCCGAAATGGGGTAGATAAGGCCGGCATCGAGGTGCTTGATGACTTCTTTCTTTACTACCTCCTTAATGTTAGGGTTGACCCTCCTTTGCGGCTGAACGGTTGGTTGGTAATCTTCCTCCATGAGGATTTTATGAGTACATAATGTAGAATCAATACCCTTAATGTCAGCCACACTCCACGCGATCACTCCTTTGTACTCTTTTAAAACTTCCAAAAGCTTCTCTTTTTGTCCAGTGGTCAGTGACGAGCTTATGATGACAGGGAGTTGGTCATTTCCTTGAAGGAAGGCGTATTCTAAATGGCTCGGGAGATCTTTTAGTTCTAAGGTAGGGGGTTCCTTGATTGATGGTTTTAGCTTGTGTTCTGGCTTTTGCAGCTCAAGGGGTTCAATCTCTTCCTTACGTGGGTAAAGGAAACAGCTCAACCATCTTAATTTCTTCGTTGTCGCCTATTGTGTTGTTATCATCGTTTATGAATTCGTTCAATAGATACTCATCAATGCAGCCATCTATGTCATCAACAAATTCATCAACTTCCTCAACAAAATAAATAGGGTGATCGTAGGAGGAGGAGTGACTCATAGAATCCTTGATGTCGAAGGTTAAGCTCTCGGACCCTACTCGTAAAGTGAGTTTACCATCATGAACATCGATAATGGCACGAGCTGTAGCCAAGAAAGGTCTTCCTAGGATTATCGGGACTTAGTTATCCTCCTCCATTTCTAAAATCACGAAATCAACTGGAAACTTGAATTCTCCTACCTTTACAAGAACATTTTCACAAACCCCAATGGGATATTTGATTGACCGATCAGTTAATTGAATACTCATCCTGGTTGGTTTAAGCCCTGAGTATCCAAGTTTGAAGAACAGGGAGTGAGGCATCAAGTTAATGCTAGCCCCAACTTCCTGGATCTTCTTTCTTCTTGGGCTGGCCTTTCTGGATGATAGCCGAGCATTCTTCTCCTAATGATATCAACCCTTCAAGTTTCTTCCGATTAGATATTAATCTCTTGAAGTATTTGCTATGTTTAGGGATGTGATAGAATACGTCAATAAGTGGTATGTTGACGGAAGCTCGTTTTAAATAAGACAATATTCTCTCATTGTCTTCTTCAGCCTTTTGATTCTTCAGACGAGAGGGATAAGGAATTCGATGCGAGAGTTGGTCATTTGGGCAGGTCTTTGGTATATGTGGAGGGATCGTGAGGAGTCGAAGGCGGTTCGAGGTTGCTCCATTTCCTAACACAAGTTCCCTGGTGGTGGGATTCTGGTCAGGATGCGGGGATCCTTAGTAGTAATTCCTGATCGAGTAGTGATGGCGCAAGTTGGATCGTGATGGGCTGGGCCAGATTCGCTTATTCTTTTGTGGAGGGTGGCGAATTGACTCTCTAATTCTGCTTGTTGCTCTTGAATAAATTCTTCAAGACCTTTTAAGAGTGAGGCCCCTTCTATGGTAAACTGCCCGAGTTCTTTTTCAAAGGCATCACGGATGGTGTATTCAGATCCCTCCTTTCCTTCAGTTTTCCATTTAAGATTGCCCTAAGGGTTGCATTCATCGTTTTGATAGAATGTGAGGAGTAAAGGGTCATCATAAATATCATGACTGGAAAGGAAGACGCTCTCTTGGCATGTGTCATCACACTTATCACTCTCGTGTGGCCCCCCACAAATGTCACATATAAGGTATGGGTTAAATAACCTTTTTGGTTCTGGCGATTTTGTGAGGTATGCAAGCTTCTCTTGTGCTCTCTTAATCCGATCATCGAAAGATGATAGATTTTCATTCGAGAAAGTAAGGTTACTTTTTGCGTTCTTGGCTCATTCCAATGGTTATCTTGGTATTGAACGTATTCCTCAATGCGGTTCCACCCTTCTTCCGCAGTGAGATTAGAAATTCTTTGGCCAGTTGAGAAGTCAATCCCTTTTTGATCCTTTCGGGAGATATTGTCATAAAATATTTGAACAAGCAACCAAAGGTTGATGCCATGGTTTGGGGCTTGTTGAATAAGATCTTTGTAACGATTCCAGGAGTTAACGATAGATTCTCCATCTGTTTGATGGAAGTGAAGAATTTTGCTCCTAATTAATGCAGTTCTTCCAGGGGGAAAGAACTTCTTGGTGAACTTGGTTGTGAGTTGTTCCCACGTGAAAATAGATCCTAGAGGAAGCTTATCGAGCCACTCCTTGGCCTGACCTTGAAGAGAAAATGGGAAAAACCGGAGTCTAGATGTCTCCTTGGATGCCCCGTCGGCATAGATGGCATCAACAATTTTTAAAAATTATTTGATGTGGTGGATTGGGTTTTATTGGGGGATCCATAGAATTGACATGCTTTTTGGATAAGCCAAATGTCAGAGGCATGCAATATCTCATTGACTTGTTTTGAAGGGTAGACAATGGCACTGGTAAATCCAGATGTAGAGGGGGAAGAGTATTCCCCGAGGGATTTTGCTTCAGGAGGATTGATGGGTCCATTGACCGGAGTGGCGGGAATTTCCTCGCCATGTTGGCTCAGATCGTCAATGATGATGGTTTCAGGGGATTGTTGGGAATGAGAGGACTCCTCGTTAGTTGTAACTTCATCAAAGTTGATGGAAGTGCCTTGAGGTTCCGAATCATAGAGAGCTTTTCTTCGCCTATTGAGCTCTCTTTCGGGTTCTGCAAAAGGTTCAAGAAGGGTTTTGGTGGAACTGCGGGTTCTAAGTTGTCTAAAGGGCTTGGTAGGGGGAAATGGCAGTTGGTTATCACCTTCCATGAAGAAAAGTGATGGGATTACGAACAAAGGTCACGAAGAAGGGGGATAGACTACGAGGAAGCTAAAAATGAGAAAAAATTTACTTGATAGGAATCAAGCAAAGAAACCTAAATGAGGTGGACTACTAACTAGCTATTCTATTCCCCAACAGCGGCGCCAAAAACTTGATAACGCTACACGCGTCGTTCGGGGTCAAAGAAACTTCCTTTTCTTCGAGCAAGTTTTATAACACCCTAGGCTGTGAACCTAATCGTTGTAGTCTAGTATTAGGGTAAGCCATGGGTATTGATATCGTTCTCTAGGGGAATAGGAATGCTAGTGAGGAGTTACTACGCTAAGGTTGGGGTTGAGGAAGATTATTTTTTATCTTTTTATATTTTTTAGGAATTAGAAAGGTACGAATCTCGGGGTTTGGATTTGGGGGTTGGTAGTTCTACCGATTACTCTACTTATCTAATTATCTAGTCTAAGGTGATGGTAGTCTATGTCTAATTATTGTGTGCTCGTATGATAGTTTAAAGATGTGTTTACTTAGGTTTTATTACTCCTTAATTATCTCCTATTGATGGTTGAATTGTCACGTCCTTATTCTTAATCGCGTTGTGTGTCTAAAGTCGTAGGGTATGCGTTTATCCCTAACTCTTTGAAACTACCAAAGGGTCTCATCTACAAAATCTCTAGGGATTATAAACTCTAACTCTAAGGTACTCTTTGGATGGTTTAGCCTACAACTACTCTAGGTGTCATAGTCTAAGGTTCACAAAGATTTAATCAAGCATTAACTACACAACGAATGACCTATCGCATTACTAGATCATTAACAATTAAGATAAGAGACAACCAATCAATATTCAATAATTAAGTTTCATATTCCCTAAGCAAACACACAAGTAAATTAGCCGGACATGGAGAACATGCAAGCATACACACAAATAATTGAAGACATAATTGAATTAATGAAGTAAAAAACTTATCTTGTGGTAAGATAGGGTTTGGAACCCTAAAATACTGTACAAGACAGCCTTGGTTCGGTTTAGGTTTTTACTCCAAAAGACTACACACTAAAACTGAAAAATTCGGATTCTATATATAAGATTACAATCGCGACGGCGTCACCTTATGGATTGTGACGCCGTCGGGTCGCCGTCATTAGGGTTTCGTCTTGGCCACGTTAGCCTTGAGACGGCGTCACCTTATGCTTGTGACGCCGTCCCCTTCAGTCTCTAACGCCGTCTGGATCAAATCTAGGCCGTGCGGGTTGCGACGACCTACTCTTTTAAAGCGACACCATCACTTGAAAATAAGCAATTTGGCTCTTGCCCGTCACAAAGTTATGCGACGATGTCACGGATAACACGGCGCCGTCACTTGTAGAACTGGCCGTCCCCTTGTATTTCAGCAGTCTGAGTGGCTCGATTCTTGACTTTGGCTAATTTCTTCGTATATCCGCGCCTTTTCGTCCAAATAAATGCCATTCCAGCAGTTTGCCTTCAAGATACCTAAAAAGTGAAAAGGAACGATATTAAGTAATAACGGATACAAAAGTGATCAAATAAGGGCTTAAACGACCCCTCAAAAAGGTACATTTTAAAACCTTGTCAACAATTCTCCCCCTCAATCAATGATACGGGATAGAAAGTAATCATTGATTGATTCAGTAACTTGACAATGAGTTTATGACAACTTAAGTATGTGATTGTTAAGACGAATAATACTAAAAAATTATAAAGACTCTGTTCGAACTTCATCTAAATTCCCGTGTCATTGTTGAATGACATTTCTAGGACCGTAGATGTTATCGATGACAGAAATTTGTAAAAACGAGTGTAATAATTAATTAATTTATTTATTTATTTTTTGAAAGTGTATAAAAATTTGTACAAGACTTAATGAGAACGAGTCCTGAATAGAGGGGATCAGGAATCACAGTACGAGGTACATCAATTCTGATAGGCTACAATTCTAGAGTGAGAATAGTACCTGAAAAAGATTGAGGACACTTTGCACTAATAATAGATGGGTTAGTGACAGGTGTATCCTCATTTTTTGATGTTGTACAGTCAGGTCTAGGAGTATCATTAATAGAAATCCCTTTAAGTCCAACATTCTTGAAGATTTTACCAGTCGGCATCCACTTAAGACAAGATCTAGGTGAGTAAGTCCTTTTGGTACCTGTGAACTTAAATAGTCTACCAGTAGGAATCCACTTAAAACAACTGCTAGCAGAGTTCGATGAAGCCAAATCCCTGTTCTGAACATTGGTCCTTTTGCTATTAATTTGTTTCTTAGGGGATTGGTCAGCCATTTGATGCATCTTATATGGACTAGATGAGATCCTTATGTTCCTAAACTTAGAGTTTTGAGCCTTCAGCTGGGAATTGTTATTCGTCATATCTGAATGAAATAGTGAAGTGACTGGTTTTGACAAAACTATATTCTCATCAACTTATGAGGCAAGCTTAGATTTAGAGGATTTAAATCTTTCTGTCTTAAATGCATTTGTCTGCCTAACTACAGTTCCTACTGTATTGTTAAGTGCAATTGGCTTCCCTAAGGTTGATGGTTTTGTAAACTTAGTGTTCACTCAATTTCCAATGGTTTTCCTAAGCTCATTTTTTAAGGCAACAATGGTGAAGCTTTTATCCTGAATTTGGGATTTGAGGGCATCAATGTCTGCCAACAAGGAGTTAGTTTGATCTAACAGCTTAGAATTATTTTCTAATAAGTTCTTCCTTAAGGACTCATTTTCCCGTAATAGCTTGGTCACACATAAAGCTAATTCATCATTCCTAGATTTAATCGGATCACTCACCTCATAGTTAAGATTGTTCATCCCTTTATAATATTTCTTATGCAGATCTGAGAGTTGTATTTTCATATTACATATGGTTGAGTGTTTGTCCTAAATCTGGGTTTTTAACTGGTTAAGTTCAAAAAATTCTCGAAATTCTGGGAATTCCAGATTTATGCAAGGTTTTGTAGCAAGAAAACTTTCTTCCTTTTGTTGTATTGCAATTTCTAAGGAAATGCAGTGTTTTTCGAGAATTGAGTATTTGTTAGAAAGTTCATCAAAAACCCCTTTTTCAACCATTTCATTTGTTTTAAAAATTCTAGACTCAGACTCAACCAGGGAACATTCATCCGAATCATGTTCAGGCTTAAAATCAGTTTGTTTAGGTAGACTAGCAGATGCATAATGTTGAACCGTTAAGGGTACCTCATCAGATGACAATAGTTCATCCACTGGTCTTACATGTGTATCCACATCAGGAGTTACCAAACTGTTGTTTACTTCATTCTCAGTTGTATCTAATATTATGCATTCAGCAACACTCGTCCTTTTAACTGAAATATTACCCGACGTTTCACCACTATCTCCAGATTGCACTTGACACTCATTCACGAAATCATCCTTTTGAGCAGCTTCCTAAATGAACTTTTTCACATTATCCATTAGTCGGATAAATGTATCGATGAACTCCTGAATTTCCATTCCAGTATGTTTCTTGAAAGAAATTCCAGTTGAGTGTTGATCGAAGTCTGCGGAATATTCCCCATTGATAAATGGTTGGAATTGGTTGTGGATTACCTGAAGTGAAGCATTAGAATCATCTTTTGGTGCCTTTTTTTTTGGTAAGTTGAAGCTTCAATAATTCTAAGTTCGTCAGCAAGGTTCTCGTCAATGTAGGTAAGTCCTGACGGAAAAGTGCCGCATGTTCGATCCACAATTGTAGATAAGAGCCGTAGAGATGAGAGTGGAGTAGTTGATATGGCTCAAGGCTGCATTCCATTCAAAGGCATTTTGCAAAGATAAGTCGGTGTAATTTCTTGGGATTTGAATCAGAGTACGAGGTATTTTGATCATCATTGATTGAATCTGTTAAGGAAAGGCTTTCGAGTAGTGCGTACTTTGTTTAAAGTCCACTGAGTCATACAGTTTGAGCACATTGGAAATTAATGGATCAGTGGTATACTCCATGAGTGTCAGAATTTACGGGATTTTATTATTCTTTGATTAAACCGGGAAATGATTCTTTCACGGGATTTTACTAAACCAAAAGAACAACCGTAAAACGTAGCACGAAGAAATGACAAGTCTTAATAGACAAGTCGCTAAATAGTCAACTGGATTTGGTATCAACTCGCTAAACAGTCAACTCGCTTACAAGACAAGTCGCTTAAAACTCAAGTCGTTTAAAGAAACAACTCACTTAAAACCCAAGTCGCATAAAGGGTCAACTCGCTAAATAGTAAAGTCGCATAAACCAATTCGCTGCCAATACAACTCGCTTAATAGCCAAGTCGCTTTAGAACTCAAGTCGCTTGAAGAATCAACTCGCTTAATAGCCAAGTCGCATAAACCAGCTCGCTTCCAATAACAAAGCAACTCACTTCCCAATAACAAAGTAACTCGCTTCGAAGAAACGTTTTACCGTGGCTCAACTCGCTTAGTACAATATTCAAAAACAACCACTTTAACAATCAAAAACAGCCCAACCACGATGATTCAAGCCTTCCAATTCAAAACCTAAGCACATATGATGATCCTAAACACAAAAGTACTATCAAAATTCAAACTTTAACACAAGAAATTGACCAAATGATTCAAACTCTTCTAAACACTTATAACCCCAAAAACCTTATGAAATCCACCAAAACAAAGAACATGAAAGATGAGTGATCAAACCATGGCTCTTGATACCAATTGTAAGATATAGGATTTCATACACGCATGTAAACTTAAATCATAGAAGCATATGGAGTGTTTAGAGAGAGAATGAGAGATGTTCTAGTGAGAGAAACACATAGAAGGTTAGATTCCAAATGAACATCCAACCCTCTCCCTTGTGGGGAGAGGGCTATTTATACAAAGTATTACGCCCTCCTTCGGGCTGTGGATCAGGCATACAATGGGTAAAGACCCGTCCTTCCTCCACGGTGTTGCACTAGACTAAACTACGCTAATAACTAACTAACAAATAACGTAATAAATGATATGTCTACGAGCTAACTTAAGCTAGATAATATTTGGGGTGACCAAAGCTTCACTATAGAATTTCCAATTCCTAACAAGATCAAACCTCCACCGCTTTGGCGTAAGCACCTAGGAATAACTATCTAAGAGGTCTTTACAAAGGTTTGTAACGTTAGGCTTATGGTAGGGAAGTAAAGAGTTTTGTTGGATAGGGGATATTTAGTGGTGGCAAGTCAAAAATCTTATGTTACAAGCATGTAAAGCGTGGCGTTGCTAAGCCAAGACTCGACTCACTAACACTAAACAACTTGAAACAAAATACAAACATAAACTTAAAAACATAAACATAAAGATAGATGTAGGATGGTGGCCCGTATGTTTTTCTCATTTTTTTTTCAACACTTTTTTTTTCTCTTGTTTTTTTTCGATTTTTTTCATACCTTTTTACTCTACCATCCTCTACGATAACATCAACATAAAGGGATTTGTAGGAGCATCCCTACACTAGAGTTTTTATTTCACTAACACTAATTGACCCGATTTGAAAAGATCAAAACACTTGGAGTATTTAATTACATAGACAAAGGGAATTTGAATTAATCGTTCTTTCTCGTTACTCTATAAAATATTACTTTAACCCATGAGTCACAATCGTCCCAAAACTGTTTACAAATGATATGACTCGACTTAGCAACCATGCAAGTAACTAGATTATTGAACTAAGGGTTTAATAATATAACAATAATGCACTTAAAATGAGTGCATACAAGGTAGGCTAATGCTATTTGGGTGTAACATTTGGGGGTGGATTGTAAATAATGATCTTCATTGATATTCCGGGAAACCGAAACATCACGATAACCGCAAAAAGGATAGGCTTTGAGGGGTTTAACTAGGGGTATCGTGTACTAAAGGTTAGTAAATCGCAAGATTGTGGGGAAAATTACTCAACCGATGTGGAAGAGGTAATTATATTACAGGTTTCAAACAAGGGTTATGCTAATGCCTTTTATCAGTTAGTTAATCCTAACTACACGAATGTAGTCTCACTAGCGATCTTGGAATACATCACAAAACAAGTTCTAGAATCTATTATACTACCGGTACACTCACTAAGCATTAAAGATGAATGATTTTATTCCTAAATATCTAGGGAAGAACCTCACATTTTTATGGTGGAATTTAAGTGGTAAACGGTTTTTGTGTTAGTCATATAATTCCTATCCATGAGACACTTTATTAAGACTAAAGTTGAATTCGTAAATGCCATAAAAAAATTTAAATTTAGTGCTAAAATTACCCTAACAAATATTTCTCATAGTTTATTACACAATTTACCAAGGACAAGACAAAAATCAAATGAGTGAATAGTTTTTAAGTTCCCGTTTTATTCTCTCTCCCTACACTTAAACTGAACATTGTCCCCAATATTCTCTGAAAGTATCAAAGTTGTGATAAAGTGTTGGGATTTAGAAAATCCATGTTGAAGAGTCGGTCACCCCAACTCTAGTCTAGCATATGTTAGCTCGTAGACATTATGTTATTTATTAGTTAGTTAGTTAGTTTAGCAACACCGTGGAGGACGGACGGGTCTTTACCCACTGTATGACTGATCCACAGTCCATAAGGGACGTGTAGTTTGTAGTATAAATACCCCTTCCCTCTAAGGGAATGGGTGGTGCTTTTTAATCTAACCTTTCTTTTTCTTTTACTTTCTTTCTCTAGAAAACACCCTATATACTCTTTCTCTCTCTAAAATTGCTATCTTGTTCTATCATCATCCTAGACCACCCGAATCATCAAACAACATAGAATAATGATCCTACAATTGGTATCAGAGCCAAGGCTTTGTTGTTTATGTTGATTCATGCGGTCCTATTCATGCTTTTGTTCGGTTTTTCAGTGCGGTTTGTTGCGGTTTTGGTGATGTTTTGATGCGTTTTGGATATTGTTTGATGATGTTTGTGAATCCTTGGTTTTAAGAAAATTTTTAAGGCGTTTTTTAAACTTGGTTTTACGCTATTAAACTGTTTTGTTAACTGGTTATGAATCTGGTATTAAGATGTTCAAGCAGTTTTTAAGCTGGTTTATAAACTGTTAGCTTTTAAAAAGGACGTTATAAGCAGATTTTACGTTGAATCTGCTGGTGCTGATATTGTTTAATCTGGTTTTTAAGTAGTTTTGAAACTGTTTTTACACTTGTTCTTCGCTGCGGTTTGAAGCTGATGATGAGGTTCTTCGCTGCGGTTTGTGCTAAATATGGAATTTCTTGGATGCGGTTTATGACAAATGAAGACCTTCTTCACTGCGGTTTGAAGTTCTACAATGCGTTTTGACTCAATATTGCGTTTTGAAGATAGAATTAACTACTGCTATTTGACCCGGGGTCAACTGCGATTTGAATCAGTCAACTGCGACTTGAACCGGTCAACTGCGATTTGAACCGGTCAACTGCGATTTGAACCGGTCAAGTACGATTTGAACCGGCCCACTACAGGCTTCTGCGTTTTGGGATTTAATAGACCTTTTAGGTCAACTGATGCATTATGCTGCTAAAACTATTTCACGACTACGTTTTTAAACCAATACTTGCGACTTGACTTAAAGATCATTGCGTTTTGGAAAGTTAAATGCGGTTTGGTAAGACATTCTGCGTTTTGACATTTAAGGCGTTTTTTAAATCCGATTTGAAGACTGCTGCTATTTTAGACAGAAAAGACTACTTGTTGCAATTTGTAAAGAAAAGAAGTCTAAAGAAGCTATCATCACAATCTTATATCACAAAGTTCATCAAACATCATAAACATCACAAACATCAAACATCATCACAAACTCATTCTTATTCTCAAAGCTACATCAACAACATCTCAACAGCCTCAACAAATTACAACCCTAACGAATCTAAACCAACCTAACCCTATACCACTAACCCACTAACATCAAGCACCAACAAACATAATATCTCTATCGCTCTCAAGATACTCCTCAATACTCAATCAATCAATCAATTAATCAATCTATCAAAATTATATACTGAGAATGAAAAAAAAATATTATTATACCTTAGAATCCTTTTCGTGTTAGTCAAAGAAACATCATGACTAGTGAAGGTTAATAATCGAAAAGGCACTCATCCTCGATAACAAATTTAAGCTTACAAGTCATGGTCAAATATCCTAAACATACAATTCAAGAAAGATAACAAATTTGTTATTTTCTCTTCTTGTTTCGGTGACAAACAACAACAATCACTTAAGTAATTGATCTATCTGATTAGAAGACTTGATTCATATAGATTTATTTCTGAAAGTAAAGATAGACAAATAACAAGTATGTTACTGTCTATCTATGTTTCGTTGACTGAAACTCGAAATGATTACAACAAGATCAATACCTACCCGACACCATACACGAATGATCTTAAAGACATTTCTCTTCATGCTTCACCATAAAAGATAGACCAAGAAATATATGGATGGGCTTCGATGTTTGTGTGTCGTTCTAAAGAGAATGGTTGAAGGAAGTGTCTTCAAGTTGATTGTTATGATGGATACTGAGAATCAATTAAATCAATTTGATGGTGATGCTTGTGCAGTGATGAGATGAGATGCGTGTGATTGATGTTTTGAGTAGCAGAGATGTGAGAGAGGAGATGTGAGATGTGTTGGGGGCAGATGAAAAAAAGGATTAGGGTTTGATAAGAAAAGGGATTAGGGTGACTGATAGGTATGTGAGTGTTAAATACCCCGTAAATTAGGGTAAGAATGTTAATGAATCGGATTTGATTTCATGGGCCGTGTACACTTTTGGATTTGGTATAAATCATATTTATGGGCCGTGTACTTTGATTATTGATGAGATCTTATTCTCCGTATATGTGCTAAATGATTTGTCTCTTCACATTTTTGGATGTTAAATCGTAAATATCAAATCATCGGGTTTATCGAATGTTAGTGGATCGGGATATATGTAGCTAAAATGGATATGTGGGTTTCATTGATTGAACCGGAATGGTGCTATTGTTGGTGTGACAAAAGTGTGTGATTATTGGTAATGCTAACTTTGGTGTTTAAACACGATATCCGTATTTGTTTCAAAATGATATAACACAATTTTTTAATTCAAATTTTATCAAATGTGTTAATCCAAATTTATCTTTGGATAAATATGATTTGATTAATTTTGGTTGAAAGGTTGTATTTTAGTCATTAAACTTCACAGAAAACTCATATTTCTCGGCTAGGTTCTACAAGTTGAATTAAAATGACTACGGGGTTGTTGTACGGTATTTCTTATTTGGATTTGAAGTGAGGTTTTTTGGACGCGTGTACTTATTTTCGTCTTCTTTCTTTCTTCCTTTCTGCGAAGATGACTTGTTTGGGCGTTTATTGAATGTGATAAAGACTTGGCTATCTAGTTACTTTTGTGATTCTTTCTCGCTTAACCACAAATCAGCTATCACTTTTGGTGTCTCACGCAGTTGAGGATATGTCAAGACGTTTTATACATTGGGTACACCGTTCTTTTTCACGAGGATAGTACAAGCTTAAGTAACAAATCTGGGGAATTCTACTTCATGTTCAAGTTTGGTAAATCGGGTTTACTTCAACAAGTGGTCATTGCAATTGCCGACGGAATACGTGAATGATATGTTAGCCAAAGTGTTTAAAGGTTGTGATGTGATCAGCAATTCTCATGGGATATTCGATGCTACAAAATGTAAATGATACCTCACGGTCTAAGAAAAATTCTTTCAAGAATCTTCTGTGTCATTCATGATTTTTCAAGATGTTTGCTTACGACAAGAACTTCTCGTGTAGATGGTCGTACACATCAATGATGCTTCCAAAAATTCAAAACCATCCTGGGGGAGAAACTTGTACTTTGATGTTAGAAGGTCAACCTCCAGGGGGAAGTAGTGTATACTCCTTTACTTAGTATGGTTTGAGAAGTATTCTACAATCGGAAGAAGAAATGTTGATGACTTTTTACATGTTCCCTAAAAACAGAAACTCACCGACACCAAATTTGTCATAACACATTCAATCTGTCATTGCTTACAGTTTAGTCTTAGTTTTGTAAAATCCCGTGAAAGAAACTATTTCTCGGTTTAAATCATAGATTTGTAAAATCCCGTGACAATGGAACCATCCTGGAAAATGAAAAGTGCATTTTCGGATCTATCTCTCGGTTTCTTCTTGGTTTTGTTAAATCCCGTGAAAGAATCTATTTCTCGTTTTAAACCATCGAATTGTAATATCCCGTGATGATGGAACCATCCTAGAGAAAGGAAAGTGTACGTCTAAATCTTATTCTAGTACTACGGCTTCAAATTCGAAGAAGGATAAAGTGTGTACTTCATGCATTGGATGATTGTTTGGATATTCTTCATGGCAGTTTGGTTATTACAAAGTTTTACGGGATTATGTACGTTTGACTAAGGTCGGGATAAAACCATTATCAATCTGGGCACTTAAATCAGAAGATGTGACTATGGCGTTAATTCCGTATTATTTATTTGAGGTTGAAGTGAAATTTCACGAGTGAGTGTACTTAGTATCTGAAGATATTGGGGACGGTTGGATGAAGATTCTTCGAGATCCTTGTTCGAGTTTTTAACATTTTCAATGACAAAGACTTGGAAATCTAGTTATTTTTTGGTGGTTCTTCCTTTTTAATACCACAAAATAACTATCACTTTAAGGGGTTATGTTGTAGTACTCAGTGTCACACGAAGTTGTGGATTTTCAAGAGGTGATGTACGTCGTATACTTGATGGTTGGTTGGGTGAAGAGTATAAAGTACTTTGGGATTCAAAGGTGCACGAACTCTATGCACCGTTCTTAGTCACACATTTGTGCAAGTTTAAGTCACAAGTTCGGGTTAGTTTACTTCAGTGTCAAATTCATCATATTGGGTTTTTCTCCATCAGCTGTCACGACAAAGAGCCGACTGAATGATAATGGGGTTGGTAACAAGTTAGCTAAGAAAAGTAGAAAAGAGAGATATGACTTTTAAATACTTCAGTTCAAATCTCGTTCCTTAAAGAAAAGAAAAGTGTATGCTTCAGTGCGCTTTATCTTTAAAAGAAGAGAAATCTTCTTGATTATGACCATTCTCATCAACAAGCTTCATGCTTTTTCCATGCACGCTCAGTCATCAAGTGGATCTATTTACCATTGATTGTATTCTTATTTCACTTGCTCAATCAAAATTGGCAATGGCGACATCATTTGCAACTTTTTCGGGGGAGAAGGGTGAATAAACTAAATCGTGATGATTTCACTTGTTTAATCAAGAATGGCAACTTCGTATGTAATTCTTGAGGGGGAGAAGTGTGAAAATACTGCATGTTGATTGTCATATGAGAATAAATGGTCATACGGCTCCAAACTCATGTAAGAACCGAGCTTCTTCTTATCGGATCATCTTCACATGTAGTTTCTACTAAAAGTCATTGGTTGACATCTTCTCACGGGTTGATATGAATAATGATAAAGTGCTTCCAGTTAATGCTTCACGTACACATCATTATGTTGATTCTGATAAATCGTAATCATCATGGGGGAGAGAATGTGCACACCAAGGTTTCACAACAAGTTCAACAAATCGGGTTTAACGACTTATGAAGTGATTTGTGTTGAAGATTGGTTGATTCTGTATCTCTTCGTGTCTTATTCTTCGTATTTCTATCTTATCCACCTTCACTTATCTCGGGCAATAAATTGAATATTGTTAGTGTTCCAACTTGTTAGTTTGGTGTTACCATTTCATGTATACGTAACGGGCTAATTTGCTATTTGTAAGTTAATTGGAATGCAGTTGGTGAGATAAAGATGTTGACATTCTGTTCCCCAAATGGACAATCTTGAAGAAGGTCGAGTCTACAGTCTGTTCTGCATTTTCCGTTGCGTGTTAGAAGACTAAAGACGTCATGCATTTGATTATCAAAATACTTCTTCTAATTTCGGGCATTCATCAAAAGTATTGTCAGTTTAGGGGAGTGCACTAATTAGGGGAGAATGAAAAGCTAGATTTAATCCCTAATTAGATTTGCTCACATTGTTCTTCAGCAAGTTGATTCTCCCAAGATTTCAAGTGTTCTTCTCGAAAGATTTCAAGAATATGGGCTTATTATGTGTTGCTGATTCTGAAGTATCAAAACTAGCAAGGGGGAAGGAGACACACATCTAAAAGCACAACGGGTACACATGATGAACTTAACACTTCTACCTGATTGAAGTTATTCCAGGAATAAAATTGTCATAACTGTAGAGAAACTCAATGTTTGACTCATGGCTTTTAAAGCACATCGAGTACTGTAGGACCTTGTTTTTCTATCAACATATCACACAATAACAACCTTATGCGTAATAACACACGATATAACAAGAAAGATGAAGCAAAGAAAGGTGGTGACTTGAATGATGATATGTATGTTTTAGAGAGATAAAGGAAAGAACATGAAACAACATTTCATAAGGAAAATACACACTTACACACTCAAGCACACCCCTCAAATGACACATTTGAGGGGTATTTATACTTACTTACAAAACGCCCTAATGGGCTTGGCATGGGCTTTGTGGATATGGATTGGACTTCAATTGGATTACAAATGATAAAAGGCTAGCTTAACTTAACTTTTAACCATTTAGCTTAGCCCAATCCACGAGCCCGTTGACTATTCTATTACGATATCTAACACACGTTACAAAGTTCCTAAACGTGAATGAACATCACTTTTATTAATTACTATTAAGGCTAACAATCTCCCCATAAGGGGTGGTCATTCAAAAGATGCTCCACTTGATTAGGTCTTTACTTTCCTTGAGCTTGAACTTTGTGTGTTGATATAGAATAGTCTTAATTTACGTTCCTTCATGCTTTGTGATCAGTTAATGTTGTTGTCTGTCGTTCGTTAGCTTCTTTGGAATAGGTGTCTCCACGTCTTTCTCCACCATGCTCACACTTCTTTTTGACTTTGAATTTCCAATGATGAAATTCTCTAGTCTTTAAACTTTGTAGATTCTTTGACATTGACGAAGAATCATATTTAACTTTGTGTTGCCTTTGATTTTGATGAGAACATTCATTTGTTGTTGGTATAAGCATGGGAATATGGTGCGGTCTTTCCTCCAAGGAACAATCATCAGTACCTGCATGAATATCTTAGTTGAAAAATACCAATCGATCATTGTGGACTTTTCTTAAAGAATTGACCACTACGATTGTTATACTGATGAATGTCTTGATTCCATTCACCTTGGTCGAGCGAATCAGCCGTCCTAAATCCGTTGAGGAATAGTTGGCATTACATTGAATGATCAAGTAATGACCCACATCTTCAGGATTTGAATCATGAAAGGAATCTCATTAGTGGGATTTCCAGCACTTCTAAGTTCGAATGTCGAGGGTGTTAACAGCATAGTGTGAAAACACATATCTAATTCTTACAAAGGCTGTTCCTGAACTGGAGGCCCTCAAGAAGGCTAACACGACATACCGAAGCACATCTACAGTTCAGGTGAGTCACTGAAGTACACCGAAGCATCCCCTCACGACTGTAGACCATTTGAGACACACTAAGCGTAACCCATAAAGAATTACCGAAGTGACTAGCTGTCAAGGCTGTTTGATGTTGACCCTGGCAGGAATTTCCATTCAATCACTGAGGATCACAATTGTAAATCCTCTTATAAATGTTCTGGCAGATTGCTAAGATCTGCGTAGGACTCTAGAATATATCACTTGTGTCCTTATTGATGAACAACAAGCGATGAAATGTCATGTGTTCCTATGAGATCTTTTAATGAATCTCGTGGCTCTAGACTCAATTAGTGCATTTTGGTTTTCCTAAGCGGAGACTAGGGAGAGGGTCTCCTTCTTCAATACCAACGATCTCTAAGAGAAAGTCGATAGATTATGTAGGGTTCCCAGTGAGAATGAAACAAATCCTTTTAAGAGGAATTGAGTGGCTAGAAGGTTAGGTGCAGTACGTCACTGGGTCCATGACGTCTTTGTCTTCAATACCAGTGTCATCTAAGTGACAACTAGTATCAGATGAATTGAACTCGGTTTCTGCCCTAAGGTTGATTATGGAGGGCTATTTCTTTTCACCCTTTTTCATTACATTTCTTTTTAATTCTTTAACTCCTTCTTTCTCCTTTCTCAAATTACTCCTTTTGTCAATCATACCTAAGGACTTCTAATACTAACTATGGGTATTGTTCTTGGGTAGATCCCTTCGGCTCTGGCGAATCATAGGACGGATTTTCCTATCCTTAGTCACCTTATAACTCCATGATTATTCTATGTTGCCATAAAACCTTTTTCATGAAAATCTCTCAAAGTGTTTATGATTATAAAACATGATTTGTTAACACCTTGAGAGTTTTATATTTTCAGAAACACTCCCCCTTCACATGTGCTCATATTGTTTTAACTTAAATCTACACAGAGAGGGTAGAGTTCGCACTTTTTGAATTGATCGGCTCATGATAGACAATTCCCTACGAGACATGGTTACGTTGCTTAGTTAGAGAGTTCCATTGTTAGTTTTTAGGTGACAACTAGCTCTGTTAACTAACTTGAAGTTGTAAACACTTCTTGAAAAGAAGGTTAGACCCATGTAAGTTCATGTCTATCACGAGTTTCTCGAAATGGAACATTTACTGACTTTGATTACTCGTCAATTCATTGGTTGAGTATGAGTCGAGCTCTTTTGAGATTCAAACACCGATCATAAAACATTTTAGATCATATTTTAATCACGTTTCTCCCCCTCAAAAATAGCATATCTATGATGTTTTTGAAACAAAATGATTAAAAGATATGTGTTTCGAAAAGCATTTGGAGAGAAACTGATTTAGCATGAATTTTTGAACAATTTTACTTTTATACTCCCCCTTAATGAAAGCATATTTTGAAATTTTGATGAGGGAGATATCTTGGTACCAAATGTGAGAGATTTTGAAAAATTTCGAATCAATGGTACGCAAGATAAGAAGAAGATTTTGAAAATCTTTTGCAGATATTTATAGAAAAATAATCTTCATTTGTTTTAGGATAAGTGCTCCATATATATGAAAATCGATTTTGCGCAGCACTTTCCTTTCTTTAAAGATCGGGTTGCAAGCGGAAATACTTACAAGCCATTATGTTTTTAGGAATAGTGCTTGAAAAAATATTTAAAACCTTTGATTTGGTTAAGCACTTTCCTTTCTTTGAAGCGCGGGTCCTGAACTGATGTGTCCAGAAGCCATGATTTTGAAGTCCGGGTTTCGTACTGAAGTATACGAAAGCCATTATAAAAGAAATTTTGAGAAACAACATGTTTTTGAAAACATATTAGATAACTCTCGCTCAAGTATCTATACATGTTCGTATCATTGTTGAATGACATTTCTAGAAACGTACAAAATATCTATTATACGAGAGACATGTCGTAGAAGAATATTTTTTGAATTTTTGAAAATTTCTAATGTTTTTGTATTTTTTGAAAATTTTCTATTTTTGTATTTTGTTTTTGATTTTATAGAAGAAATGGAAAATCAAAAATAGAAGATTGAAAGAATGAAGAGGAAGAATTTACAGAATTGGAACCCTCTGATGAGCTGGGTTCTGAGATATTTGATTCACCTGCAACCAAAGTCGAAGAGATTTCACAAAATAACAGTGTAGGAAGTATATGTTTCCTCACTTTGAGGGTGTTCACTATCAACGGTTATAATGGTTTCTACTTCCTTATCCTGATGATTGTCACTATCATCTGTATTGGTGCAAGTATCAAAAATCTTTCATGTGGGAATCCATCTAAGACCTACTTTGTTGAAAACTTTTCCCGTGGGTATCCACCTAAGGTACGATATAGGAGTAGTGTTCTTTTCAGATGCAGCGGAAGACTTGTTTTTAGAAAAACTATGTCCTGGAGAGATCCACCTATTAGGTTTCCTTTCCATGTTCATTTTATCAACGGGTTTGTTTTTGTTTGGTGTCTTAGTGGATTGTACCATGGCATCATGATTAGCTGAAAAGACATATTTTTGACATGTAGGACAGACATTCTTGTCAAGATTCTTGTTTAGGACAGCTACCTTAACATTTTCACTACAATCATTTGGAAATTGTTTCTTGTTTGAAAAAGACTCAGAATTCCTAGTGTTGTTTTTGACATGCATAGCATTCTGCTTCGCATAACTACTCTTAGATGCCAATCCCTAGTATTGTGTAGAGTGTTCCTAGGTAATGGTTTACAACTACTAGTATTACCTTGAAATCCTGTAGAATTCATCACCCTAGATGTTGCACATAGAATTTCGTCTTTTCGAGTCTGTGCCTTTTTCTTAGCTTCTTCTAGATAGTGATTTTGGACCATGTCGTTAGAACCAACAGATTCTTTAACTGGATTTTTGGTCACATTCTGTGTACTAGTCTTAGAAATGCCAGGTGTAATCACTTTTGGTGTTTCAGCAACTCCTTTTTCTTTTTCAAAACCTTTGATAATTCTCTTTTTAATTGGCAGGGACTGTGGAGTGACTGTTTTTGAAAAATCATTTTTCTCAATGACTTTTGGAGCAAACTGAGAAATAGACATTTTTGGTTTGGAAACCGGTTTGGGGACATTTGTTTTCTCCTCAGTCAATGGTTTTGCAAACTTAGTATCCACAGCCTTTCCTTTTTGACATCCCAGCTGAGCTCTCAAAAGATCATTTTGCTCTTTCATGTCCTTGTAGGCATGCTCATACGATAGTTTGTCATACATGCATTCCTCAGATTTTCGATCAAGTTGTTTAAAATAGGACACGTTTTCTTTTTCAAGTTTTTCAAGAGCGTTTTCCTATTTTGAAACAATTGCGTAGGTCTCAGACTGGAGTCTTTCATGATCTTCAACAGAATATGTTTGTAAAACAATGGACATGATATCAGTAGTTATAACATCTTCGAAGAGAGAATCATTCAAATTTTCCAAAACTTTGATGTGTTCAAAACATTCATTAGCTTTCTTTACCAGGGATTTATGATCCTTGACAAAGTCGCATGTTTCTTTCAAAAAAGCTTGTTCAAAATGAATTACCCTCGCACTGATGCAAGTTAGCGGAGTGACAATTTGACTTTCAAAAACCTTTTTCATTTCATCATCAAAACTAGAAAACCAGATGTTAGTCCTGATGTTGATTTTGGATTTAAAAATTTATTGAAGTATCCCAATTCTAGATTTAACATCATCTAAAATGCTTCTAGCATCACTTGTGTTAAAAGGATTGTTTGAAGACATTTGTTCCATGTTCGAAAATGATTTTGAGACGATTACAGGTTTTGAAACTGGTTTTGACTCTTTGTTTGAAACACTGGGTGTTATGGAAAACTTTAACTTTTCTTTTCGAGGAACAAAAGTAATACCAGAAAGTTTGTTATATTTGATGTAGTCGATTGGTTTCATCTCTGGGTTCTTTTGTTTCATTTTTGATCTACTCTCATCAATTAGGTCTAACGTTTCATGAGAATCACAAACTTTTAAGGGTTCATGCTTATCTAACAAAGCTTGTCCATTATACAAAACATTCTATTCTTTCTGAGCTTTCTTGAGTGCACAAGGAGGTTTGTTGCCAAGAGACATTTTTTGAGTTGTACGAAAATACGGGTTAGTTTGATTTACTAAAATGTTGGTTGTTTGAGCTGAATGACCCGTTGTAACAAGCAAATTTTCCAATTTGTTGATTTTTTTTCATTTTTATCAAGAATTTCATCAAAAAGAGAATCTCGTTTTGAAAATTCAGCAATCAACTTTTTCTTCTCTTATTCAAGATCAGAATAGGTTGCATTTTGTTTAGAAAGTTGGTTTTTAAGATCAGAAATTTCCTCGTTTAAAGATTTTTTTTAGGCTCAAATTAACATCAAGTGTGTCATACTTGATTTGCAATTGTTTTTCTCTTAAAACGGAATTTCGATAACCAATTTCTAATTCTGACTCTTTCTTTTTGTGAAATTCAAAAGCTTTTGCATTTTCCTTGGACCCCGCAAGCTCAGCGGTCAATTTCTCATTCGCGGCCTTAACTTCGCGAATGACCGTTCTAACTTTCTCAATCTCAATACCACAATTATTAATTAATGTTTCAAATAGAGCACGTGTTTCCTCATCATTAGCACCATTCTGTTCAACTTGACCTCCATTAGGATCCATATATGGAGTTTCAGAGTTAACATTACTATTAACTTTCTCCCCCACATATGTGTCATAATAAGGTTCGGGAGACACAGAATGTTGCTTCTCATGAGCAAACGGATTAGCAACATTACTATAATTTGGTACCTCATTAAGTGGATCTGTGTCGTAGACAGGAGGTGTGTCAAAAGTACCGCTTGATGTTGTTTCCTGCTGATTGATTGTATGACTGGAGTTTGCTATTATGTTTGCTATATCTGCCATTCCTGCCTCTGTGAAGTTGTATTCCTCAGCAGTCAACTGTATTCTTGACTCTTTTTTCTGTGCTAACATCAACATGTACTGAATCCTTTCAACATTAGTCATAGCTTTAACACTGCATTCTTTATCAAAATGGCCTGAATCTTTGCTGTGAGGTTCTGAGGTGGCATTCTAAACTGTAGTCATAAAACAGTGATTCCCGTTTTGATATACCATATTCTGATTAACAAACTGCCCTGCATATTGCATCTGATTCCCCATCTGTATACCCGTAGCAAATTCATGTTGATTCCAAATAACATCAACCATTTGTCCTCCTTGACCCATATGAATACTTGGTTGAGCAAACTGCGGATCATACGATGAAATCCATTGGTTGTTGTTATTTGGTGTAGTGGAGCTAATGTTTAATGCATTGACGAATGAAGCAATAGCATTTGTGAAAACAGTTGTGTAACGATCTTGCGGAGTTGCCATTGATGAAGGTATGTATGATAAAGTTGATGTAGGATCGATTCAACGATAAAGGAGTTGTGTTTGATGAAGATTAAGCTCGGTTGTTGTAGTGAAAATTGGGTCTGAAAACTTAAAAACCTCAATAACTTCTGTTCGGAGCGTTTTTAGGACTTGAAGGTTGACTTGAATCAACTTTAGTTTCTTTGGCGTGTCATTCTCCTTGTTCTCACGGTCGTTTTGATGGGTAGAACGCTGAAAACGGAGATACGGTTCAAAAGTTATGGCCGTTTGAAGTTTTGCTGAAGATCTTACTCGTAAACTTGTGCTTAGGCGTAGGATTTGGTGCT
Source organism: Chrysanthemum makinoi (assembly GCA_910596185.1). NCBI lineage: Eukaryota > Viridiplantae > Streptophyta > Magnoliopsida > Asterales > Asteraceae > Chrysanthemum > Chrysanthemum makinoi. The sequence continues at coordinate 301,389,987 of OU343223.1, forward strand.
TAGGCGTAGGATTTCCTTAGGCGTAGAATTTCCTTACGAGTAGGATTTCCTTACGAGTAAGATTTCCTTACGAGTAAGATTTTCTTACGAGTAAGAATTCCTTACGAGTAAGATTTAATTACGAGTAAGATTTCCTTACGAGTAAGATTTGGTTATAAACCAAAATCCTTCACACTTGTCCAAGTGTGAGAGATATCCACAAGTCGAAGTATTCCACAAACTTATTCAAGTGAGGGAAGTACTGAGTAATCGTTGTTACACGAAGATTCTTCACCAAATGCTTACGAGTAGGATTTGGTTCTTACGAGTAGGAATCCTTACGAGTAAAACTAGGGTTTTGACTTTTTGACTTTGAAATCCTTACGAGTAGAATGCCCAAATTTTGTCAAAAACACTAATTTGCACCCAAAAACACGTTTCCAAACAATTTCTTTTGCACAAACTTCTTCCAAAACACTTAATGATCAATAAAAACTACAACTTTAAGCCTAAAAACACGTAAAAATCAAAACTTTATGCAAAAAGCTTGCGTTTTTATATAAAAAATGAAACTTGTTGGAAAAGTTTCAACAAAAAACGAACACAAACACTCCTAAACCATTGTTAGGCGATTGATACCAATTGTAGAACCTTGTTTTTCTCTCAACTTATCACACAATAACAACCTTATGCGTAGTAGCACACGATATAACAAGAAAGATGAAGCAAAGAAAGGTGGTGACTTGAATGATGATATGTATGTTTAAGAGAGATAAAGGAAAGAACATGAAACAATATTTCATAAGGAAAACACACACTTACACACTCAAGCACACCCCTCAAATGACACATTTGAGGGGTATTTATACTTACTTACAAAACGCCGTAATGGGCTTGGCATGGGCTTCGTGGATATGGATTGGACTTGAATTGGATTACAAATGATAAAAGGCTAGCTTAACTTAACTTTTAACCATTTAGCTTAGCCCAATCCACGAGCCCGTTGACTATTCTATTACGATATCTAACACACGTTACAAAGTTCCTAAACGTGAATGAACATCACTTTTATTAATTACTATTAAGGCTAACAAGTACACGTGATGAACTTAATACTTCTACTTGATTGAAGTTATTCCGGGAAGACAAATGTCATAACCACAGAGAAACTCGGTGTTTGACTCATGGCTTTTAAGTGTTCTTATTCCAACAACGTGGGGGAAGAGATGTAAGAGACAATTTCTGATGATAAAAGAGGTACACAAGTGTGTGATGATTTAGATTATATCGCAATCATCAAGGGAGAAAAATGTGTACATTGGGGCCGCATAACAGATTCACGTGATAGAGCTTAATCACTTATTCCGGAGTTGACATCCACAGAGATAATCAGTGATTCAACATGCTACTTCAATGTTATCGGTTATACTTTCTTTGGTCATTTGGGTACTTCGGGTTCTTGAGCTTCATACACTATCACCAGGGGAGAGAAATGTGTACATCGAGGATGTTCAGCAGATTCATGTGATCGGACTTAATCATTTATTCCGGAGTTGATATCTGCAGAGATGATCAGTGGTTCTTTCTGCTACTTCGATGTTATCGGTTATTATTTCTTTGGGTATATGTGTAGTTTGGGTTCTTGAGCTTTATTCAATGAGACTGACGGCATCACTTCAACTACTTGGGGGAAGTGGTCTCTTGACACCTTTTGGTATGCATCGCTTCAGATTTCAGAGGAAAGAAATATGAGAAGAGTTATTTAAGCATGGGATGAGACGTTGATGTTCTAATTGATGATACCCCGAACGTAGAATCACGATGATCATTATTATAAGGAGCAGCAAGATCAATGATATGGTGTGCTCCATTGTGCTCCTGGCTAAGGCAAGCATGAAAGAAAGCTTTAAAACTGCTCAAGAAGATTTTCGGTTTGGGGGGAAGCTACCAAAGTCTCACTTTCAGAAGGCTTAAGTTCTGACGACGATTCAGGAGCCTCGAAGCTTTGGTGGTGAAAGTTCAAGAGATGATGATTTCTATTTTCTACAACGTGCTGAACGATATCCTTATCTCGGTACTCGTATCATCATCCTCTTAAACTATATCATCTTCTGTGTAAATATTTTTCAAAAACAAAAATACAAATATATAAAACCAGCACAAGAAAACAAAAAATTATAAAACCAACAAAAATCCATAAAAATCAGAAAATTTGAAAAAAATACCAAAAATATTGTTTTTTTAAAAGACATGTCTTCTGGTATCGATAAAATTTACGGTCTTAGAATGTCATTCAATAATGGCACGGGACTTTAGATGAAGTTCGAGCAGGAGGTGTAAATATTTTTTCTTTCAAAACATGTCTAAAACTATGGCTTGCAGTTACTTCAGACTGTAGCCCGATCTTCAAAACAATGGTTTGCTATTATTTCAGATATGCAACCCATTTTTCAAAAAGGGAAAGTGCTACGCTTAAACGATTTTCATAAATTCCGTGCACTTATCCCAAAACAAAATGAGGAAAGAAGGTCATCAAAAGGACAACTGTTCCTACACAAATGTTTTTCCTTCTAAAATTCTTCAGAAAAATATTTGTTGTGTTTCAAAATGGTGGAAAATGAGTTGCTTGAAAATCAACCAGACTTGGAGTTTTCATAAATTTGCAAACTCAATCAATGATTTCAGCATTTTTAAAACTTTTCATAAAATGAGTCACTGATTGAGAGGGAGAATGTTTTCAAATTTATATCATCTAACGGGCTTATTTAATCATCCTATATACTTAACTGAAAAAGTTGTTTACCAACTTTGAATGGCTAGGAGCCTAGGATTTGATTGCTAGGATTAGATGATTTGAGTTTGATGGGAGAAACATTATCCTCATGCCTTTATTTGATCTGACTGAATGATTTTATATGTTGGATTGACTTTTATTAGTCGATTGTTGTTTGGGTGTTGTCGATCAACATATATATGTCTATCTGTGTTGACTAACGTATGCAGATAACATGATTTATGAGAATGTTCCCGCCAATACTTCCACAAAAGAAGAAAAGGAAAGGGCAACTTTATCTTGGGTCTACAAAAGAAGAAACGGAACTTAATCAGATCTCTTTGCATGACATATACATCTTTAGAGGTCTCACTGCTTCAGCAGATGGTTTCTTTCACTCTAACAGCAACAACTGAAGCAACTTCTGCATTTCCACTACCTAACGTATCTTTGTGCATGACAATTAGTGGATGAAACTATGTTTGTATTTCTCATGGTAGAAAAATATTGTTTGAAAATAAATCGGACTCAAAATTTTGAAAATCAACCGGACTCCATTTTGTTAAAACATAAGTCACTCAATCAACGACTATGGTCATCGATTGAGGGGGAGAGTGATTTCAAATTAATTATTTTCAAAGGATATTTCTTCAAAAGGAGTCTGTGTGTACGTTATGAAGTGGTGATCTAAAGATTTAATGTTATGTCAATGTATGATCTTTTCGTTAAATGCAAAGATCTTTCAAAATAAAAATTTTTATTTTTATTTCACTTTAAGATCTCTTAAAATTATCATACCTGACACTAACAATATTTAATTTCAAAAACTGTTCCTTATCAGTTAATTTCAAAATTAAATCAAGCTACGTCTTTCCCCAAAATTTTCTAAATGATTTAAATCAATTGGGATCACAAATCTCAAAAGGTTTGAAATTTTTTATCGGGGGAGAGATCATGATTTAAATCTCAAATTTGTTTAAATGGTGATTGTTTCAGACTTTTAAAAGCACTCCTTCCTCCATGTGTCAAACGATTTCAAATACACGATGCACATGTTGAGGGGGAGCATTTATCCAAAAACCAGAAGAGCATTTAATGTGGCAAGATTAAGAAGAGCATTTTCTCCATGTTTTCTAAACCTATTTAAATCACTTGGGTCCCAAAATCTCAAAGGGTTTGATATTTTTTATCGTGAGAGAAAATGCGATTTAAATATGAAATCTGATAAAAGGTGATTGTTTTTACTCAAAAGTGTTGGCTTCTTTCCCATATGTGCTAAAGGTTTTCATTAATTTATGCATATATTGAGGGGGAGCATTTCAAAAGAAAATAAACTATCAAGGTACAAAAGTTTCTATGTTTTAACATAAGTACCTTGATTGATTTTGAAATGGTTTCTCTATGGCAAGTGTGATTGTGGATGTACTTCAAAGACCCCCTTCCTCTATGTGTTAAATGATTTCAAATAACCAACGCACATATTGAGGGGGAGCATTTAACAAAAAATCAAAAGGCTTTTTCCATAAAAATTGTGATCAAGAAAATACTTCAAAGTCCTCTTTCCTCCATGTGCTAAAAAATTTCAAAATCATATAGCACATGTTGGGGGGGAGCATTTCTAAATGATCAAAAATAATTAAGGTACAAAATACTTTGATATTTTGTCACCAGTACCTTGATTGATTTTCTAAATGATTTTTCAATTGGTTTCAAGGAGGAAAGAACTATACCACAAGACCGACCATTTTACTTTATGCATTGGAGATATAAGGATGGTAAGGTTAGGTATTCGTTCCCACGATTCCGCCAGATCCAGAGGGATCTACCCAGGGACAATCCACTAGTTAGTGTAGAAGTCTTTAGGTTTGATGAAAAAAAAAGAGGAGAAAAGTGAGTAAGGGAAGAGTGCCAACTGAGAAAGAGCTAGAACTGGAATAAACCCAACAAGGTTCTAGTGATGAAGTCTCGGTAAGCACTGAAGGGGTTGAAGAATGAAAAAGAAATAAAATGAGAAAAGGGTGAAAAGAAATAGCCCTCTAATAATTCAACCTTACGGCAGAAACTGGGTTCAATACATATGCTACTGGTGGCTACTAAGGTAACATCGGTATTAAAGACAAGACGTCATGGACCCAGTGACGCACTGCACTAAACTTACCAAGCTACTCAAGTTCTCTTAAAAGAACTTATTTTATTCTCACGGGGAACCTACATAATCTATCTACTTTCTCTTAGAGATGGTTTATATTGAAGAAGGAGACCCTCTCCCTAGTCTCTGTATAGGAAACCAAAGTGCACAATTGAGTCTAGAGCCAAGAGATCATCTACAAAAATCTCACTAGGACACACAATCAATGAAGACTTGTTGTTTCACACAATGTGGAAAGTAAGAATATATATTGAGAGTCCTACGCATTATCCTCGTGGTATTGCCAGAACATCCGAGTGATATGTAAAATATTCACAATGAAGATGGAAATCCTTCTAGAGCCAACATCAAACAAGCTCTTGGTGGGTAACATGTGAGATCTTTTCAAAAGATCAAACTTGTGACAACTGGATACAAACAATGGAGCGATTCACTCTTATATCAACCTTGGTCCAGGAAATGAATTGACGAATACTTTTGAAAAACCTTTCGATCAGCAATGCTATTCGTTTCTTTAGCACATCGACTGTGTATTCATTTTTCAAATACAAAAAGTATTTATGATTGAAAATTGATCTTTCTCATAAAACCATCGCCGTATTGCAAAACGCTTTATCTTAAGCAATACGCAATTGTTTTCAAATCAAATTTTCATCAATCAGTAAATCTCAATTCGCTGGTTCACTCACTATGTGTTGTCTACTTTTAGACGCTCCGATTTGAGAATGGCTAGATCAAGCTGTGAAACCCTGTCAAGGAGATTCTTAGGAATTCTACCTGATCACAGGCAGTGTTTATACTGATCAACGAGGAACCGTGGTTCTTGCAATCCTATTCAATGAAAGTGAACAAAGACACTTTCATGTGTTTTATTGCTAACTGTTGTTTGCAGGAATATTTGACGGTTGCAGCTGATCGATATTGAGAAGTCAATTCATAACCGCATGCTCACAGCACACACTCTAATTGATGAAAATCATGACAATCAAAGACATACAACAATGCTTCTGCTACTCTGATGAAAAGATGTCATGATCCAAAAAGTGTGAGCATGTCGGTCCAAAAATCACAACATCACATGAAGGCGATACAACAAAGGATGATTCAGATATTTATTGTGGCCAATGATCTCAAAGAAATCTCAAAGATCATCAAGACATGGATCAGCTCAAAGACCTCCACTGAAAGTACAAATTATGCCGACTTTGAAGAATCACTGCTAAAGCGCAAAGATTGCGGAAATTGAAGAATTGAAGTCTACCAGCTCAAGCATGAAGTTAAAGACAGAATGTTAGGATGCCAAATGTAATTCATGGGATGAACTCCCTTAGGGGGAGATTGTTGGGAATTAGAAAATCCATGTTGAAGAGTCGGTCACCCCAACTCTATTCTAGCATATGTTAGCTCGTAGACATTACGTTATTTATTAGTTAGTTAGTTAGTTTAGCAACACCGTGGAGGACGGATGGGTATTTACCCACTCTATGCCTGATCCAAAGTCCATAAGGGACGTGTAGTTTGTAGTATAAATACCCCTTCCCTCTAAGGGAAGGGGTGGTGCTTTTCAATCTAACCTTTCTTTTTCTTTTACTTTCTCTCTCTAGAAAACACCATCTCTACTCTTTCTCTCTCTAAAATGGCTATCTTGTTCTATCATCATCCTAGACCACCCGAATCATCAAACAACATAGAATAATGATCCTACATAAATGAAGGTAAGTAAAAGAGAAAGAAAATAGTACTCCCCTGATTAGCTCGGTAGGATATGTATGAAGTTGCGATTAAATCCTCCTCCAAGAAGAATGAATAAGTACTAAGTGTTGCTTCCAATATGTGTTTCTTCTTCTTGTCCAATACAACCTGCACACTTATAAGAAAATAAAACGAAACCTCGCGTAAAATCGGTGGTAAAACTATACTATATGAAACAAAACTATACTAGAAAGCAAGTAAGATATAATGCTTGTGGAATGGATGTTTGCATTTTTTCTGGGAAATTTTAGAATTGGAAATTTCCAAAAATCACAAGTTACACAGAAAACGAAAGTGATATTCTATTTCAACATTGCATGACGTCGTCAGGTATTAATCCTGACGCTGTCCGGTTGTCCTGACAAAAAGTGGTTTGATGTGTTTTTCTGGGAAAATTCTAGAAAAATTACCTCATTAAATCCTGGAAAATTTTTTGCAAACATCCATTACGACTCGATACAAGCATTTGACTCAAACAAACACACAAATATATACAATTTCAATTATTGTTAATCTCATGTTCATGTTCTTAAAAACATGTGTGATCTTCCCTACACTTATCTTTTTGTAAAATACCTTTATATGTAATTAAAACGAGGTTAAAAACAAAATAAAGCATTTTCACAAAGTCTAACATGAGAATAAACAACAATGAAAAAGATATATAAACACACAAACAAAATTAAAAAACAAAAAAAGCAAACAATTAAGCATGCGTTGCCTCCCACGAAGCGCTTTTATTTATTTATGAGTTTTGTAGCTAGACTCGAAGGTGTTTTTAATCATCTGATATGGCTTAGCGATGGCGTTACCTTTTTCGTCGTGATGGCGTCACGACTAAAGTTTTTCAAAAGAAGCTGTTTTTGTAAATCCGCCAGGATCGAAAACTTTGTTACTATTTTTGACAAATATTTTGCTTTTTATTTTAAAATTCATTTTGTCAATCCACTCGCAATCTCTACAACGGTGAGCAACGAACGTGTCAACTTGTCTTTCAAAGGGAATTCTAGGAATATTTGAAATTCGGGCGCGAGCACCTTGTGGCCCTTGTTTAAACCCGAAAGAACGTTTCCTTATGTTATGGAAGTTGGGAAGCGCAACTTGCACTCTTCCAATGAACATGTCTCTACGAAATATTTATTTTGCGCAAGGAGTGTTGAGGTGAGAGCTTTTGCTATATTGTGAGTTCACGAGAGGGATTGTCTCATTTTTTGGGATTGAAGAGGGTTCAGTAACTACACTTATGAGCTCTGGTATCGCGAATACCTTTTCAATCTTTTTAGGTATAGCATCCTTTGCGATTTCATCACGGAGTTTGATTCCCGTTGAAGTTCAGGGGTGTGTGTGTATGGATAAAACCTCAATATCGATATCAAAAATAATCACGAAGATAGATTCAAAATTCCTTTAGGAAAAAGAATATTAAATCAAATCCCGTGTGTGATCGTTGATACGGATTAGTCAACCCGAATCGTTTCCCAACGAGGCGTGAATTGCCAACGTCGTTATAGGTTTGGAATTTAATGCTCGATGTTTTGATTTGTGATTTGATTTTATTAAACTACGGGAATAGGGAAATTAATTAAGGGAAATCTAATCTACGGGAAATCCTAAGTGCAAAATTAATTAAAACGTGATTAACGAAACGTAAATAAAATGCAACTACGTCTAAATTATATCCTAAAAATGCCTAAAATTACTTTTACTCTAGAAATGCAAGTTAAAAACTATTTATGAATTAAAACTATTTTTTTAAGATTTTTCTGGAATTTATTAAAATTAAAAACTAATTATTAACTTTTAAAACTAAATTAAAATACTAAAAATTATGAAAATTAAGGGAAAAATATGAAACTATTTTTATAAAATCTAAAATATCCTAAGAGAATTTTCAAAACTATTTTTTTTTATTTTTCTGATTATTTTTCTATTTTCTACTAATTTAAAACTATTTAAATCTAATTTAAATTGTGAAAAATACCAATTAAAAGGGGAAAAATAGGAAAAATATTTTTTATGCTTTTTATATTTTTCTTAAACTGGGAAAATTGAAAAATTATTTTTTTGAAACTTTTTCTTAATTATTTGCAATAAAAGCTATTTAAAAGTGAATAAAAACTGTTTTAAATAGAGAAAAATACCAAACAGTGACTAAAAATTATGAAAAACTCAGGAAAATTCTAAAATATTATTCTAAATTTATGAAAAATATAAAACATAATGCTTATGTGGGGAAATGAGGGCTGCAATACAAACTGACCCTAAATAAGCTATGAAGAATAAGCTAAACAGTACAATAAGCCACCAAACTTTCTCAGAAGCTAAATTATACTAAAACTAGCTATTATCAACTAATTACTTCTACTCCTAATCTCTAATAAGCAGATTACCAAGAATAAGCTAACTGATTATTTTATCCAAATAGCTACTGACCCCTACTGTTTGAGCTTATCCACAGGCTAATCAGAGAAGCTTATGTGAAAACCAGATATGTGGTCTTCAATACCACCAAGCAAACTAAAACTGGACCAAATTTGAGACCCTAATAAGCTGTATAGAACCTTGTGCAAAGGCTGCAAGGTCTGAAGAAAACTGGTTTGGACATGGTTTGACTTTTGAAAACAGTTATGAAGTTTGACTTATCTGAGATTTGAGATCAAATGTTGAACTGAAATTGATGAATAAATGATGTAATACAACTATAGCAAGCTAGTTTATAAAATTCTACACCTATATGTAAAATTTCAGCAACTGATTCCAACAGAATAGAGATCAAGAGCTGTTTAAATGAAATTTTGACTTAGAATGTAAATGGCTGTAAAACAAGAACAGATATGAATGCAACAAACTATAGCAAACCTAAAGCAACTTAACTACTCTAATGTTTTACCTCTAACACAGTTTTAAGTACTAATCCAAACACTCCTTTAATAAATCTAACAAACAAATTAAGCCATCTAATCCTATAACTACTTAAGCAGAAAGTGAAATAAGCATTAAAGCAAGATCCTAAGACTATAACAAGATCAGATTAAGCATTTAATACCATCCAATATGACCATAAGCATGACTGCATATAATGACAGTTTTGAAAATGGGATGGATCACAACTTACTTGAAGCCTAGCATAATTTTGGCAGAGTAACAGTACTAAAATCAATCCCAAACACTGAATTGAAACCAACTCAGCCTTAAGATTAACCCATCTCCATATCAAGACTAATTTGACCCATAGTTGACTTTTATTGACCAAGTATTCTTGTGAATATGAATGAATGAAACGCCACAATTAAACACAAAATAAGCTCATAAAAGCTATGGACAGCTCATATGAGCTTATTACAATCCTTAAAAACAGCTTTTTCAGTACTCAAACAGTGAAATGCAAGATCAAAATAAAACTTGGAAACTTTTGTTAAAACTGAAATTAGATTACAAAAGGTTTGAGATTACATAAAAACTTTAAGAAAACATTAATAAACTGAAATACAAATACATAAACTGAATTTAAAGGAAAAAAAATGCACGCCTCAATGTGAGCTCAAGGGGTCCTTTTATAGCCTGAATTCAGTCTTGGGATTCCTCTTGGAAGAGCCTAGAAGGCTTATCTACAGCCACAAACCAGCCTCTGATTCACTTCCTCCAATCACAGCCACCCAATTCACCTAGTGAGGTGTTTTGTCCAATGATAGAGCTTGAAGAGGCCACGTTGGCATTCTTATCTGACATGTCAGCTTCTAGAAGTTCTTCAGAGATGCTTAGTACGAGGTTGGGATCAATGGTAAATGGGTAAAAGTGAATGGGTAAAAGGGCGTTTGGATTGGGGAAGAAGGGACTGTTGGGCGCGTTTGGATTTTTAATATATTTCAAGAGTGAGTTGACCGGGTCTTTGGGTGTTGACTTGGGTAAATAGCGGGTATACGGGTTGAGTACATAAAACGTGGCCGGGTTGTGTTATTTGGACCGGGTAAGGATTATAAGTTTGGGCCGTGGGTTGGTTTATTGGATTATGGATTAGTATAGTGATCCAAGGCATATTTCAAGGACTAAACTTGCATATGCTGAAATTTGAGGGACCAATCTTGCAAAACTGAAAATGTCTTTCAAGGGCTACACTTGTCATTCTTCAAATAATCCAGGGGCTGATTTGCAACTTTTGAAACTTGAAGGATCACTTTTGCCAAATGCTGAAACTTGAGGGGCCATTTTTGACATTTCTTCAAACTTGATTTTATCTTCTAAAAATCATCCTCGGAGAATAAAATCTTCACAATTGCATAAATCCGACCTTCCGGCTCAACTTTAGCTCTCTTAATCTCTCGTGCTCGGATTTACGTCTGATTTGGTTCCTTTTTGTGTGTTTTATAGTATTTGTTCCTGCACAAGCACAAACTCAAGAAAACAACAAATATTAGCAATAAACGGCTCTTTCTTGGTTATTTTGGGTCAGTTTTGATAAACAAAAGATATGTGTTTAAGCACATATCAAAATACCCCAGACGAGACCATTGTCGTGTCCTCACGCAATGCAATCAACTCACGCTTCTAAAATCAAGGATTTCAATCCCTTTCTACTAAACCTATGAAGAAGTAGCAAAGATTCCTCAAAAGAGATTAAGAAGGCCTTAATTCTAAAAACGCCCCGTTTACCTTATATTACACATATATAGATATTACGATTAAGCACATTCTGGTTATGAGTGACGGTTTGTTGAACTTTCATGTCGATCAATAACTCCAACATTTTTCAAACGACACGTTAGGATCACGGAGTAGAAAACACAACACAGCGTGAAGTGACCATACGGATAGAATACATCGTCCCTGATTTTTCACAAGTCCCCAAACTAAGCGTAAAATCGAAATCATTGTTAAATATGACTCTAGATGCTAACACTACCCATGGAAGTTACTTGTGTAATTACCTTTTGCTCCCATTTTCCTATTTGCCTCTAGAAATTTTTTATTTGAGAAATGAATTTCTTCATAATTCTTGTTTCGATAACTTTTATTCCAATAAAGATATGAAGCTAAGTCGCTAATTAGTTATCCACCTTCCCTCGAAAACCATTGCACACAAGAATGAGGTCCACATCAAGGTCCTAATTTCACACGATTTAGGGAGAATATCCTTTTTATGGCGACCGAGACAACTCATCTACGAGTCCAGAGACAGAAGCTTTATTTAGACATCTCCCGGATCCGAAGTTTGGCTTAACACTATTTCAGCACATTTGCATTTTTGCAATTCAGGCCCTTGGTCTTTTTAACTACTAACTCAACGGGATTACCGTTTTATCAGAAGTTTTATTATGACTTTGGATTTTTCCTCTGCCTTTATAGAAGTCTATGACAACTTTTATAGCTTTGGATTTTTAATTTTAAAACATTTGGGCTTTATTTCGTGTTAATTTTTGTGCCAAACTCCAAACCCTACGACTTTTATAACAATAGAAACAATAGCAGCAAACTATCAGGAATCAGTTGTCTATTACACCGTAACACTGACAGTACCTCGATGTGTACCTAACTCTCATGGGCAAAGATTCTCTAAAGAAGACAAAGAACTAACTATCGCCAAAAACTCAACATCTCTAATTATTATTAGCAGATATGGGGTGAAACAAATTTGTGGGAACAAAAAGCCATAAGTACCTTCGATGGGCTCTAAAGAGAACCAACTACTCCACGCTTAGCATCTAAACTCATAAGTAACTCTATCATTTCTCGATCTCCGCAAATTTAAAATCCCAAATAATGAGATCCGCGGATGCTTAGCCGATAATTTTTAGATTATCTATGGTTAAGGGAACAAGCTAGGGCTCAACACGCCCGGTCAAGTCAGAATTCCATTCCTACTCTCACCAGCGGAAAGTCAACAAGGTGTCAAAACATATATTAACTTAGCAAATGCTTCATCTAATGAAATCAAGTCATGCATATTTAAAATCACTCAGGGAAACTTGCAAAATCTTGGCCTTGTGAGCTAGAATTCGCATTTTATAGCTTCTTATCTAAGAGACTAGCAAACTTTTCCATAAAAAAGACTTAACAAAAGCTTCAAAAATTTTAAAATTTTTCACATTTTTAGCACAATTTTTTTTTTCATTTTCTAAGGAAAAACGGGGTTGCGAGAGAAACACGACAAAAATAAAGCAAGTGCGGTCAAATCAAATCGAAGATTACCCTACCCCAGACTAGAACGAAACATTGTCCTCAATGTTTAAAAACAAGGGTATCAACGAAAATCTAAAAGCCGTTTATTAAGTATGCTAAAAGATAAACGTTAGTCGATAAGATTTCGGATATCGGATTTCTATCAGCATCGATCATGAAACTCGAGAAAATGCCAAACTTCGAGCACGAAAGTCTTCATATCGGGAAAATCCTACACAACATCACAAATAACCAAACACGAGAAATCGAAGAGGCTAACCCCTTCACGTCACTTATTAGAAAATAGAAAGAAGATAGAGATAAGCATGGGGTGCCTCCCACGAAGCGCTATTGTTTTTCTTAAACGAGTCGCTAGCCTGACTCGTCCCCGAATTCATTTGTCCTTGGGGAAGAAAATGGGAGAGATACCAGGGTCAAAAACGATGTCCTCATTCCCGAAGGAATGAGACTGGGTGGGTTGGGAGGGAAAGAAAATGTCGGGCTCAAGCACATAAAGAATGACTCCTCCCAAACTCACATAAGGTATGTGAAAGATCGATCCATCATCCGGCGGTTTTGCGGGCGGACGAAGGGATGAAAGATCGATAAGAGAATACTCCAAAGAAATCGGGAGCTCATGGTATAGAAAGGTGTTACTCAAAGGCTCATCAACGAAGGCATCCAAGAGAGGATCCTTATCTCGAATGACATTTTTAGCATAAAACTCATCAACGCGTATCCCGGGGTTGAAAATCTTGTCTTCGGAGATGAAGGAGATCAAAGTGTCATCTATGTGAAAATCCTCACGAAGAGAGGAATCACTTTCGGCTAAAAAATATTGGACCTCAGGATCAACAAGTTCATCTGTCGACAATTTCACTTCCTTATCTTTCTTCGGAAAAAACGGATCATCATATTCTTCTTCATCCTCAGAGAATATCGAGTCGGTAGGAGCAAGTTCATCGGTGAACTTCTCACTTTCTTCGTCAAAGAGTTGATTTTCAAAATTTTGAGTATATTCAGAATCGAATTCGAACAAGGGATTCGTGAATGACGTTTTGAAAGATTCTTGATCGAAAGATGTCTCAAAAGAAGGTTCCATGATTTCAGAAGAAGGAGTGGGATTGCCACTCAAAGGAAGGTTGATTTTCTTAGAAATCGGAGGTGGGGCAAGTGGTGTGCTCTTAGAGCTAGCAGTTTCCACCACTACCGTTGTAAACTCCTTTTCTTGTTTCTTTTTCCATTCAGCTTGTATTGTCGACATATTCTTGATCGTAAACCTTGAAAGATCAATTCGAGACGTTTCAGGTTCAATTTTCTTCACATCATTCGGATCATATGGTAAAATGGGATCACCACTTTCTTGAGAAAAATCAATCACACCGATGCTATGAATCGAATGATCATCGGGTGGAGGTTTTGACGTTTTTTCGGCATAGAACACTATTTTTTCATTTCCTTTTCTGATCGTCAACGTTCCTTGGTAATGATCCACAATGACTTTTGCTGTTCTCAAGAATGGTCTTCCTAAAGTGAGAGGAACTCGGGCATCGACCTCTATATCAACTACGACGAAATCCACGGGAAAATGGAATTTATCCACTCGTACCGTAACATCGTTGACTACACCAACCGTGTGAGCAATTGTTCGATTAGCTAATTCGATAGTCATACGAGTCGGTATAAGAGTCTTCAATCCAAGCTCATGATATATCGCAAGAGGCATGAGACTTATGCTTGCACCTGAATCGGTTAGGGCATTACATTCCTTAATATCATTTAAGGAGCAAGGAAGGAGAAATTTCCCGGGATCACCAAGCTTCTTGGGAGCTTGGTTCGAGGAAGAATTAAACGGTGTAGGCTCAAGTGAAATCTTTGAAATTTGTTCCAATTTCTCTTCATAAATCTTTTCAGCAGCTTTGATCATATCAGTCGTAAGTTTGAACTTGGTTCCGGAAACAAGTTTCATTTTGTCGAACCATGATTGAACAGATTTGCACGGTGTAAGGTTAGAACTCGGCATTATGACAGATATAGAAGGAACTTGGGCAACTAGAGGTTGGACGTATTTGGCTTTTCCATTATCAAGAGGAATTACCGGGTCCTTTGTCACCTCGGTCTCTCGTGCTACACTCTTCACCGGAGAGGAAGTAGTCATTGAGGGCCCATCATCTCGAATGTTTATAGATTTCATTTCTCCCTTCGGGTTTGGAATCGTATTACTTGGAAGAGAACCGGAACTCGAGGGTTGACTCATTTGGCACAAAACAGCATTCAACATACTCTCAAGTTTATTCTGCGAAGCATCCATCTTGTTGTTCTGAAGTCGAATTTCGTTCCTAAACTCATTGCTTTGTCTAGTTATCGAAGATTGAAACTCGTTTCTCAAACTTGAAATCTGGGTTTTCATGGTTTGGATGGTAGCATTATTGTTCTGAACGTAATTCGTGAATTCATTAGAGGGCAAAGGCGGAGCTTGATAGCTTGAAGCTTGATATCCTTGATTGTAATTGACTCCTTGATTCGGGTATTGATTTGGTGGGGCTTTGAATTGGTTTTGAACATTTGGTCCACGAACTTGATTCTGATTAAAACGAGTCTGATTGTTCGATTGAGAAAATCCCGGAGGTACCATTTGATTACTAACACGAGGATTCGGTTCAACTTGAGGACGATATTGGTTACCTCCGGTTACGGAATTAGCATCGAAAGGATTTCCATCGGTGGCGGTACAATTGTAGTAGGCATGCGGGCCACCACAAGTAGTACAAGTAGTTTCCACCGCTTTGACTTGAGCGGGTGGAGAAGAATTAACCTTAGCGGTCTTAATCTTAACCAAAGCCTGAATCATGTCCGTAAGCTTATCAATCTTAGCATCGGTGCTAGACGTATTTTCGTAAGACGAGGACGATGGTGTAACACTCACTCGGGCAGCAACCGATTTGCTACGTGAGGTACGAACTTTAGATTTGTTCTCAATAATCAACAAGGCATCTCTCGTTGATCGGGTCAACAAATTACCACCCGCGGCGGCATTGAGAGAGTCTTGATCAGTCTCATTCAAACCGTTATAAAACGTATCAAGTTGGTGTAATTCCGTAAAACCATGATGGGGACATTGCCTAAGCAAATCTTTGAATCGGTCCCATGCCTCACTAAATGATTCATCAAATCTTTGTGTGAATTTCGTTATTTCATTTTTAAGGCTTGTTGTTTTAGACGGTGGGAAGAATTCGTTCACGAATTTTGACACTAAATTCTCCCATGTGGTTATCGATCGAGGGGTAGTTTCTCGAGCCAAATCCGGGCGGCCCCCTCAAGTGAAAACGGGAAGAGTAGAAGCTTGATAGCCTCTTCCGAAACGTTACGGTACTTGATCGTAGACGTGAGCTTGTTGAATCGTCGGATATGAGAGTGAGGATCGTCTCTCTCAAATCCGTAAAATTGGCTTGACGAAACCAAATTTATCAATCCGTGTTTAAGCTCAAAGTTATCGGCAACGATTGCCGGAACGACGATGGCTTCTCCATAACCCTCGGTGGGTGCTTGGAGTTGCTCTAGCATGGATCGGTTGTCCTCCGCCATTTCGACAATGGGCGGAGTTGGATTAGTTCGAATCTCGGGTTCGACTAATGGAGCACGTCTATTTCGCCTTCTCGGAATTGTAGCGGCTTCACGTATCGGTCTGTAGTTGTTGGAACGAGTGCGCATGCACTTTTAAAAACCAAGGCAATTAAAATGATACGGTATTCGAAAACACAGGAACTTAACCAATAATCCCAAGTGAATAAATCACCTCTATAAGACAAACGCACAAGCGAGCGGAGAAGCTTTTTTAGGTCAGTGCGGAGCTTATTAAAAACCCGCTTCTTTACAGCCGCAATTTAATGTCAGGCCGTCCTTATACCCACCACACAGTTGTTTATCAAATAGAAATAAATCAACTCACAAGCGACACAAAGGCAAGTTTTTGATCTTTAGTTCGGGAACTTATTAATGATAACACCTCCGTTGAGAATGTTATATAATTGGTGTCTTCTATTTATTAGCAAAAACACAAGAGAAAATCTTTTTGTATTTTTAATATGATATATATATATATACAAAAGAAAAAGGAAAATATTTTTTACTTTTTTGATTTTTATAAAAATAGTAATTTCTCAAAGGAAGGATCTCGAGTCACTAATCGTCAAACCTCAAACGATATTGTCGTGACACAACCTCCCCGGCAGCGGCGCCAAAATTTGATTCCCGTTGAAGTTCAGGGGTGTGTGTGTATGGATAAAACCTCAATATCGATATCAAAAATAATCACGAAGATAGATTCAAAATTCCTTTAGGAAAAAGAATATTAAATCAAATCCCGTGTGTGATCGTTGATACGGATTAGTCAACCCGAATCGTTTCCCAACGAGGCGTGAATTGCCAACGTCGTTATAGGTTTGGAATTTAATGCTCGATGTTTTGATTTGTGATTTGATTTTATTAAACTACGGGAATAGGGAAATTAATTAAAGGAAATCTAATCTACGGGAAATCCTAAGTGCAAAATTAACTAAAACTTGATTAACGAAACGTAAATAAAATGCAACTACGTCTAAATTATATCCTAAAAATGCCTAAAATTACTTTTACTCTAGAAATGAAAGTTAAAAACTATTTATGAATTAAAACTATTTTTTTAAGATTTTTCTGGAATTTATTAAAATTAAAAACTAATTATTAACTTTTAAAACTAAATTAAAATACTAAAAATTATGAAAATTAAGGGAAAAATATGAAACTATTTTTATAAAATCTAAAATATCCTAAGAGAATTTTGAAAACTATTTTTTTTTATTTTTCTGATTATTTTTCTATTTTCTACTAATTTAAAACTATTTAAATCTAATTTAAATTGTGAAAAATACCAATTAAAAGGGGAAAAATAGGAAAAATATTTTTTACGCTTTTTATATTTTTCTTAAACTGGGAAAATTGAAAAATTATTTTTTTGAAACTTTTTCTTAATTATTTGCAATAAAAGCTATTTAAAAGTGAATAAAAACTGTTTTAAATAGAGAAAAATACCAAACAGTGACTAAAAATTATGAAAAACTCAGAAAAATTCTAAAATATTATTCTAAATTTACGAAAAATATAAAACATAATGCTTATGTGGTGAAATGAGGGCTGAAATACAAACTGACCCTAAATAAGCTATGAAGAATAAGCTAAACAGTACAATAAGCCACCAAACTTTCTCAGAAGCTAAATTATACTAAAACTAGCTATTATCAACTAATTACTTCTACTCCTAATCTCTAATAAGCAGATTACCAAGAATAAGCTAACTGATTATTTTATCCAAATAGCTACTGACCCCTACTGTTTGAGCTTATCCACAGGCTAATCAGAGAAGCTTATGTGAAAACCAGATATGTGGTCTTCAAGACCACCAAGCAAACTACAACTGGACCAAATTTGAGACCCTAATAAGCTGTATAGAACCTTGTGCAAAGGCTGCAAGGTCTGAAGAAAACTGGTTTGGACATGGTTTGACTTTTGAAAACAGTTATGAAGTTTGACTTATCTGAGATTTGAGATCAAATGTTGAACTGAAATTGATGAATAAATGATGTAATACAACTATAGCAAGCTAGTTTATAAAATTCTACACCTATATGTAAAATTTCAGCAACTGATTCCAACAGAATAGAGATCAAGAGCTGTTTAAATGAAATTTTGACTTAGAATGCAAATGGCTGTAAAACAAGAACAGATATGAATGCAACAAACTATAGCAAACCTAAAGCAACTTAACTACTCTAATGTTTTACCTCTAACACAGTTTTAAGTACTAATCCAAACACTCCTTTAATAAATCTAACAAACAAATTAAGCCATCTAATCCTATAACTACTTAAGCAGAAAGTGAAATAAGCATTAAAGCAAGATCCTAAGACTATAACAAGATCAGATTAAGCATTTAATACCATCCAATATGACCATAAGCATGACTGCATATAATGACAGTTTTGAAAATGGGATGGATCACAACTTACTTGAAGCCTAGCATAATTTTGGCAGAGTAACAGTACTAAAATTAATCCCAAACACTGAATTGAAACCAACTCAGCCTTAAGATTAACCCATCTCCATATCAAGACTAATTTGACCCATAGTTGACTTTTATTGACCAAGTATTCTTGTGAATATGAATGAATGAAACGCCACAATTAAACACAAAATAAGCTCATAAAAGCTATGGACAGCTCATATGAGCTTATTACAATCCTTAAAAATAGCTTTTTCAGTACTCAAACAGTGAAATGCAAGATCAAAATAAAACTTGGAAACTTTTGTTAAAACTGAAATTAGATTACAAAAGGTTTGAGATTACATAAAAACTTTAAGAAAACGTTAATAAACTGAATTACAAATACATAAACTGAATTTAAAGGAAAAAAATGCACGCCTCAATGAGAGCTCAAGGGGTCCTTTTATAGCCTGAATTCAGTCTTGGGATTCCTCTTGGAAGAGCCTAGAAGGCTTATCTACAGCCACAAACCAGCCTCTGATTCACTTCCTCCAATCACAGCCACTTAATTCACCTAGTGAGGTGTTTTGTCCAATGATAGAGCTTGAAGAGGCCACGTTGGCATTCTTATCTGACATGTCAGCTTCTAGAAGTTCTTCAGAGATGCTTAGTACGAGGTTGGGATCAATGGTAAATGGGTAAAAGTGAATGGGTAAAAGGGCGTTTGGATTAGGGAAGAAGGGACTGTTGGGCGCGTTTGGATTTTTAATATATTTCAAGAGTGAGTTGACCGGGTCTTTGGGTGTTGACTTGGGTAAATAGCGGGTATACGGGTTGAGTACATAAAACGTGGTCGGGTTGTGTTATTTGGACCGGGTAAGGATTATAAGTTTGGGCCGTGGGTTGGTTTATTGGATTATGGATTAGTATAGTGATCCAAGGCATATTTCAAGGACTAAACTTGCATATGCTGAAATTTGGGGGACCAATCTTGCAAAACTGAAAATGTCTTTCAAGGGCTACACTTGTCATTCTTCAAATAATCCAGGGGCTGATTTGCAACTTTTGAAACTTGAAGGATCACTTTTGCCAAATGCTGAAACTTGAGGGGCCATTTTTGACATTTCTTCAAACTTGATTTTATCTTCTAAAAATCATCCTCAGAGAATAAAATCTTCACAATTGCATAAATCCGACCTTCCGGCTCAACTTTAGCTCTCTTAATCTCTCGTGCTCGGATTTACGTCTGATTTGGTTCCTTTTTGTGTGTTTTATAGTATCCGTTCCTGCACAAGCACAAACTCAAGAAAACAACAAATATTAGCAATAAACGGCTCTTTCTTGGTTATTTTGGGTCAGTTTTGATAAACAAAAGATATGTGTTTAAGCACATATCAGAGTTTCATCATGAAATTGTCAGCTAGTTCCAAGAAAGTGTCGCGGGTTTTTCTCATGTGAACTTCGAGGCGTTGTATTTCTTTCTCTTAGTTGTTGAAAAATGTCAACATTATGTCCTCGAATTCGTCTTGTCGTGATTTTTCCGGAAGCAAAAACTCTTTGACTACGTCCACATGTTCACAAAATGTTTCCTTATGATCATGTGTGGGCTTTTTCATTTTCATCAACTCATTCACTTGTGCCTCCATGCTTTTGAATAGTTGTTCTTCGGCATCCAAACTACTTTCTTTAGGGAGTACCGGATCCTCCCATTCTTCTTCTTCATATTGTGCTAACTCCTCGATGACCTCCCAAGATGTTTCAATATCGAGGTTACTCAATCTTCCACCGGCGGCATAATCAATAGTTTGTCGAGTAGAGGGAGTGACATGATCATAGAACATTTGGATTTGGAGCCAAAGATCAATGCCGTGATGAGGGAATTTATGGAGTAAGTCCTTGAATCGAGTCCACGCCTCGTAGAGAGTTTTTCCTTGACATTGTTGGAACATCAAGATGTCATTCCTTAGCTTGGTAGTTCTCCCCGGTGGGAAAAATTGGGCGAGGAAACAAGTGGTAAGATCATCCCAACTTGAGATGGATCATGCGGGAAGTCGCTCAAGCCAATTACTAGCTTGGTCCTGTAGAGAGAATGGGAAGAGACGCAAGCGTGTGGTCTCCTGTGTGGTAGCATCAAGGTCAATGGAGTCAACGATTTTTTAGGAAATCTTTGAGATGCTGATTAGGATCTTCGAAACAAAGTCCATGGAATGCACATCCATTTTGCACCAACCGGATGGTGTCGGATCACAGGGCTGTAATTTGAGCTTGAAGTAGGAGCTCAATGGTGTTCCTATAGCCTTGATGGCTCGGTCTAGTATATTCACCAAGAGAACGGCCTCTTGGCGGGTCGTGTGGTGGTTGATTGAGTGGAAGTGATTGATGTGGTGGCGGATCGTTGTTGAGTGGGTTATCACCTTCCATGATGAAAAGTGATGAGATTACAAACAAAAACACAAAGAAGGGGGATAGACTAAAAGGAAGCTAAAGAAAAAGAGAAAAAAAGCTCACTTGATAGGAATCAAGCGAGTAGACCTAAACAAGATAGAAATCTAACTAGCTATTCTATTCCTCGACGGCGGCGCCAAAAACTTGATGGCAGGTTCGGGGTC
Organism: Chrysanthemum makinoi; assembly: GCA_910596185.1. Taxonomy (NCBI): domain Eukaryota; kingdom Viridiplantae; phylum Streptophyta; class Magnoliopsida; order Asterales; family Asteraceae; genus Chrysanthemum; species Chrysanthemum makinoi. Next base: position 301,411,424 of record OU343223.1, read on the forward strand.
GAAAAGACTTCCTTTTCTACAAGCAAGTTTTTCAATCCTCTAGGCAGTGTACCTAATAGTTGTAGTGTAGTATGGGGTAAGACCAGTTGATTCTTTCTCTAAGGGAATAGAGATGCTAGAAAGAGATGTATGACGAGAAGGTGAGGTTGAGGAAGATTCTTTTTATTCTTTTTTATATTTTTGAAAGCAAGTAAATATCTCAGGGTATAGGAGTGGGGGGTGGCACTTCTATCAATTTTAACTACTTTTATAACTACTAAACTAATTAACTACTTGAACTATGGATAGATTATGCTAATTGTGGGTGTGCTCGTATGATGATTAAAGATTTTATTACCTAGATGTTCTTACTCCCTAGTTATCTCTTATTGGTCGGTTGAATTGTCACATCCTCATCTTAATTGGTGCGTTGTATTTTGTTTGGTCATAATTCCCTAGTTCTATGAATTGTAACTCTCCTCTAGACTATCCGGGATCGGCAAGTACAATAGTATCTCCCCCGAATACTCTATTATCCTTGAGCTACAACTCACGCAATAAACACAACGAATGGCCTAGGTGCAATCCTAAGCGTTTTTGGCTTTTTGCTATTTAGGACGTTCAAGCTCGCAACAATTAAAGAAGAAGTCAGTTTTCCTTACTCTAGAATCTACCAATTAAGAAAAGAGACAACCTAACAATAATTAATAACTAGGTTTCATAGATTTAAGCAAACACAAGGATAATTTAGCTACTCATGTTAAACAAGCAAGCATACACACATACAATTAAACATGAGGTAGACATAATGATAATATAGATAAACAAACTTATCTTATGATGTAAAATAGGGTATGGAACCCTAGAATACTGTCTAAGTCGGACTACAACTGAATTAGGGTTTGCTCTCCAAAGTTCTACCTCTTGAAAGACAGAAAAATCGAATTCTATATATAGATTTACAAATGCGACGACATCACCTTTTGCTAGTGACGTTGTTAGGTCGCCGCCATTAGGGTTTCGTTTGGGCCAAGTCATCATTGGGACGGTGTCAGTTGATGTGTGTGACGCGGTCAGTCTTCATGAAGGACGTCGTCTGAGATTGGTTCTTGGGCGTCTGGTATGGAAAATGAGGGAGACGCCTTCCAGAGTTTAGGCGTGACACTGTCAGGTTGTAAAACCAGAATTTGTTCTGAGCCGTCACTTGTATTCTTATCATATTTCTTGATGAGGGACGGCATCGCCCTTTAGTTGGAACGTCGTCAGGTGCACTGAGTAGCCTTTGATCTTGACTTTGCCATTTTCTTCATGTTTTCGCTCCTTTTCGTCCAAATATGCTTCCAAAAGACCTAAAATGTGAAAAGGAACGATTTTAAGTAGTAACAGATATAAAATGTGTCGATTTAGGGCTTAAATGACCCCCTAAAAATGTATGTTTTAAATCGTTATCAGTAAGTTAGAAATGTTGTAAGCAAGCTAAATCATAAAACCATGAAAGCAACTACTTTAAGCATTACAGTAAAATTTTTAAAGCCTTGATTTTTAGCTCTATAACAAAATAAATAGGTGACATTGGAAATTTTTCGTTTATGAGTTTACTTAGGAATTTGAATAAAAAAATTTAGGAAGATAATTGCAAAAATAATACTCTATTAAGTATTTCTATCGTGTTATAAACTCAGCTCTTGTTAAGCCCCAAGTACTTTTTTTAGCGATGATTTAATAAAAACTAGCAAGGAGATAGAAAATAAATTAAAAACCGATAAGACTAGTACTTTGCATCTAAGTAATCCAGTTGAATTTAGATTTACAACGACTAGAACACCAAGTAAATAATGGCCTTTAAGCTCTTAGACAGCCGAAGATTATTGAACCATAAAGCCACTCGTCATAAGAACAAATCTCTGGGTCATCAAGATCCTAGCAACGCATCACCTTTTTTCTCACTTGACAGGCCAAAGAACACGAGAAAAAAAATGAGCCATGGACTCAAATGCTACACTACATAAAGGGCAAAAAGTTTATTACCACACCTTTAAGATAAAGGTTCAATCGAGAAGGAAGATTATCCAAACGAACTCTCCAAGCAAACACATTAACCTTTATGGGAATGACTTTCACCCATCTCATAGGCACATCAACTACTGGTAACAAAGTATCATCTACAAGATTATGAACCGATTTCATTGAGAAATCACCCATGGCTTCCAGAGACCATTGCTAACGATCTTGCATTTAAGGCAAGATAACATCAGTAAGACGAGAGCGTATGTGACAAAGTTGCTCTTCTTCGACCCCTCCTCTTGGTGAACAACTGATGGCATCAAATAAGGTCATATTTATATCATCATTTATCCTATGTAAATTGCTTATTTTATATCATTCTAGATGAGAATTGATACTTAATCACTTACTTTTGTAAATCTCAGTTATTATCGAGCAATTGGTGAAAGTTAGCAATAATGAACATGTTTTGGAGCAAAATGGATCAAGTTCAAGAAAGTCCACTAAACTGACAAGAATACACAGTATCATTCTAGACAGATACGCCGTATACCAAAAATTAGACGATTATCAAGACCATTGCCCGACTTTGAAGAATACGCCGTATCCAAATATTGGATACCTCATATATGAAACTTTGGTCAATGAGAAGAACTAACTTGTTTTAGTCAAGATATGCCATATTTAATTCAGAGGATACGCCGTATCCATCATGATGACTTCACCAGATATCCAAGATAACAAGGCTTGATACGCCGTATTCATCAACATTATACGCCGTATCAGGAAGGCAGTGTATGCATATTCTGGAATATATTAATCTTGGACCCCACGCCTAGTTACCCATGTATGCAGTATTGGTCAACCCAATACACCGTATCGACCGTATTCGAAAACCTATAAATAGAAAACATAAAGTCCGATTTACAGCGAGCATATAACCACCAAGTACGAAACTAGACGACTAAAAAATACCAAGAGCGTCCTTCTAGTGCTATAAATCCATATGAGAACTCTTGTTATTGTTATACTACGCTATAATAATTCGGTTAGCGTATTTTTTCTTTAGGAATTATACTTTAATCATTCTGAATATGATACTGTGTATGATTACTGATGATTATGGGCTAATACCTGTAGGTATTAGCCAAATTATGATAATTTAATGTTTTGATTTGTTTATGTGGATTTTTTACTTTTACGTTTCATGTCGATTATGTTTATCACTTCATACACGTTTATGCATATGTTAGATCTCTCATTCAATTGATTCTTGATGTATTGATAGTCCTTAATTCGCTATAACGTAAAGTGAATGATGAACATTATTTTGAGAGAGTCACATATTACTTGGCTTTATAACTAGATCAACAATGTTATGACCATTAGGCTATTAGGCATAAGGTTAGGCCATAAATTTGTAATAAATCACTCGTTGTTCACCTTGGTAGTAATATCGTATAGCGGATAGATTATACTTAATTATGAGACTTTATGCGGGTTTGGTTAATCGTGGCATGATTAATCTGTTTAAAACCTCGAGTTTAGGGAGAAGTACCACCTAGCTTATATTATAAAACCACCAATGAATGAAGTACAATCACTAAAACACATAAACAGATCTAGCATTTATTTGATTTACTTGGTTAATACGTTCTCCTTACTATCGGCTTGACCTCTTCTTTAATGTCTGTGTTTATGCTGGTGTGTGTTATTTGTCTTATTTACAGTTTTATTTTAATCTAAATCTCCGTGCCAGTCTCTCAAAGACTGAAAAACCCTTTTGATGTGTTAGAATTAGGTTTAATTAGACTAACTTAGATAATTAAAATACTGATAGATTTAAGTGTTAACTTCCACTCTTAGTGATCGACACCCTACTTACCAACGAACCTACAATTGATCGGGTACACTGCCCATTAGTGTTAGTTAATAGGTAAAGTCGACATAAAATAAATAGTAAAACTTGAATACAAATATTACCTACACACAACGACACATCAAGTTTTTGGCGCCGCTGCCGGGGAGTGAATTTGTTTAATACTTGTTTATTGGTATTTTAATTTAGATTTTGTTTTTAGACTAGTTTTTGTTAGTTTAATTTTCTGTGATTTTGTGTGTTTTGGTGTTTTTGTTTATTGTTCTGCTTTGTTCTTAGTATGCTATAACCCTTTATGTTTGAATACTCGATACGGCGTATTCATTGTCTGGATACGACGTATTTGCTTTCTAAAATCAATACATCGTATTCGATATCAAACATCAATACGTTGTATTTAGGTGACTGAATACGGCGTATCGATCGTCTGATTCAGCAGCTAATTTCTTTTATTTATTATTTTTAGTTTTTACTATTTGTATATTTGGTCTACTTTTGGTCACCTTGGTTGTTTTGTTTTCAGAAAATCATGGTGATCGAGAAAAACATTGATGAAATGACCATGGAGGAATATGTCCAATATGAATCCGATATGGCAATTAAGAATGGTCTTGTTTACCATTGGCAATATGCAAGATACGGTGAAGAAAAGTGGTGCGTTAATAATGATGATATGGATTACACATAGTACAAAGAGGAAAAACATCCAACTATCAGATATAATTGTAAGTTAACTTTGCGTACTAATATCAATGTTTATAAAGAATACTTCAGATCGATATTGGGAAGCAAAAAAGCAAAGGGATGGTATTTAGAGGATGAAGATGATTTGTATACGGAATCTAATGATGAGTATCCCGCGATAGTATATAGTCATGTATCGCCATTAGACCATTCATCTGATAGACATTAAGAGTGTTCAATTTCTGATTTTGAAGGGTTTGATGCTATTGAGTACGATAATGTACCCGAGTTGGACTTTTTGTTCCCATTTATTTCTCATTCATTGGAAGAAGAGAAACATGATCTTGAAACTATTGAGCAAGAATTGAATGATTTGGATAAAGATAATAGTTCGAATGGGGGCCAAAATTTTGATGATATACGGTTTAATTCGAAAGTATATAAGGATTTACCTTATTTGGATACCTCACTCTCACCTCATTCACAACCACATGATGAAGAGATGAAAAATTATGAGGTTAGTAAGCATTATATGGAGTTTAATGATGTCATGGAAAGCATTGATGACCTTCCTGTTATGGATATTCAGAAAGTAATTAGGAATTCAAATCTCGGTGACTTAGAAATACTTAAAAGGTTTTTGACACCTAGTGTGCAAGATTTACCTAAGTCAAAATCAGTGGTTGAACCATATTACTCACCATTCCTTTCCTTGGATGACTGAAGGTGGAAAGAAAAGATGAATCAATTAAGAAGCAATTAAAGACGATGAAAGCTAAGAGTCTACGACAAGAAGAATCAAGTCCATAAGCTCGTGTGGAAGCTACGCCACATATTGGTAAAACCTTTTACTCTCATTTTATTGATGTAACTAACGATCTTGCTACTGTTTTTAAACAGGTTGCAAAGCAGACAGATAATGTGGTGGAATCTATTACCCTACCACCTATCATAAAAATCACACCATGTGATGACACACATAAAGCACCTGTTATCCACCAGATTTTGGTTGAACTTCCAAATCAATTCGATGATGAGCTCTTGGAAATACCATGGTTAAAGAGTAGGCTAATTTAAAACTAACATGGAACAAAGAAGGGATCGAAAAGTTACTCGCCAAAGACCCTTTCTCATATTGTATAGAAGTTGAGGGACACCTAACGACTAACAAGGTATATGAGGAAGGAAGGTTATTCATGCATCCTCAACATACTAGTCTCTCACATGGAGTGTTCAAGACACCCAATTCATCAATCAAATCAGGTAAGGTAAGGAGCGGAGATCACTACCCACTAAGGTACCATCTTTACTTATCATTTCTTCTTACTTTAGCAAATTTATACTCTTATGGTGTTTATTGCTATTATCACCCGCACTTTATTCCAAGTGAGGGGGACGTACACCCTTTTACACAGTAAATAACGGTGGAGTCTGGCTCGCGACTCGAACAAAAATAACCGCTTCGTGGGAGGCAACTCATGCTTATCTTTTATGTTATTTTCTGATTTTGTTATCGAGACTGTCAGACCTGTAAGTCGATATGGCGTATCCATAACTATGGATATGTCGTATTGCCCTTGCAGGTCATATCTATCTTTTTTTTTGCACTTTTGAAATTTCTGTCAGTTCAATTGATACGGCGTATCCAGGGTTTTGATACAGCGTATTCAACTTCTGACCCGTATTTAGTTTGTTTAATTTACAGGCTCGATACGGCGTATCCTTTACTTTTGTTTTTATTTAGTTTCCTAACCATTGATTATCGGCGAAACACTAGCTGCGATTTTGATAACGCTACACGCGTCGTTCGGGGTCAAAGGAACTTCCTTTTCTTCGAGCAAGTTTTATAACACCCTAGGCAGTGAACCTAATCGTTGTAGTGTAGTATTAGGGTAAGCCACGGGTATTGATATCGTTCTCTAGGGGAATAGGAATGCTAGTGAGAAGTTACTACGCTAAGGTTGGGGTTGAGGAAGATTATTTTTTATCTTTTTATGTTTATTTAGAAAATGGAAAGGTACGAATCTCGGGGTTTGGATTTGGGGGTTGGTATTTCTACCGATTACTCTACTTATCTAATTATCTAATCTAGGTGTATGTAGTCTATGTCTAATTATTGTGTGCTCGTATGATAGTTTAAAGATGTGTTCACTTAGGTTTTATTACTCCTTAATTATCTCCTATTGATGGTTGAATTGTCACGTCCTTATTCTTAATCGCGTTGTGTGTCTAAAGTCGTAGGGTATGCATTTATCCCTAACTCTTTGAACTTACCAAAGGGTCTCGTCTACAAAGCCCTCTAGGGATTATAAACTCTAACTCTAAGGCACTCTTTGAGTGGTTTAGCCTACAACTACTCTAAGTGCTATAGTCTAAGGTTCACAAAGATTAATCAAGCATTAATTACACAACGAATGACCTATCGCATTACTAGATCATTAACAATTAAGATAAGAGACAACCAATCAATATTAATAATTAAATTTCATATTCCGTAAGCAAACACACAAGTAAATTAGCCGGACATGGAGAACATGCAAGCATACACACAAATAATTGAAGACATAATTGAATTAATGAAGTAAAACACTTATCTTGATGTAAGATAGGGTTTGGAACCCTAAAATACTATACAAGACAGCCTTGGTTCGGTTAAGGTTTTTACTCCAAAAGACTACACACTAATACTGAAAAATTCGGATTCTATATATAATATTACAAGTGCGACGGCGTCACCTTATGATTTGTGATGCCGTCGGGTAGCCGTCATTAGGGTTTCGTCTTGGCCACATTAGCCTTGCGATGGCGTCACCTTATGCTTGTGACGCCGTCCTCTTCAGCTTCTGACGCCGTCTGGATCAAATCTAGGCCGTCTGAGTTGCGACGGCCTACTCTTTTAAAGCCTGACACCGTCACTTGAAAATAAGCAATTTGGCTACTGTCCCGTCACAGAAGTGCTCCGACGGCGTCGCAGTTAAGCAGTGACGCCGTCACCTTGTGTTTTAGCAGCTTGAGTGTCTCGATTCTTGACTTTGGCCATTTTCTTTGTATATCCGCGCCTTTTCGTCCAAATAAGTGCCATTACAGCAATTTGCCTTCAAGAGACCTAAAAAGTGAAAAGGAACGATATTAAGTAATAACGTATACAAAAGTGATCAAATAAGGGCTTAAACGACCCCTCAAAAAGGTACATTTTAAAACCTTATCAGATTTTTCATGCATGATTAGCAAAAATGAAGTACTTAGAATATGAAGGAAGTTGTGGTTCACATATATTCTTTATTTTCTATGTGTTGTAGCCATGCCGGTATTCAGACACCCTTACACACACGAAAATAAAAAGTTGCTCACATAATGGAGGATTATACAGAGCAAATCTTAGGGGAGTTCTTGTTCTAATTCTTTATATTTCATGTATTTAATTTCAAATTTATACAACAAGGACGGTGTCTATCATAAGTGTGAGGGATGGAGAATTAGAACACTATTTATCCTTAATTTTTCAAAAATATGCCTAATATATGCTTAAATTCAAAAAACATTTAGCATGTTTTTGTGAAATCAATAGTTGCATAACCCGCACACATAACTCTTATTTCCATACTATGAGGATTGAGCCTATTCCGTTTCCATTATTTTACCCAAATTCCACAAAATATGAGTATGCCGGTGACTTGCAGTAAACTTTAGAACTTGGCTTGGTATACCATTCGAGACCACCATAATGAGTATTATTGATATAATTGGAGTGACTTGTCTAAGTTGGTAAATTTCTAGGATTACACCAAAATGGCCTATGTCGTTTACATGTTATGTTATATTAACTAACTACACTGTTTAGTTGACCCTCATATAAAACCCTTTTGTTACTTTATTTTTTTGGTAAGATACCCCTAGAAAAACCTTCTGAGCCATTCCTTTCATTTCTTACACCAATATTAATTTTTTTCGTTGCACCCTTGCACCTTGGCTTACCCTATAGATTAAAGTCCGTGGTTGGTTGCTTTTGTAAAGTGTATATTTTTTGTGTTCATGTGTATTTCTTATCTTCGGTTAGGTTAGGAATTGGACATTGCAATAGGAATGTGATAGTAGTTATTTTTTTATTTTCTTGTGTTTAATACTATCACTATTAACTTTATATTTGAAGTTTTAAAATATATAAAAAAATCATCCAAATTTATTATGATGGTGAAGTGGTGAAATTTTACACCATTAGATGTTTCTTATGATTTGAAAATAATAATAATAATAATAAATTCGAAAAAATGAAAAAAAATACAAAAAAAATGTAAGCGAGGAAAAAAGGTGAAACTTAACCGATTTTTATATTTTGAACTAATCGATTATTCATTGGTACGTATTATAAACCAACGATGTAAAGTTTTGTATTAGTGGAGATATCGCCACTATTTGTTGTACTATATTTATGGATTTTAAGGGAATTGGTCGCTATGGGAAAGCCAATGGAATGATGACCAAGACATCATTGAGTCTAATTCATGTCTACCTATTAAAGTGTGAGTTTCCGTGTTAAAGCGTAAGCTAGTCTATGATTTGTGTCTTTTTAAGGGATGGTCGGGAAGTAGCTAACCACATTTTGTTTATTATTAGGACTTAATCTATTTGTTTATGATTTTATTTTACACCAATTATATATATTTCCCATGCCTAATCCTTACCCTATATAATTCTTCATCAAAAGCTTTGATTTATTGAGATTAGGGATTCGAGCAATCTCGAGTATCGTAGTCGTCGTTACGATTATGTATTCGTGATTTTGTCGCCCTTTTTGATGTAATATCATTGGTGAAGATTACTTGGTCCTATCTTTAGCTTATTCAAGTTAGGGAATCGAGCCGTTACAGGTATCGTGGTCGTCGTTACGATCATATATTCGTGGTTTTGTCACCTTTTCTGGAATAATATTATCGATAGAGATTGAAAAGAATGATCAACCCCTAAGCATTATCATATTAACCCAATTTACCCTTCTAGACTTGTTACTCCTTAGCTTTAGTGGAGGAGATGTGTATCCTTGCCAAGCTTATGATAGAATACCCGTCGCGACAAAGCAGTTGAACGAACTACTAAAAAGTTACCACATAGATTAGTTGAGAGATTTGAGAGATTTCATTTCCTATTTCTTGAGGTGTTTGGTTGTGCACTTGAGATTAAGCGAATAAATGCTTATATAGAAAAATCCTAGCCAATGTTTAGGATATATATTTTCATAATTTTTACCTAAAGTTTACTTGAGGACAAGTAAATTTCAAGTGGGAGGATATTTGATGACATCAAATAAGGTCATATTTATAGCAACAGTTATCCTATGTATACTGCTCGTTTTATATCTTTTTAGATGAGAATTGATACTTAATCGCTTACTTTTGTAAATCTCAGTTATTATCGAGCAATTGGTGAAAGTTACTAATAATGGACGTGTTTTAGAGCAAAATGGATCAAGTTCAAGAAAGTCTACTAAACTGACAAGAATACGCCGTATCATTCTAGACAAATAGGCAGTATACCAAGACCTGGGCGATTATCAAGACCATATCCTGACTTTGAAGAATACGTCGTATCCAAATATTAGATACTTCCTATATGAAACTTTGGTCAACGAGAAGAACTGACTTGTTTTAGTCAAGATACGCCATATTCACTTCAGAGGATACGTCGTATCCATCATGATGACTTCACCAGATATCCAAGATAAGAAGACAAGATACGCCGTATTCATCAACATGATATGCCGTATCAAGTAGATGGTGTACGGTTATTATTTAATAGAAAACCTAATACTCCATATCGACATATCGGATACGCCGTATTAGTCAACCCAATAAGCCATATCGACCGTATTCGAAAACCTATAAATAGAAAACCTAAAGTCCAGTTTTCAGTGAGCACATAACTACCAAGTACGAAACCAGAAGACTAAAGAAGACCAAAAAGGTCCTGCTAGAGCTATAATTCCATATGAGAACTCTTGTTATTGTTATACTACGCTATAATCATTCGGTTAGCATATTTTTCCTTTATGGTTTATACTTTAATCGTTCTGAATATGATATTGTGTATGATTACTAAGATTATGGGCTAATACATGTAGGTATTAGACAAGGTATGATAATTTCATATTTTGATTTGTTTATGTGGATTATTTACTTATTCGTTGCATGTTGATTATGTTTATCACTTCATACACGTTTATGCATATGTTAAATCTCTCATTCAACTGATTCTTGATGCATTGATAGTCCTTAATTCGCTATAACGTAAAGTGGATGATGAACATTATTTCGGGAGAGTCACATATTACTTGGCTTTATAACTAGATCAATAGTGCTATGACCATTAGGCTACTAGGTATAAGCTTAGAGCATACATTTCTAATAAAGCACTTGTTGTTCACCTTGGTAGTGATATCGTATAGCGGATAGATTATAATCAATTGTGAGACTTTATGCGGGTTTAGTTAATTGTGACAGGATTAATTTGTTTAAAACCTCAAGTTAGGGAGAAGTACCACCTAGCTTACATTAGAAAACCACCAGCGACTAAACTACAATCACTAAAACACATAGACTGATCTAGAATTTATTTGATTAACTTGGTTAATACGTTCTCCTTACTATCGGTTTGACTTCTTCTTTATCGTTTGTTTTTCTGCTTATGTGTGTTATTTATCTCATTTACAGTTTTATTTAATCTAAATCTCGTGCCAGTCTCTCAGGTTGAAAAACCCTTTTGCTGCGTTTGAATTAGGTTTAACTAGACTAACTTAGATAATTAAAATAATGATAGATTTAAGTGTTAACTTTCACTCTTAGTGATCGAGACCCTACTTACCAACGAACCTACAATTGATCGGGTACACTGTCCGTTAGTGTTAGTTAATAGGTAAAGTAGGCATAAAATAAATAGTAAAACTTGAATACAAATATTACCTACACACAACGACACATCAACGACAAAAAGAAAAGTCCAACGAAGTATGATGCATTTTATCCACAACTAGCTGACAAAATTTTAAAATACCCATAATTAAAAATGTTAACAACATTCATCGCAAATTAATAGTTTAAATTTTGTTTGATCCTCAATTTTTTATTTTTTATTTTTTCATTTTTCGTTATAACACATAAATTTTTTTTCGCAATAACTACAAATTAAACTCGTAAGTGTTGCATCAAGGGTCACACCAAAACACAAGTTTGCAAATATAGTTATTTGCCGCTATGCGCGGGTATTCGTCTAGTAATCTGATTATTTGTGGAAAACTTTACTTGACATAATCTTACTTCGTTATAAAGAGTATCACATTGTTTGAGAAGTTTAAGTAGTATTACAATCGATGCATCCAGTACAACATATTTTAAGCATCTTTCAATAATCCTATATATGTAAAGATTCAGTCTTTAAATTTAATGTGGAAGTCATTAAGTTTCCAAAACTTATATATGTAAAGACTCGGTCCTTAAATTTGATGTTGGATGTTTATGAGAAGGATAAGAAGCTTAAGAAAGTGCTTGATTTTTTTTTTATAGTTGTCAGGATTTCGATCCTGATCTTAGTATCTTATAATACTGCAAAGCAAAAATGATCCTGATCCAACATAGGATCTTTGCAAGCTTAAGATCTTATAGGATCCCGATCTTGGCCATACGATCCTAAGATCTAATCCGATCTGATCTTACTTTTCTCGGATTACAAACTAAAAAACTACAGATTTATGAGTTATTTTTTTTTGTAGAATTCAAAAAACAACATGTTAATCTTTTTAAACATTTTATAATCATAATTTAAGACAACATTTCTTTGAAGCATTCATAGTATTTTGTATTTATAATGTATAATAATTTGTAGATTTGTATGATATTACAAAAAATATTAAGAAATAACATTAGAGTAAGATCTTAAGATCTCGATCCGATCCTACGATCACGATCTTGCAAAGACGAAAACGATCATGGTAAGATCCTGATCTTGAAAACCTTGATTTTTTTAATTGATTTGGAAAAGGATGATATAATGATCGGGAAAGCTTCAGAGAAATTGGCTCATTAGTTTTGAGATTTGGGAGTGGTAGAAGAAGTGGAGCTTGTTATGAGAGATTATTTTTCAACGGAAGCATAATAAGATGTGAATTGCTTTCGAAGTCCACACTACCTTGAGCTAATACTTTGAGCATGACGAAATCCAGCATCATTGTATGTAAACCCTCACGGTCATTTATTGTTGCATGTTATTATTACCATTTATATTATCACCTGAGATGAAGAGAGGTTGAAGATGATGGAATAATTTAAAATGAAGATGGATATTAAGACGAAAATGCCCTGATAAAGGGTAATTAAGTTAACTAAACTGTAGCAGGTCATCTGATCATCTTAATGATACACACAATAGAAAAATTAAAAGACTTATTGAATTTAATAAGAAAATAAAGTTGAATGCTTACAATAAAATTAGTAAATTTGATTTTTTTTGGGGACCATTAGCCCTTCTTTGTTCGGTTGATTTGATCATAAATGTCCAAAAGATGTCATCAACACTCTTTAGAACAAAAGAATAAATAAATAAATAAAATAAAAAATGCAATGCTATAAGGTGCGTTTAGTTGAGGGAAAACACCTTTGTTTTTTATAAAATGTTTTGTGGAAAACAAGGAAAACAGATATCGAGTTCAAATAAGCATTTTTCAACAAAAATGTTTTGTAAAACACAAAATCCCCTGTTTCCTAACTTAAAAAGGAAAATTTTAGTTGTTTTCCTTGTTTTTCTTTTTAACCCACTCTCCCTCCCCTTTTTCAAAATAAAAAATACAACATTAATTAAACGCGTTTTTTATATTTTCAAGTGTTTTGTGTTGATAGATTTTCTTTCTAAATTTTTATAAAACTAGATATAGAAAACATGAGAATTTTTTCTCTAACTAAACGCACCCTATTTGTTTTAGGTATATCATGTATTACCTTTAAAACGTGGAATTGTGGATTTATAATAAGTTCTTATCTCTTTCGGAGTACTATATTGCAAAGTAGCAGTAGTTACCATCTTGAAACAATAATTGACATTAGCAATTTTATATTTTATCTCCATGAAAAAGATTTATGATTTGCATGATTGTAATCATTGTCTATTTTAGAGGTTGTTTAAGATGATATATAACAACTTAGCACTCGTGATTGTAATCATAGTTTATTTCGAAGGTTTGTTTAATGCATGACAACAACATCTACCATGCATAAAACTATACTGTCACAGAAAAATGACTACTCTCAAATATTTATATGAACTTTTTCTATCAAGTAATTGTAAAAACTAATTTATTTAATTTTGAGTTAACTTCATAAATAGTTCTTGTAGTTTTCCGGATATTACGAATTCGGTTGTAGGTGAAGAAACTAGTGGTGACCGAAAATTAGTTGGTGGGTGGCGATGGTTGTGGGTGGGTGAAGAAGATGATTATGATACGAGTTGTCGGATATTCATGAGTTTGTTGTAGAATAAATAGGGGTGTTAGATTTTACTGTGGGTGATAAAAAAAAGGATATTAGGATGGTATTGTAAAATTAGTTATTGATTTAATAATTTTTATTTATTTATTTATTTACTTATTTATTTTAAAGAAATGTTAGGGGAGAATGAAATAACAGTTGTAAGAGGGATAAGAGTGATTGTATTTGGGAAGAAAGATAGATTGTCGTGTTGTTAAAGATGATAATGATGGAGCTTCTCGTTTCGTATAAGAGGTGTTTTAGACTTTTAGGGATCTCTATCTATATCTATACTACATAAAATGGAAAACAGTCAAAGTGGAAAAGTGAAAAAGTGGAATGGCAAATGAGAGAGACATATGTAAAGGCATATTTAATACTCTCTTATTACAACTCACTAAAAAATACATACAAAATGCTCTCCTCTTCCACACATCTCATCAACCACCATCCTCACCACCACAAAACCCCTCCACCACCAGACCACTACACCACCGCACCACTCTACCATCAGATATCGTTAATTGTCTGCCGCTAGGAACCGCTGCCGCCAGGCGCGGGTACTCGCCTAGTGTAGGTGAAGAAACTAGTGGTGACCGAAAATTTGTTGATGGGTGGCGATGGTTGTGGGTGGGTGAAGAAGATGATTATGATACGAGTAGTCAGATATTCATGAGTTTGTTGTAGAATAAATAGAGGTGTTAGATTTTACTGTGGGTGATAAAAAAAAGGATATTAGGATGGTATTGTAAAATTAGTTATTGATTTAATAATTTTTATTTATTTATTTATTTACTTATTTATTTTAAAGAAATGTTATGGGAGAATGAAATAACAGTTGTAGAGAGGGATAAGAGTGCTTGTATTTGGGAAGAAAGATAGATTGTCGTGTAGAGGGATAAGAGTGATTGTATTTGGGAAGAAAGATAGATTGTCGTGTTGTTAAAGATGATAATGATGGAGCTTCTCGTCTCGCATAAGAGAGTGTTTTAGGGATCTCTATATAATTATATACGCGTATTAAATTTTAGTTTTTGATAAATATTTGATAGAAAGATGGGTTTGTTTTAAGGATTTAATTTGGGTTTGATTGTAGAAAGAGGGTGTTTTTATGGGTTTTAATTTGATGATGAAGATGGTTGTATTGTTGGATTGCAAAAGAGGTAGATGTAATGATTTAGAAGAATAAGCTTGATGAAGAAGATGGTGAAGTGTTTTGGATCAAGTTTTTGTATAAGTTGAAAGAAGATGAAGATATGTGGTTTGAATGGTTTTGTAGATAATAATAAGAGTAAATTGCAAAAATCGTCCTTGTGGTTTGGTCAAATTGCATGTTTCGTCCTTGTGAATCAATAAGTGCAAATATCGTTCTTATTTTGCACTGTTAGGTTTACTTTTGGTCCTCCATCATTGCAAAAACCGTCCTTGTGGTTTGCCAAATTTCACTGTTGAAGGACCAAAAGTGCACGTAACAGTGCAAAATAAGGACGATATTTGCACTTATTGATTTACAAGGACGAAACATGCAATTTGACCAAACCATAAGGATGATTTTTGCAATTTACTCTAATAATAATAATAACAACAACAACAATAATAATAATAACGAGATTATTGACCCGCGCGTTGCGGCGGGGTTTTTTCATTTATTTTTTATGCTATATGGGAGTTGGTGATATTGTTAGGGAGTTGTTTTTATTATTTTTACAAACTTCTTGATAATATTTTTGGGGTATATTTGTTTTTGCTATAAACGGTTATTAAATAAAGTATTATCTTTTTTTCCTTTGTTTTTAATTTACTTTTAGATATTATAAGCTGATGCAAATAACATTGGATTTATCTCCAAAAGGTTATAAATGTTTTACAAAAGCTGGTGTCGTAGTTAGCTGCAATGTTATACATAGTACGTAGGAATTACGATTCATTATCTACGGTTCTTACATATGTGTTTACAACACTTCTGATGCTAATATAGTTATATACATATGCTACTAAAGTTCGGTTGGCCTGATTGTTGTTACAAAAGTCAGTTCAGATTTTGTTGTTACCTAGTCTTGCTTCCCTTTTTTCTTGCTCATCTGAGATGCATCCTCTGAAGCTGATGAGAATTTCAACTCTCTTTTTGCTGATTTCTTTTGGACATTCGTCTTTTCAGGTTGGTTGTCACCTGTTGTGATGGCTACCTGTGTTGGCGGAGTAGAAGTATCAGTACTTTGCTCTTGCATACCTTCTTCAGTTTCTGTCGGATTGTCATGTGACTGTTGTGTGATTGGTATGCCAAGAGGTGGCTGGTTTACACCCTCTGATGCTTCGGATGGTCCAATAAGAAGTGTAGGTTGTTGGGTTGGCCCAGCAATGGTTGGAATTGCTGTTAGAGGTACAACTGTGGCAGCAGACACTGTCGATATTGGTGGGTCTAGGACTTTGTCTAGTATGAATTGAACATTCCCTTGTACACTCTCTTTTGTAAAATGTAATTGGAAGATATGTTGTGTACCTTCAAGTGAAAGCAGCGGCTGTGGTATGTTATATGGGTTTTTGTCTTCAAGTGTAGCCAATAGGCTGTAGCATTCAGGTACTATCCTTTCTGATTCAGGGCTGAAGCAAACTAACATAACTGTTGCTGTTCCATCATCGATCCTCGCTCTAAAACAATACATGTATATCGTATAAGTAAAGGTGAATAGTGTATTCTACTATTGTTAGTGAAGAAGTAATATTATAGAAAAGAGTTATAGGAATACTTAATACCCATAAGTTGGAGTAGGCTGAAAACCATGGTCTACACATCTTGGTACTGGGAATTCTTCAATGGTTTTAAGAGGACACTGTGAGCATTTTTTGTAGTACCATGGTCTGGTTCGGTCGATGGATAAAATTGTTGCTTCATTAGTGAACCTGACATACTATTGTGGAATTTAGTTGTTAGTAAAATTGTTTAGAATAACTATCAATTATAATGTAACTGTGGATATGTGTATATATATATTTTTTTTTGTGGTTTACCCTGTATGATAGTGGATTTATGTCGACCAATGTTTTCAATGACACACGATTCCTGTTTCTTTCTTGTTCCATGTCTTCAAACCTCTGTTGCTCAATAATTAGTGCAGGAGGTAAATCAAGCATTGTGTTGTATCTGTGATGGCATTAGTTGTTATGCATTATTATGTATTGACATAAAGTTTTTTATACTGGAGTATGAATTTTACTTACACATTGCGGATTTCCTGTGCTTCTGGGATATTTGGATTTAGGAAATAGCGTGTTGCAGATGTTCCTGTAAGTTGGATTTCTGCAAATGTTTATATGAATTAGGTTTAGACATATTTTTATACATTTATGGTTTTTGCCTTTGGATTATGGATATAAAGAGTATAACAGTAGTGTTTACCATTAAATCTGTTTGTCACTCTGCAAGAGCTAATGGCAATGATCACTGGTTTTTGGAGTCTTTTATATTTTTCTTCGTCAAACTCTAATGCCATTTCATTCCACATTTTAAATTTTATTGTGATGCCGCTATAGTATACATGGCAAATGAATAAGGAACATTATAAATAAGAAACATGTTTGTTAATATTTTATTTTAATAATTTGTAAAGGTAAACTTACTCTAGGTTTTGAACATCTATGACCCTCCATCGTGTGATGTTTGATGTAGTGCTTCCGGCATGTCTGACAGTGTCTATTCGCTGAATCGTTCCTATATAATCTGATGGCAAAACATGTATACATTATTATTTGTTGCAAATATGATTTGTGCTGAAAAAACAAACATATATAAGTTAACATGCCTGTTAGTATGGCCGTACTAACGTCTGCTCTTTTTGGAAGCTCATTGTGTGCAGCAAATTCAAAATAATACTCTGGGAAATTGTCGGCTGGAATAACATCAAAAGTAGTTGCGTGGCCAAATATAAGAGATGTTTTGTGGCTAACAGCGTGTTGCCATGTTCTTGCTGGCTCGCAGCTAAATCCTGCAATTCTGTATGCCACATTTTCTTGCAATTTTTTTTCAAAATACTGAATGTCTTTGGGAGCCATGTTTGCCTGAATAGCATTGCCCTAATGGATAGTCGATATTTTTTATAAGCTAATACCATATGTATTTTTTTTATATAAATCTGTGAAATTTTGTTATGAATAATGTTTATTGCATACCTGTTGATCAAGTAGTATACAACATACACCTGTAGGATCTGTTTTTCTGGGGTTCCTGGAAATCCATTTTCGATAAACTTTTACTTCAATCATTTTGTTCGAGTGCGTTGGTCTTAAGTCTGCTACATTAATAGGTTCTGCTGGTTGTACTATTGTTTTTCCTTTGTCTTTTGTAGGTGGAGACAATTGACTTGATCCTTCCATGTTGCCAAAAATATGGACGCCGTTACCTGTTCCAAAAATATAAAACTAAAGCTTTATCATATTGAGTAGTTACTATGTATATGTAATAGCGAATGTAGCAAAAAGAAAGAATACAAAATTAATTACCATTTAATAGTGGCAAACAAACTATGGCTATTTTTTTTGAATATATGCTAGATATATGCATAATAACTATATTACATGAAATCAAAGGCATGGGTAAACCTGGTTTGGTTGAATTTGAGACAAAAAATCTTTATATACAATATTTTTTGTACTATTTCTGTGGCGGTTAGGTTGCTGGTTGATGAGTATTTTTAACCCTTTAGGACATGTTGCACGTGATAGAGCAACATATAATTGGCCGTGGCCAAAAACGGGTTCAGGAAGGTAAACTCCTATTTTCTTAAGCGACTGCCCTTGGCTTTTATTGATGGTCATCGCGTAGCACAATCTTAAAGGAAACTGTTTTCTTTTGAAGATAAACGGCATCTGTTCTTCTTTGTTTATTAAGAGAATCCTGGGAATAAAGACTTTTTCTGAAACGCGTGTGCCTGTAATGATTTTTGCTTCAATGATTTTATTCAACAGTTGAGTAACTATGAGTCTTGTTCCATTGCTTAATCCACCAGATAAATTTAAGTTTCGCAAGAGCATAACCGGTGTTCCACTTTTCAGTTGTAATTTATGTTGTGGAAAACCTCCAAATGAAAGGCTGTTTAAATACTCTATGGGATACAACAGCTCTGTTTCCCCACGATCATTGCTTTTAGCTATTGCTTCATCAGAGCTGAGATAAGTTTTAACCTCACCTTTAAGCATTTCTAATACCTGTGCATTTATCAGATCAGCTGTTTCGTTCTTAGGACATACAATTGCTTTATCTTGTAAACCTTTTGCTGTTGGTTTTTGCAATGTGTCGTCATCATATATAAAGTTTATTAATTGTAATGTAGAATTGTCGGATTCAGGTATACAGAACTCATCTGGAATATCTACCCATGTGCAATCCTCGTTGTCGTCATCATCTGGTATGCCTATGTTGCCGTTTCCAACAGTAAGTAGCCATCTTGAAAACTTGCTTATACTTTCTCTTTCTTCTTCAAGCATTCCTTCTTTTTGTAATCTCATGTTTTCGTGAAGTAAGAATACTTTGAAATGCTTCCATAGATATGATTGAGTGATTGAAGATGAAATAATTTCATTTTTTGACGCTTTTTTCTTTACTGGAAGTGTTTGTCTAAAGTCGCCACCCAACATTACAGTTTTTCCTCCAAACAAACAATTCGGCACATCAAGGATATCCCTAAGGCTGCGGTCAAATGTCTCGAAGCACTTGCGATCATTCATAGGGGCTTCATCCCATATTATCAGGTCTGTTTCTTTTAGTAAAATTGCTAGTTGACTTCCCTTTTTTACATTACAAATTGATTCATCAGTCAGATCCAAAGGTATCTTGAATCTCGAGTGTGCAGTACGTCCAGCTGGTAAAAGTAAAGATGCAATACCTGAGGATGCAACTGCTAATACTATCTTGCCTTCAGAACGTATGGTGCATATTATAGTTTTCCAAAGGAATGTCTTCCCTGTGCCTCCATGGCCATATACAAAGATAAGTTGCTGCTTATTCTCTGATACTGCACCCACAATCAGTTCAAATATTATCTTTTGATCGCTATTCAGCTTTGGTATCAGTAACTCTTTTTCTCTCATTAGCATTTCTCGGTCATAGTTCCTTTCTTCCATTAGAAGCCGGTTTTTTAACGCCTTTAGCAAATGTTTTGGCGGCAAAGGAAGACCAAATTCTGGGAGCGATTTTGAGTAACTATTTAAGATTGCCTCTACTTCACACAAAACGCAGGCTTCTAAGTCCGTGTCATTTCTTTCAATGACCGGAATGCCAAGAGTTTTTGAAAGTATATTTGGAACATCATCTGACATTTGCTTCCAAAAAGTTTGCCATAAGTTTTTTGGATTAGATACGTCACAAAAGATTAGTATCTGGACGAACAAAGATCTTAGCTGTGAAGCACTTGCATGGAAAGCAGCTTCTTCCAATGCTGTTTTCCATTCATTGTCGTCACCAAGTAAACCCATTGCTTCACATGCTGCCCTATATGTTGGATATACCGTGTTGTTCACCTTTCGTATGTCTTTAAAGGATTTGCAGCCTTTTTGATGGCATAAGAGCATTCTCTCGTAAAATAAGTCTCCTAAGGTTGGATGTATGTATGCTAGTCTTCCAATTGCTGGTTTATTGAGATTCTGTCGCCTTTGCCAATAGTTACAACCATTATACCATACGAATTCTGTTGGGAAGTCTAGATACGTAAGGTGTCGACCGTCTTCCCACCTTTCATTATAGTTTAACCATTCTGTTAGTGTGGTCTTCTTATTGCAAGGGTTAGAAATTATCGAGTGAAGGCTGTCATTCGCTCTGAAAGTAACCCGTTGCTTGTTTTCTAGATGTACTGCAAGTGTCTGAACAGCTGGGTCTCTGCTGTGTATGTCAAAACCGTAGGTCCTCCAGCATGCTTCATGAGGTCCGATGAATCTTGATTCTTGAAATTTCTTGATTTCATCAATTCGAATTTGTTGTTGTTGTGTGTTGGAAGATGATGCTTCAGCAGCTTTTGTTATGTTGGCAACAACACGGTCAGTACCCTTTGAAATATACTTAAAAAGATATTTTATCAACATTGACCACCCGCAGTATTCAACATTTATGTGTGCATAGTATCGCATACATAGCAATCTGTTGTATGGGACTACGTATGCATTATCTAGCTCAACATTATTTTTCTTTGTGGTTATGCCAGTATCCCGCCTTCTATAGTGTACGTATCCATCTCTATCGATATATGTCTTTTGACAATATTGCTTTGGAAACTTCCTGTTGCAACTGTCAGTGCCCTGCATACATGGAGCATTCTTGTTGGCTTCTCCACACGGACCATGAATCATAAACTCTGAAATTACTCTATAGCCTTCTGGATCATCTATTTGGTTCGGTAATTCTGCTGAAATGTATCTGTCTACTTCTTCGTCATTCCGTATTTTTGATGCCTCTGATATCCAAATTAATGTATGGCAGTGTGGAAGGCCACGTTTTTGGAACTCGATTGTATATAAAACTACAGCACAAAAATTTGGAATAATGTTAGTCATTGAGTTTGTGTTTAATATGTATGGAAAAATGGTTTTTGTTTTTATTTCAGCTGACAAATTGGTATATACAATTAAGTAATTTTAGAAAATACCTGCTGTGAGTCTGCCTAGCGTCCTTGTATCCCTCAGAAACTTTATGAAATTGCGACTTTTTTTTCAAACACACGGACAACGACATCTGCTCTATCTGCAGTAGTTAGCTCTGGGAAGTCTTCCATATATTCTTTAATTTCTGGCCACTTTACGTTGCATGTGAATGTTACAAAGAACGATGGGTTACCATGTGCGCGGCAGATTGCTAGTACATCTAGGTAATGGCTATACATGTATCTCGGGCCACCTGTAAAAGACGCTGGTAGTATGATTCTTGAGCCTACATCGTGTCCGTCACGATCTCCTCTCATAACTGCATCATACAGACCAGAAAGATATTCATTTCTAAAGTCATTTTGCTTCTCGCGAATAAAATCAAGTCGGCTCTGTTCAACTGCACAATAAGCTGTAACAACGTATTGTTGGAAGAGGCGCCCTGCTCTTGGTAGTAAACTGAAACGGTTAACACGATCATGTATCTGGTACGCTTAATACATTTTCATAGAGATTTTTTTTGTTTGCGAGAGCTGCCTGGTTCAAGCATCAGCGGCATATCTTTTTGGTATCCTTCTTCACCATAAACAAATATTAACGGAAATTTAAGGGACATATAGCACGGATGTAGTTTTTTCACCCTTTGAGCCGTCCGCGAATGCTCTTGAATAATGATATCGAAATCAGCCCTTGCTTCTTGACTTTGTTCATACACTATGGCACCAACTGTTTCTGCTGTAGGAAGTTCATACCGACGGGTACCCGCTACACTATATAGTTTTACTTTGAATTCTGGTATTGTTGCGTCTAAGAATTTATCCCTTGCTGTACGAAACAATTGTACCAACGCGTTATGCTTATCCAAAAATTCAATCAACCCTTCGACAATTTCCCTTTTTAGCCCACTTTTTTTCTCCCCGCCAAAGTGAAACATACGGTTATCAATTTCATTGTCTGTATCATATATATAAAGTTGTAAAAAACATGGACGCTTCCCTTCTTCTGGACAAAGTGACCCAATATTATGGTATATTTGGCCTGAAATGCGAAAAACGTAAGGCCCTGTTCCTTTGTTTACTGACTCATCAATCTCTGCTCCAAAAGAAGTCATGCTGAACATCTGGTTGTATGCTCTTATGTTTTCCATGAAGTGACGGTCTTTGTATAACTCTTTGATATACTCTGGGTACTCCTCATGTTGGTTTATGACTACACGGCCACCTAAACAGCATTTATGGTACTGAGGTCGACTACTTTTATACGGGTGTGTCAATCTTTCTTCATACCAAAATCTGGCACCACAATGTTCACAACTTTGGTCGCATTTTCCAAATTGTGCATATTCTAGAGGTGGTCCTGTGTAATTTTAAAATACTAATAAGTAAGCAATCCTAAATGAATGAGCTACAGCAAATAAATAATAAGTCTAAAATGTGATACTAACCATTTTTTCCCTTCTGTGTCAGATTCTGGTTTTGATTTTCATTTGGAATTATGGTATTTTCTACCATGTTAGTGGATGTGGCTGCATTGCAAAAAAAAAATTGAAAACTAAGAATAGGCCAAAGTTGTGATGACATTGTAACTTTATATATCTATTTCAAGCAGTGCTTACGTTTTGGACCTTGTTGTATGTAATTATGGTTATGAGAAGGTTGTCGTTGCCCATTGTTGTTGTTTCTTTCTTTATCTGTAACAGAAATTTGAGATGTCATTAGGTACATGTTAAAACACTTGCCATAATACAGATAGTAGAATGGGAATCCCGAAGTTAATAAGCTTGCAGCATTGATAACCACTAATATACAAACATTTAATAGGTCTTAATGATAGGTATAGTATTTACATTCAGTTTCCTGATGCATTCTTTTATTCTTATATGGAGTATGTATATAGCAGTCTTTGTTCTGAATGTTGGTACCTGTAATAAAAAGGTATATGTTTTGTAAGTATGTATGTTTTAGAATACATGAAAGTAGTATACATCAATGTTGCTGAAGAGTTGAGCAATCTAAATTTTCTGAAAAAAATCAATAAAATAATAAAAGGATTGTAATTATTTTTCAACATGAAGTGCTATTGACATATGGTTACCTACACATTTGTTTGGTAGCACATTTATGTGATGTTTACACATATAATGTAAATTTAACATGTTAATAATGTTGCAAGTATAAGATAGTAAACAATAAGTGTGGTACTCACTTTCTGGGTCCTGTTGTGCTGTCTTATTCTTATACATTCCATGTGTGTAAGAACCATGATTTTGAACATTGGTACCTGTAACAAAATTTAAGATACTTTGTAAGTATACATGTGACTATATGTTAAAATTTTTAAAACTGCTATTTGTCACTTACTTTGACAAACATTATCAGGTTCATCACTGGTCATTATAGAATGTAAGGAATCCAGTGGTTTGTCTAAATCTGCGTGAATATTCGGGTGACATAAATCTTCTGCAAACAATAAGATAGTAAAACCAAGGTAATTAGTCATGCTTAAATTGCAAGATTTATGTTTTAAGATAAAAAAATTATGTATACATATGGGTACTCACGCATCTGTTTGCCCGTTGATGTGTTGCTCTTGCTATGGCGTTCCGTTTGATAATCCGTCGTTAGCCCTTGACTGCTATTTATAGGGTGTGGTTTTGCATTTGCCAATGTTGTGAAGTAAATGGATCTTTTCTTTTCATTTGGCATAAGCGGTCTTAAGAAAACACCTTTCCTTTTTCTTGTCTCATAAGGGTTAGTTATTTTTTCAGGTAGTTGTGAATTGTTTGATGTATATGTTGTGGCAGTTGCAGAATGATCATGTTCATCATAACAAATATATGGGTTTGTGATGTTGTGGTTCTCATGTTGGCACCCGCAGGACTTAATAACATTATCAGACGAAACATGGTTGCAGTTATCTGTTTTAGTAGCTAAATGAATACCTTGTTGTCTAGATTGGTTTTCGTTTTCTACGTTTTTATAAATCTTTTTAGTTGTTGGCACAAATGACGGCACACATATTTTTTTGCTACTGTTAGAGGATGGAACATTACCGCTATCAACATTACATATTAACTTTCTTTTTTCCTTCATTTTCTTTGCTAAACAAACAAACACCTACATTGTAAGGCATACAAAATGCGGAAATAGACGTTTTAGTAACTTCCATATCTAAACAAATAACCGTGAACAATGATGGCACACAATGTTACACATATTTTATTGCTACTGTTATGGTATACGATATTAGCACCATCAACAATTACCTTGAATGTGAGGCATACAAAATGTGGAATTAAACGTTTTAGTACTAAATTATTATTTTTATTAATTTTTTTTTTATTATTTTTTTTTAAACAAATAAACATAAACCTTAGAACTTTAAATATATATATTATATATATATATATATATATATATATATATATATATATTATATAATTTATCATCTACCATCAGTAACAAAAATAGAGTTAAATACCCTATTGTCCAACTAAAGTTGCTATATCATATGATGCATTTATTTAGTGATCTCAGAAGTTGTAAATAGAGTATTAGATGCAATAAAGACAAATCAGAAATCAAAAGTTGTATTAAATACACTGCTTCGTGTACCTTATATGGATGCAGTCGGTGGTTAAGTGTAAATACAGATGCTGAAATCTGAAGCTGGAGTTATGTCATGAAGTTTCTGGGCCTTTGGGGTTTTTTTTTTTTTGTTTTTTATTAGCAAGAAGCAAGAGTGATGAGTGAGTCGGTGTGTTTGTATTCGGGTTTTTGCATACCCGAAACGACAAAGAAACCCTTTTTGTAACAATCGAAACGACAAAAAAATAGAGCTACCACTGTAGCTTTCACTCACAATGTTTCGGGTTGGGACCGGGTCAGTACTGTAGCATACGACGTCGTTTGCGCCCACAATTAATAAAATTGATAATAATAATAATAATATGTTAAAAGAAAATCATAAACTATAACTATAAAATAGAAAAGAAATCAAAAAATGAAAGCGGGGGTATTTTTGTCATTTTATTAGGCATAACAGCAAAACTTAACGGATTTGAGCAAAATGGATTGGATCCGTGACGGGTCAAAATCACAGTGCCTAAACCCGTAATGAAAATGAAATAGTAATTTCTGGCAAACCATAAGGACCATTTATGTAGTTAACTCTTTAATTTTAGTATCATAAGAAGGGTTTCAATTTTTTCAAATGAACGATTTGAAGACCGGTAAACTATTGAGAGAGCAAAAAAATAACTTTACTATCTTCATTGTGTTTTTTAAAAGCTTACGCAATAACCGGTAATGGTAAAGACGATTGTAATATTAATGAAAGAATCATAGATAAAAGTTTGGGTAAAATGGTTGCAAATAAGCAAGATGAAAAAAAAAAGAGACAACTGCATATTGGAAGCGAAAATTATATGCTATACGAAGATTTGAGCTTGTGGCGTTTGTATATAAGCTATAAAACAAGGATTGGAAAAATAAAATAGTTTCACTAAACTATCGCAAACTGTAGATAATTTCTATAAAGGGGGAATTACATACATCCCCACATACACACTAATATTTACATATTTCCCCAAATACAAGTTTTTAATGCATGATATACAAGCCTATTAAAGCAAGGTTTGGGGAAATATGTAAATAGTGGTGTGTATGTGTCACTACAAAGAATAGCTTCTTAGAGCATACCATATTTTCCAAATTTTTACCTCTAAAATTTTTATAAATATCTTCTTATTCTATCAATTTTTACACACTCTTCTAATTTAATTTCTACTTTAATAATACTTAATTTTCTTTCAACTATGGATCCAAACAATCCTAATAATACCTCCACCTACGACCATTATGATGTTTATTTTCAACCTGGAGTAATATATCCATGGTTATGCGGCGTATGAACAATTTCTAAGTATGTGTGATCAAGAAGTCAGGGGATCGGGATCGACTATTAATAGGACGAGGACATACATACCACGTGAACGAAAAGAGGCGGAACAACGTTTAATCGAAGACTATTTTGGCGACGATGAAAATCTTCCTAAGTATCCGGAAGAGAATTTTAGGCGAAGGTATCGTATGAGTTCTACACTATTTAATAAAATAGCCAACGCTATTTTAAGTTATGATGTTCACCCTCTTCTCGAGTACTTTTATTGTTTTAGACAACGTTACGATGCTGTAGGTCGTAAAAGTATTAGTCCTCTTTTGAAGTGCACATCCGCCATACGCCAACTGGCATATAGCACTACGCCTGATGTGTTTGATAAGTACTTGCAAATTGGTGAACGTTGTTCACGACAATGTTAAAAAAAACTTTACTAAATGCATACATATTTTATACGTTGAAAATTATTTAAGAAAGCCCACTTCAGCGGATGTTGAAAAAATATATGCATTGCACGAAAAAGAACACGGACTCCCGGGAATGCTCGAGAGTATTGATTGTATGCATTGGGATTGAAAAAATTAGTCAAAGGCCTTACATGCTCAATTTAAAAGACGTGATCATAAATACTCAACTCTTATGTTAGAAGCGGTTGCAGATAAAAAATTATGGATTTGGCATTCATATTTTGGGGTTCCAGGGTCAAATAATGATCTTAATGTGTTATATGGTTCCCCGTTATTTGATGATGAACTTGCCGGTAGAGCTCTGGAATGTCCATTTGTAGTATATTTAGCCGACGATATTTATCCAACATGGTCCGTGCTTGTCAAAACGTTTTGTGTTGCAAGGACTGAAAAAACGTTGAAATTTAAAAGAGTTAAAGAAAGTTCTAGAAAATATATTGAACTAGCTTTCGGAGTCCTACAAGGTCGTTGGGGAATTATACGACAACCCGCACATGCTTACGAAATCAACGCGTTGAAAAGATTCAGTATTGTTGTATAATGTTACATAACATGATATTCGAAGTGAATTTAAGAGAGTTGTTCGTTGATCCAAGGCAGAAAATAGCAGCCACTTGGATCGAAAGATGTGATTTACATGTCAGAAAAAGCAAAGAAATTCAAGATAGACAAGTGCACGACGATCTTCGACAAGACATTGTGGAACATTTATGAAACCTTAATCACTAGTTTGTAATTTTTATTTCTTGTTTACGTACTATGTATTTATTATTATGTATTTTTTTTTATCTAATGTGTGTTTTTTATTTTTATTTAATAAAGTTTATTTTAGTTAATATTGTGTATGTTTTATTTTGTGTAAAAGAAAAAAAATGCCAATGGCAACCACATTTTCTGGTGTCAAAGGTAACGGCACAAAATGTGGTGTTAAACGATTTTTGGTGCAATATAGTGTTTTGCTGACGTGGCAGTGATTTTTGTCACGAAAGTGTCACAAAAATCACAAATACTGGAAAAAACTATCGCAAATCAAGCAAGAACTCATTAATGTGCGAAACAATTAGTATTTAAATGAAACTAAATATGTTTAGGACTTTCGTTGAACACGGGTGACTATATTGCAGATTTGCAGTGGTGTTTCAGTGTCATTTTCACAACCTATAAACAAAGTTTCAACTAGATGTATTACATTAGTTTCTGTTGTGGTTTCTATAATTTCGTAAATCCACGTTTATTAATCTAAGAAGGTTATATTGATATGCGGTTTGGACAAGCTTCACAACCTTTTATACAGTGTATGTAATCGTTGTAGTGTAGTATAGGCAAGACCGGGAGATTGATCGTTCTCTAGTTAAGGAAATAGTGAGGTAGGCTCGTAATGTATGACAAAATGATCTAAAAGACGAGAGAAGATTCTTTTTGGTATTTTTATATATTTTCATTAGCAAGTAAATAATTTGGGCTTTGGAGAATTTGATTTTAAGACTAGTATTAACCTAAAAAGACAATAAAATTAAATGGCAAAGAAAAGTAAATTTGTGCAAACAGATATGTTGGGAGACATATTTATCTAGGGTGCGCTATATTAGATAATATGTTCAGGGCTATGTTATGTTTAGAGTTAGAGGGTTCGATCCATCTGTAGATGCGCCAAGACCCTTTAGGGTTTCTTATGTTTTGTACGTACTCTATAAATAGTTGTGAAATAATACATTGCAACTTACGGGGTTTTTATTAGACTAAAATACAATGGTGGTCCCTAAACTTGTCCCGAAACATCACGTTGGGACAAAACTTTCCTTTTTCATCGTCGGTAGTCCAAAGTATGCGTTTTATAGGCTAAACTCGTCCCTTGACCATTAATGCCCAGGTCAACGTCTGATTTCTATTAGTTAGTCGAGGGTATTATAGTCCATACACATTTATACCACACCTTAGTTAAATCTAACCCAAGACAATTTCACCAACACAGAAAGGGGTGATTGTTTGAGCTAATTATACCATTACACCTGACATGTTAAGTATGACTTTATAAAGGTTAACTGATAAACAATGTATGATCTCACAGAATTTAACCCATAAGACAAACAAATATTATACATAACTAAATATTTAGCAAGTTGACTTATAACAGTCAACTATATGTTCAATGTTTGATACAACTGGAAAATAACTGAAACTAGTGAGTCATTGTCTGATACATGGTGTTAGGATTTAGAAAATCCGGTAGTTAAAGAGTCGGTCACCTCAAGTATATGTAATCGTTAGAATGCTCGTAGTCATAGTCATGTAATGTTAGTAAGTAGTTTGTTAAGAAACACAGTGGAGGACGGACGGGTCTTTACCCACTGTATGCATGATCCACAGCCCGTAGGAGGCGTGTCTTGTAAGAAACTATAAATACCCTCTACCTCCCAAGGTAGAGGGTTGGAGCTTTCAATATCATTTTTATTTGTCTCACTAAAGTTCCCAAAACTCTTCCACTTTCTCTCTCTAAAACTCATCTTGAACGCCCCTTGTGATTGTGTGTTTATGTGTTTATGAAAACCAATATCTAACAATTGGTATCAAGAGCCATGGTTTGATCACTCATCTTTCATGTTCTTGGATTTCTAGTGGTTTTCATAAGGTTTTTGGGTTTGAATGAGTTTAGAGTAGTTTGCATCATTTGGATCATTTCTAGTGCTAAAGTTTGGATTTTGATTGAATTTTTGTGTTTAGAATCATTATAAGTGTTTAGGTTTTGATTTGGAAGGCTTGAATCATCTTGGTTGGATTGTTTTTGGATTGATAAGTGGTGTTTTTGCATGTTTTTTGGATGCGAGTTGAGCCTCTTTATGCATTTCTTCTATGCGAGTTGTCCCATGCTTGTATGCGACTTGTCCTTATTTGTGAAGCGAGTTGTCTCATATGCGAGTTTTCTATTGAGACAAAATGACAAAAAGGACAAAGTAGTGGAAGTAGTGGGTGTACTTGTGTACTATGCGAGTTGTCAGCCTAAGCGAGTTGTGTTTTATGCGAGTTGTCTGTTAAGCGAGTTGTCGTTTAAGCGTGTTGGTAAACAGGGTGCGAGTTGTCTTGTACTGCGAGTTGTCTTATACTGCGAGTTGTCTAGGTGCGAGTTGTCTTGGGTTCGAGTTGTCTTGGGTGCGACTTGTCAAGTGTGCAACTTGTCTATTGAGACTTGTCATTTCTTCGTGTTACGTTTTACAATTTCTCTTTTGATTTAGTAAAATCCCGTGAAAGAATCCATTTCTCAGTTTTATCAAAGAATTGTAAAATCCCGTAGAATCTGTAATCATGTCTACAATCACTTCTTCTGTTGCTGATGACGTTCAAGCTGAAGGATTTGATACTCGTCCTCCCATGTTGGATAGAACCGATTATGACTCTTGGGCTCAAAGAATCAGACTATACTGCTTAGGAAAGGAAAATGGGGTTAATATCCTCAAATCAATTGATGAAGGACCATATCAAGTTGAGACTACCAGAGACATTCTTGAAACTGCTGCTGATGGTTCAGTTATATTAGGATTGGATAGACCAAAGACGTATGATGAACTTACTGATAAGGAGAAGAAGAGATACGATGCAGACATCAGGGCTTCAAACATCATACTTCAGGGTTTACCTAAGGACATTTACAAGTTGATCAACCACAACACTGAAGCAAAGGCAGTATGGGACAATGTTAAGATGCTTCTATCGGGTTCTGAATTGACTAAAGAAGACAGGGAGTCTCAACTATATGATGACTTTGAGAACTTTAAGATGAATCCAGGGGAAACTGTTACAGAATACTACGTGAGATTCCACAAACTTGTGAATGACATGAGGAATATCAAAATGACTATGCCAAATATCCAGCTCAATTCAAAGTTTGTGAACAACATGAATCCCGAATGGCACAAATTTGTCACTGTAGTCAAACAAAACAAGGGATTGAGGAACACAAATTACGAGAGACTGTAAGCTTATCTGCTTCAGAATGAGAAACATGCTGTGTTTGAACGAATGATCTTAGAAAAGTTCAAAACAAATGCTGGAGATGCAAGCTCTTTAAATGATTCAACTGCATTCTACACTAATGTAGGAATTACCACCAAAGCATCACAGGTCATACCAACTGGAAATGGTAACCACAAACTCATTCCAGATCCAGGGTATAAACCTCCAGACTCAGACACATTCATGGAACAACTTGTTAATCAACTTGCTCTAATGGTTAAGAAAAACCTGAACTTCACCCCACACACCAACAATCATCTCAGAATGGCTTCCAATCTTCACAATCATGCTACAGTTAAAGAAGGAAAGGTAGTGGTGCAAAATGTGCAAGGAAGACAGAATGAACAAGGAATGGCAGGAGCAGGTTATGGAAATGCTGGTGTAGGTGGAGGATATGTGGGTAATCAGAATAGAGGAAGGAACATGGCTCAAGGTCAAGGGAAGCCAATCAAGTGTTACAACTGTGGTGGAGAAGGACACATTGCGAGGAACTGCACTTCTCCTAAACGTCCACAAAATGCAGAGTACTTCAAGGACAAAATGCTGCTGGTACAAGCTCAAGATAATGGAGCAGTATTGGATGAAGAAGAATTGCTGTTTCTTGCTGAGGGAAATGCCAAAACTTACGATGCAGATGTGGATGAACAGCCAGTGCAGGGTATGGGACACAACAATCCAAATGCATTTCAAGTTGCAGATTGTGATGCATTTGACTCTGATGTCGATGATGAACCTACTGCCCAGACCATCTTCATGGCTAGTATCTCACCAATGGTCTCTCCAAAGGCTCCTTCACCACAACATGCCAGTCCCTCCAAGGAATCAATCATATCAGAGGTATTGAAACTATACGATGAAAGTGATGTGCAAAAGATACACGACAAGGTACAATCAACTGAGATTATTGAATCAGATATTGAAAATATGGGTAATAGCAATGTTGTCCCATATGATCAATATGTGAAAAAAAATGAAAGTGAAATTGTACCAAGTGATGCATCTTCTGCAGTCAATGATGACTATATGTTTGATGAATACACTGCATGTACCCCTGATGATTCTATAACCTCTGAACTGAATGCCTATAAAGAACAAGTTGCTATATATGAACAGCGTGCTAAGTTTGAATTGACTAACCGTGAGCAAGAGATGGATTTCCAAATGCGTACAATTATCAGAAAAAGTAACTTTAGGGAAGAAATGTTAAAACAAGAGTTAAACTCTTTGCAAGAAAAACTCAATAAAACTGTTAAGCAAAAGCAAGAACTTCAAGCAAATGTAAAAGTGCTTAAACAGGAGTTTACTGCTAAGGAATCAAAACTTTTAAATGAATTTTCCAACTTAAAAACTTTGAAAAACAAACTTGAGAACAAACTGTACATACAAGGGAACACCATTCAGACTGCTCGCATGATCACTAAGCATAGAGTCTTAAGCGATAAGCATAGTATTCCCCTTGTAGAGGTACCCAATCCCGAGTATGGAAAAGTTGCTAGAACTGTCCAAAAGGTAGTCTATGATGGTAATGAGATTCTTAAGCCTAGGCAAACATCATCATGTATAGGAAGCACTGATGAGGATAGAAAATTAGAAGATGATTCTAGGGAGAAAATGGCAAAGAAGTTAAATGATCCTAAGTGTACAAAGTATAATATAACGATTAAACCCCATGATTACACTAAAGAAAACTGGATAGCCTTGAATAAGTTTAAACCTCAAAATCAATTAACACCTGAGCAAGTATTCTGGAAGAAAGATTTGGATAAACAAAAAATCGATAATCTGATTGAGAAGAATCCTCCCTGTAGGAGAATGCCGCTAGCCATTGTGTATCCCCCCAATACACCTATGCATTTAGTACCCAGAACTCTTTCTACTCAGAGCAAGACCTTAATCAGTCTATACGTAGTCTATCAATTGTTTGGTGACTTTGAGAAAACATGTAAGAAAAGAATTACACCCTCAGGGATTACTGAAGGGGAAAGGGGTTTTGAGCAAACTAAAGAGTGTTATTTAACTGAGGTCATGCCTTTCTTTAAACTACTAAAAGAACAATTTGAGAATATTCAAAAGGGCATTGATAGGAAGAATCTGCATATCTTAAATGAGAACTTGATTTCCAGTTGTGTTGCTCAAGATGGGTTCTATACTATTACAAATTACTCTATTACTGCTTCTCAATTTCATGAATTATCTGTTGCTTTGAAAGTTTCCCATGATCGTGTCGTTGAGCTTGAAAAGAAAAAACTCAAAACTGAATGAGAAAATAGAACAGGATGATCATGATAACTTGGTAAAACATTTTTCTAAGCTGGAAGTTGAACATTTTGATTTGCAATTAAAATATCAACATCTCAAAGAAAATGTTAAAACCTCAAATGTCAAGACATCCTCGGATGCTCCTGAGTTTGATGCAGTTTTTGAAATAAGCAAACGTGACGAACAAATTCGAGCTCATTGTAACACGATCAGAAGATTGAAAACCCAAATTTCACAATTGAAGGGTGAAAAGAATAATGTGAATGGCTCCCAAATGCCTCCTCCGTTAGATTCTCAGAATTCTCAAAACTTTCATCTTCAAAACATCATTAACGTTTTACAACAAGAAAATGAGAGTTTTCTAGAAGAAAATGAAAAGGTTAAACTACACTTCAAATAGTTATATGATTCAACGAAAGTCACTCGTGACAAGAACAATGAAAAAATAACTTCTTTACAAAAGGAAATTGAGAATCTGAAGAGTCAGGTAAAAGGAAAAATGACAATTGTCGGTAGTGAGAATCTTGTATCAAAGGCATCTGCGGATTCTAAGTATGCTGTGACTGTAAAGTATATTCCCCCTCATCTTAGAAATAACGAACTTGTGTGTCAATAATATTTTTCGTATCTTAAGGATTGTCTAGAATGTCTCCGTGAGATTGTCGAAGAGGATAGCATAAATAAACCTCTTGATAGAGAAGTTAGGTATGCATGCTTATATGCCAAACGATCTCAAGAGCTTTTAGAATGTTTAAGAGAAACATGCCCTAAATCCTTTTGTACTAAAG
The DNA here is from genome assembly GCA_910596185.1 of Chrysanthemum makinoi. Taxonomy (NCBI): domain Eukaryota; kingdom Viridiplantae; phylum Streptophyta; class Magnoliopsida; order Asterales; family Asteraceae; genus Chrysanthemum; species Chrysanthemum makinoi. The sequence continues at coordinate 301,445,523 of OU343223.1, forward strand.
ATAAAGTCATTATGCCATGATCTATGCCTAGTATTAAGCATGCGACTCTTGATATGCCTTGTTCTATGCCTAAAGTAAAACATGTGAACTTTGATGTACCTGCTAGTACTTCAGATCCCAGCACTTCTAGATCAGGAACGCAAAAAGTAGCAAAACCAACTAATGTTCCCATCATTCCCTCTACAGGAGTAATCAGTGACACTAAGGCAAGCGGGTCAAAGCCTCCAGGTAATACAAAGCAAGATAGGACCTCGTAAGCTAAAACTGATCAACGGAAGAAAGTAGAAGACCACCCTAGGAACAATAATTTTGTGTTAAATAAGACGAATCGTGTTGATTCTAGTATTAGCTATAAGCGTACTGTAATTAATTCGAATTATGCTACTACTTGCAAAACATGTAATGAATGCTTGATGTTAGGTCACTAGTTTTACAACACAAGCTTCAATGAAAGAGATAGAGGCGGTTGAACAACACACAAACACACACACACGTACAAGTAAATAAAGGTTAGGCGTAGAGTGTATGTGAAAGAGTAAATTGAACAACCAACCTTCAAATGAAGGTTTACAAGGGGTATTTATAGGAGGGAATCTAGGGCAACACTCCTAGTTCCCATCCTTTCCTTAATGGACATGGGCCTAAGCTCATGGGCCTTCTACATAAGCTTAAGGCTAATAACAAACATAAATGCCAAAATTAAGCTACCTATTACATATTAATTACTAACACTTGATTATGGTTTAGGAGTGATTCCAACAATCTCCCCCTCAAGTGTTGGTGATGAAAAACGGTGAAGGCGTTGATGTAATAGTATCTTTGACGTCTTATGAAATTCTTCTTTCTTGTGAGATGAATTGCCTTGATTCGAACCATCTCCCCAGTGTAGGGAGATAGTTTTCTTTGAACAGTTATGCTTTGACGTCATCTTTAACTTTTTTCTTTGATCATTGTTCTTTGTGATGAATGTGATAGTATGTTGTTATCTGCCTCAAGTCTGCCTCAGGTATGCATCGCTGCTTCATTGTCTCCACGTCTTTATCCAACATGCTCACACACTCTTTAACGTTGGATTACGGTACTGATGAAGTTCTTTAAGTCTTTAACTTTGTAGATTCTTTGATTTGACGAAGAATCATTCTGACTTTTGTGTTGCTTTAAGATAGAACTTCTTCGATGTTGTTGTTGGTGTGAACAAGTGGAGAATCTGCACGATCATTCCGCTCCAGAGCTTCCATAAGAAGTAAACATTAAAACGGTTAGTAATAAGCGGATTCCGGCACTTACAAGTTTGAACTTCGAGAGTGTTGACATCATAGTGTGAAAACATATCTCTAATTCTTACAAAGGCCGTTCCTGAATCGGAGTCCCACAAGTGAGATAACACGATGTACCGAAGTACACCTACGATTCAGATGAGTCGCTGAGGTACACCGAAGCATCACCTCACGACTTTAGACCGTTTGAGACCACTAAGCGCAATCCACGGGGATTTTCCGAAGCGACCTGCTGTCAGGGCTGTTTGATGTTGACCCTGGCAGGAGTTTCCATTCAATCACTGAGGATCACAATTGTGAACCTCTCATAAATGTTCTTGACAGATTGCTAAGATCTGTAAAGGACTCGATAATGAACCACTGAAATTCTTATTGTTGAATGTCAAGTGATGAAATGTCAAGTGTACCTAAGAGATCTTTTGATGAATCTCGTGGCTCTAGACTCAATAGTGCATTTTGGTTTTCCTGAGCGGAGACTAAGGAGAGGGTCTCCTTCTTCAATACCAGCAATCTCTAAGAGAAAGCCGATAGTTTACATAGGGTTCCCTGTGAGAATGAAACAAGCTTCTGTTGAGAGAAACTTGAGTGGTTAAGAAGGTTTAGTGCATGCGTCACTGGGTCCATGACGACTTTTAATCTTCAATACCGGTGTCATCTAGTGACAACCAGTAGCATATGAATTGAACCCGGTGTCTGCCCTAAGTTGAATAATCTGGAGGGCTATTTCTTTTCACCCTTTTCTTTGCATTTCTTTTTAATTCTTCAACTCCTTCTTTCTCCGATTCTCAATTCTCCTTTTTATAATCATACCTAAGGACTTCTAAATTCTAACTATTTGTGGTGTCCTTGGGTAGATCCCTCCGGCTCTGGCGGATCATAGGACGGTTATTCCTAACCTTAGTCACCTTATAACTCCATGACTAACCTATGTTGCCATAAAACCATTTTGAAGAAAATCTCTCAAAGGGTTTGTAAATGAAAAACATGTTTGAACCACTGTGAGAGTTTTATCTTTTAGCAGAAATACTCCCCCTCCACATGTGCTTTAGAGTTTTGACGGAAATCTGCACAGTGAGGAAAGAGCGCGCACTTTTGAATTGATCGACTCAAGATATACATTCCCCCGCGAGACACGGTTACGTGGCATAGTTAAAGAGTTGCATTATCAGCTTTTAGGTGACAACTAACTCTAATAACTATCTTGAAGGTGTGGACAACCCCGAAAGGTTGTCAAACCCGTCAAGGTTCATGTCTACCAAGAGTTTCTCGAATGGTACATTCTACTCGGACAAGTCCTTTGCGAGACACGTTTACATCACTAGCGAACTAGCTTGAAATTATTACCCGTCCTGGACAAGTCTTTTCGAGTTACTGACAGTTAAGATCTCGTCAATTCTTGGGTTAAAGTCTTTTCACACGAGAGTTCATATAGCAAAACACAACATATTTCTTATCACGTATTTTCTCCCCCTAAAAAATGGCATATAAAATGTTATTTTTGAAAAGTTGAGAATAAATATGACCATTTCGAGTGTTGCGGGAAGAATGACCACTGTGAACAATTTGTGAACAAAGTTTTAAGTCAAGTACTCCCCCTCAACGAGTGATATAAACGGTTGAGGTTTTGAAAATCATAAGGGAAAGTACTTGTTCTTTTGAGCAAAACCTTGAAAAGTGAAAGGTTTGATAGGTTTTACTCAAAAGTAAGAAGCTTTCGCTCCTTTTATAAGGATTGTGGCACTGAAGCGTACCACAGGGTCCTTTATTTACAAGTACGGGTTGTACACTGTAATATGTGCACAAGCCATTGCGAATATAAACATATATTGACGAAGTTTCTTAATCAGTTTCCCCCAAACTGACAACTGTCTTTAGCAAATTTGAAACACTGATGTAGTAGACATTTCTTCTAACTTTTGAAGTTTTTAGTATGCAGCAGAATTTGTAGAAGAGCAGAAAACCACACAAGGAAAATCTGACTAATTGCGGAAGATCCGTTCGAGGGTAACATGCCAGAAATCAACAAGATCTTCTCACGTATGTAGACGCATCACACCAAACACACCACGAAAGACGAAATGAAACGACTTCCCCTGAATGTTGTGGTCTTTCGGAATACTAATTACTGTGAATATGCAATAACGTGATACCAAGACCGTGTGTGAGGCATCATAACATCATATTTGGGTAACTTCACACAAGATCACCTGTGAAATCGAGACGATAACTCCAAAGTGAGACGTTTGAGCCACAGATCATCTTATTTCTTCCCCCTAATTGAAGAAATTCAAGAAGGCATGGGGTTTTCGCAAAGAAGCATGTAGAAGAACAAGGAAGCAATGACCACCTACACACTCTCTCCCCCTCGATGTTTTCAATGATTCAGAATCATACACCACGTATGTTGATGATGAATTGAAGACAGCGAAACCATGTATAAGGAGACAGCGAAACCATGTATGTCCAATTGATCGAACAAGTGTGAAGTACCAAAAATATTTTGAGAGAGTCAACTGCTGATAAAACATCTCTGTTCATTATGTTGATCATCAGCTGTGTCATTGTTGTTGGAAGCAGTTTGATCTTCTGTTATAGAAGATTCGGTTGTTGTTGTAGATTCAGGTGTATCTGAAATTAGAGTATTATCGGTTGTGCAGCGGAAACATTCGATACATCTGAAGCACGAATTTTGGCACAATCTTTAACCAGAGGAGCAAGCAATGTTTCCAATTCATAACGATTAAGTACAATGGTGGAACAGCTGATGGATCATGATATTTTTAACGATGAGAAACGGGTCCTACGCTGTTTTGCAGTAGGAGCCATATCTGTTGTACCTGCATAGAAAAATAGAAGGGGGGGCAAGGAAGAGAAAAACATGGATCCCCAAGTGTAACTGGGTTCCAGATGTTAGAAGCATAAAGATGTAGTGTCAATTATCTTCTTGACACCTGAACATGCTATTTTGATGATTTCCTTTCCTGCCTCAGGGATGGATGTTGTTGGTATCCCACTTGTTTTGGTGCAACTACATAGTATCTTGCCTGTAGGAATCCACCTAAGACTAAAAGTTTTGAAAATCCTACCCGTTGGTATCCATCTAAGGTAACACTACTAGAAAAGTGGCTTTTTAGGACCCCCATAAGCGTCATAAAATGGTACTTTTTAGGACCTTTCATTTAATAGGACCAAGGATGAAAGCGTTTCATGTAAGGCGGTTGTAATAGGTCCAAAGCGTCCTAACCCTTATGAAACCAATTTTATGGTCGTATTATATGTCTATGAACAACACAAATAGCGTCCTAATAAAACCATATTAGGACACTTTTACAATGTTTTAACATGTGATTACCTACTTTTAATCTTTTGAGACACATAAAAACGTCCTTAAAAGTATTGTTAGGACGCTTATGATGTAACATCATAGCTATTTTAGCAACCAAGAAAAGGGTACTAATAACTCAAATAAGATTATGATACCAATTTTATGGTCGCATTTTAGGTCTATAAACAACACAAATAAGGTCCTAATAAAAACATAGTAGGACACTTTTCCAATGTTCTAACATGTGGTAACCTACTTTTAATCTTTTGATACACATACAAGCGTCCTTTAATGTTAATTCTTAGGACGGTTATCATATACCATTATAGTTACTTTAACACCAAGAAAAGGGTCCTAATATCCAAAATACGATTATGAAACCAAATTTATGGTCGTATAATATGTCTATGAACAACCAAATAACGTCCTAATAACAACATATTAGGACACTTTTACAATGTTGTAAAACGTTGTTACCTAATTTTAATCTTTTGATACACATACAAGCGTACTTAAAAGATAATTGTTAGGACGCTTATCATATAACATTATAGCTATTTTAGCACCAAGAAAAGGGTTCTAATATCTCAAAGAAGATTATGAAACCAATTTTTTGGTCGTATAAAATGTCTATTAACAACCTAATAACAACATATTAGGACACTTTTACAATGTTAAGTTAATTGTTAGGACGGTTAATAAGTTTAATCGGACAATTTCAAAGTCCGGACAAGTCATTGATAGGACGATTTTCACCATCACACTCTATTATTACGATATGAATAAAACATCAACTAAATATTAAATGAATAAAACGAAATTGTATTTCAAATTAGCAATTGTCATAACAAAATCACTAAACATAAATAAGGTAGACAGAATCTAACATAAAGTCTGTTAACATTAAACAATACATTAACGCAAACAAGAAGCTTAGTCAGTGGTCATCATGCATCATCTCTCTCAATCCTCACGGACCACCTACAAATAAACACCCATGTATAAGCATTAAGCTCCATGTTAGTAAAATTATTGGTATCACAAGATTAACAAAGACATACCGAGATAAAGGGACAAGGCCATGCTATGGTTGCACCAAAACAGTCTTCAATTGTGGCAAATAACCCATAGGGTCTCACCAACACTTCATCTCTTTTGTTGGTACTTGCACGTTTACCTCACACCATCCTCGTCCAATCTCTGTACCACCAACTATATCATTTGGGTTCAAGCTCCTCACCCATCCTTTTGCTACAGACTCGGTTGAGTTAGAATGCTTTAAGGACCAACTTCATCCCCGACCTAGATTTCAGTTTTCAACAAACATTTATCAATTTATAGTCAAGCACAGTATTAGGTTAAACGATGTAATACTGCAGGTATGGAGGCTGGGGTATACAAAGGAGGTCAACAATTGATCAGTGTAATACTGCAGGTGTGGAGGCTGGTGTATACTAAATAAGTTACAAATAAGCTACAATAAGCTATATAAGCTATAACTACATGAGTTGTAACTAGATTAAGCTAAAAACTACCAGATAAGCTAAAGGAATAAGCTATAGACCAGAATAATCACTTGATCAAATATCACAGGCCAAAAAGGCCAAAACCAACAACCTTGCAGCCTTGTGGGTCCCCTAGGGTTGACAGGATCCAAAGTGAGATTGATATGAAAAGGTGACTTAGTGAGGTTTCTAAAAAGCTAGGACTAAAGGTTTGGGTCCCACAGATAAGCACTGATGAGGGCTAAACTTGGGTGGTCAACACTGATCACTCAGTGTATGGGTGGAATTGGACAACAAAAAGCTATTGCAGACCTATCTTAATAAGGTCAAAAGTTTTAAATAAGCCCTGAACTTTATAGATGAGCTTATTGGCTTTCAAAAAAACCAATAAGCTCATGTGTGGCACTAATGAAGAAGCTAAGGCACATGGAAAGTTGGGGTGTTGAGCTGATGCCCTGGTGCAGGGCAATGGTTAGCCCTGCATGCCACTTTGAACTATCACCTAAGCCAGAGAAAAAATCATAAAAATAAGCTAAACTGTGGGATTCAAAGCTTAGGATGGGGAATTTCAACATGTAAAAATCTCAAAGACTTGAATCTCAACACAAAATTCAAAAAATTCTCCCAAGATCTGAGTTCGACTAAATAATTTTGACTTTTGAGTTGGAACTAAACTTGACTTAATGGAAACTTGTTTGATCCGTATGCACTAATTAGTGATATTTAAGCTATGATAACATAATTAGATACAGAAACGATTTATACCAAGTGGGTGAGATTTGATCCTACATGTCCCAACAGTGGAGTGAGAGTGAAGGTAAATTGATTTTGATCTCTAGTTCAAACATGGTTTTATAGTTGTAATTAGTTCTAATATCACCTAGAGGTCATAGTGTGAAGAT
>OU343223.1:301452631-301532020 GCA_910596185.1 Chrysanthemum makinoi
CCTGAAGGGAACTCCAAGCCTTGGACTCTATTATCCAAGATGCTCAGGGTTTGATCTTAAGGGTTACTTTGATTACGATTATCTTTGCGCAACATGGACGGGAAAAGTACCTCGAGGTCTGTCAATTTCTTAGAGGAAAACTAGTTTGTTGGAGTGCTAAAAGCAACAATCGGTGGCTATGTCCTCGAATTTGAATATGTAGCTGCGGCAGGATCTTTGTGCCAATGTATTATGGATGAAAAGTCAACTCAGTGACTATAACATCCATTACAAAATGGTTCCCATCTTACGTGATAATACGGTGCTATTGCAATCTCCAACAATCTGTCCTCCACCAAAGAACCAAACACATTGATATCGGATATCACTTCATCAGGGATCACATAATGAAAGGAGACATAGAACTTCATTTCATCCCTACTTGAATATCAACTGGTGATATCTTCACAAAACCCTTGGATGAACCCGCCTTGAAAGGCGAGTTGGGAATGCTTGACATTGAAAGTCGGGCATCGAAAACCAATCTCGGTAAGTTACGTGGTGGTTCGTCTCCTGAACATCAAAACAAACCTCTCACCTGAATGATTAAGACTCACTCAGAGGTCCTGAGAAAGCATTGAATGAGTAACTAAATGCTCTAAGTATTAGTTACTTAAATGTCCTAGGTTGGTAATCCCACCAATTTAATATAGGAATACATGTCTTCTTGTCAGGGAGTATCATCATTTACCTCACCCCACTTGGCATTAAATGCCTTCTCTCACATAAAAATCCTATGGATATTTTATTCTATAAAATACACTTTCACTATGCATTGCAAGCTGTTTTCCTTGAAAGGCGAGGATTTTCTTTGCGTGAAGTGGTGGGTGGCATTAAATGTGGAATATCAAACGATTTCAAAAATGGTCTTTACATATCCACATTTATACAAAAACCACCCTCTCACTACTCTATAAATACCCTCTTCAAAAACCACAAAACACACACAAATCATTTTCTGCAACTAAACTCTGTCAAAATCCTTTCTCAAATCCAGAAAAATTTGTGTGTTCCCAAAATCTTTAGAACCTCTTTTGGAAAACCCTCCTTGTAAACATTTACAAAAGGTTTTCATCACAAACTTGAGAGATCCAAATACTTTGATTGTTCTAGTCAAAACATTTTTAAACCCTAAAATCTTCTTTAATGGCTAGAACACAATCTCTCCGGTTTGCTTCTCGATGGTAGGGGATCTTACTAACGTTGAATTTAAAACAAATAATGTCATAGGAAATTTTGAATACCCTGAAAATGTCCCAACCTATAAAGACATTATAAAATTTTTATTCAACTGCCCACTCAAAACGGCCATTGTAAAATGTCCCTTAATCTTACGTACCCAAACTACCTCGGGAGTTTTGGGTTACAAACTAATGCTGCTTTGACCCGACACCTTCGATGAGAATAACCTTAGACCACTCGGGAGTATCTCATCAAGTTCGGTCTTAATGGGGGCAACAATACACCTGGATTACAAAACTTTTGCACTTCAACAGGGTTAGAATATAACAAAGGTACTTATGTCGCCCATCTGAACCTCTACAAGAAGGATGGGTTAAAACAAATTGTTTTAGATCCAACTTTTTGGACAAGACCCCGTCACTAAAAGCTCATTCCCGTGGCTTGGAGGATCCTTTTCACTTTTGTGATTGGTCCTCGGCGGGAACCACTCATCCAGCGAACAAGTTAACTCTATTCAGTTGATGATGGCATACCGCTTGATGAATGGGGTCCTTTGTCGACTATAGGGAGATCATTCACAGTGATCGTACGAAGCTACTGAGCAAAACTAGGACGAAGTACGTTTCGTATCCTAGGTTTGTCTCTTGTGCTTTGCAATCGTTACTGGGTTCAAATTATACTCGGGATGAAAAATTTAGAAATTTACGGTATCCTGAGCCCATCAAATTTTCAAATGGACCCATCCCTTGTCACTCCCATTGAATTGGCGGCCACATGATTCTTTGTAAACAATCAAAGTGGATCGTGTCTCCAAACCCCTGCTCCTAAAAGAGAAAGGGAAGTCTCGGACTGGGACTAAGACTAAACCAAAGTCTCAGGGCCACGAGGCTTCAGAGCACAACCTAAGAGGCACAAAAGCACGAGACTAAAGCAGACACCCCGAGGAAACAACCACCCGTGACAACGAAGGACAGCGATACATCACAGTTAGTGCCCTTGGTCACACCTACTACTCCCCAGATCGAGGGAAACAAACAACCCGCTGGTAGGGGCGCCTTCCACCGCGATGATGACATTAACAAATCCAAGTCTTTGTGCGAGGGCACAGCGGTCGATCCCAAAGACTCGGGGAAATAAACAACCCGATAGGGATACAACAATCATGACTCGCCAAAGGTATCGGAAACACCTACCGGTGTCTCGGGGTCGCGGGGACAAAGACTCGGAGGGAAACAACCCGCGATACGGAACCCAAAACCAATCCCGACTCGGAGAAGGCACTTTGGAAACTCCTACCGGTGTCTGGGGGTCAGCGGGGACAAAGACTTCGAGGGATATATACCACCCGTGATATGGAACCCATCACCAACCCCTTGCTCACAATTGCGATGTCACCGGTATTCTATTCTCGAGGATGACCTTCTGGCGAAGATGAGATTTTATCATTTGGAGAAGAAATGGGCCGAGGTTCAATCGAACAAGAGCCTCGGCTGATCCAAAGGAGCATCTGCATCCCCATTCCAACATGATGATCATGCTTACGAATCTTCAAGCTCGATGAATTCAAAGAGTTTGACAATGTTCTTCCCCTCACTGAAAGGCGGTTGGCTCGATGGATCACCGCGAGCTTCAAGGAAGCTATACTCGGGGGTTACTAAAACATTGCAGGAACAACATACGAGCTGCGCAAGTTATGCTGATCTAAAGGCAGAGGTGCAGGGCTTCGATGAAAATGTTCATGAGCACGAGGACTTGATGTATGACTAAATTCACCGATTGGATGAAAATATGGCTAACTTCTTAAGGCATCTTCGGGATCTTTGGCACAAAGATCGATGAAATCAAGGAGTTTGTCAGAGAAGATCCAGCTATTAACTCTCAAGTGCTAAAGGCTACTGAGGCATACTTGCAACAATCCTCACGCCTTACTGAGCTGTTAGATCTGCTCAAGTCTGCAAATGTTCGGGTCTTCCATCATCGATCCAGTCTCTTCAAGCTACATTGGACTCGGTGAATCTGCAGGTGGCTACATTGGCTCGAGCATCCTCATCTCGGCACGGAATCTTGGGCCCGAATGGCGGCTCTTGAAATTTCACACGCTAATTTGGAAGCAAAAGTCACTGGTATTCAAAGCCGACACCTGACATGAAGGCAATGATCACCGAGATTTATCAAGCCTTCAAGGGTCAAGCGACTCCGTCCCCTCGGCACCAACACCAACTCTTGCCCTCAGCGGCCTTACGCTGACAGCGATTGAGGGGGAGAATATTGCTGAAGAAACTCCTCTTCACCGAGGGGAGCCAACATCATCGATCTCTGTAGCTCAGACATCAACATCACCACCAGTCACAACAACTCCCATCTCATCCATCCCACCAACATCATCATCAACAACACTGGCGGTTATCACAACAACACGACCCTTGGTTGCATCATCTTCTTGAGGCGGGACAAAGGCAAAGGCATAATGACGACTGGCGAGCCGAGAAGATTCCTATAAAATCGGCGACCTTGAATACTGCTCACACCTCAACGGTGAGTAAACATCTTGCTAAAGAAGAAAGAAGATTGAAACTAGGCGAGGAAGAGAAAAAACGAGAGAAGCAGCAAAGGTAGTCATTTGAAGAAAGAATATGGGATTAGATGCAAGCAAGCTCCCAAAGGGTCGAGCGGGACAAAAGTTCAAGGATGCTCGGTGCTCAAATGGTCGCAATGAGAAGGATATGAAGAAAGAGAAAAGCGAAGCTCTCGAAGCGAATTGAGGAATACAAGCGGACAATGAGCAGTAGAAGGCTCACTGAAAAAATCATCGATGTCAAGATTATTCCCAACACCAAACCATTGGCTATGAATGTTTACAGAGGAGATGACAAAAGACACTTTGAGGTTCATGATCCCTTAAAATTTAGTGACTTTGGGATCGAACTTGATGAACTTGGCCCAATCATTGGAAAGAAGCAAAATAAGGTGGTCAAGGAGCTAATGAAGATGCTCAGCAAAAGATATGAAAGGTTGAGGGATGCACACCTTGGCGGGAATTATTTTGCCTTGACTGCACCTCAAGGATCTCAACCACAAACTTCCAGCGGCAAAGGAAAAGAGTTGAGTTCCCCTGAAATCAAAGTGCACGGCTTAGAATGCAACAGAGCTGCACTGAGGGTGTCAAATTTGTGAGCTGTTTGGTGATTGAAGAGCACGAAGAGGGCTATTCCACATTGATGTCTATGGAAACCCAGAATTTCAAATATGGAGTGATATTGATCATTTGGTGTAGCGCAATGATCACTATATTCGATGGCCTCTCGGATCAATCCCGACAAACATCGAGGTTACATCAAGACACGAATGCAAAGATAAGAGACCATCGGCGGGGTGATGAGTGTGTAAATACTCATCATTTTTAGTCAATCTGAAGCGCAAAAGCGTTTAAAAATGCTCGAAATGCATCAAAATCTTGAAAATATTCCAAAAGTGCATTTTATATGTTTGATGCAAAATGTTCAAAATCGAGATGAAAAACGAGCAAAGTTTGCATAATTGGCGATTTAGGTCCCAGACTTTCGAGAAAATGACAAAATCAGTCCCTAGTCAAAATTTCAAAAGTAAAATCACCAAAGGTCCTTTTTAAATCATAACTTGTCAAAATTAGTCCTTTGGTGAAAAATATAAAATATTTGAGAAATTACAGTTTAGTCCATGAAAATCCAAAAATGGTCAAAATTAGTCCTTGGAAATTTCAAAAGTGTCAAAACTAGACCTTGGTCTATTAAAGTTTGGCAAGACCAACCCTTTGACTCAATCTTCATAATTTACATGTTTGGTCCACGAATTAGAGCTTTACATTTTTGGTCCCTATGTTATTATTTACACAAACCAACCGGACCCTATTAATATATCCAAGCCCAAACCAAACCCCCTTGGCCCAATCCGTTTACCCGGTCCAAATCCATGACCCGACCAACCCAAACCCAAGATTTAAAATAATATACCCGCCCCCCTTTACCACCCTACTTCACACCCTTTGTCTCCCCCCTCCTCACCAACCTTACAAATTCATTTAATGCAACCCCTTTCCCTGTCTCTAATATCAAAACCTTTTTTGGCGCCAAAACCAAATTAATGGCTAAGATGAGCTCAAGACAATCAATGGCTTAGATTATTGCTGGGATCTCTTCAGAATGGAGAGAGAAGCTCAAAGTGGGTATAAAAGAAGAGGAAGACAAAGAATCGGAGGGTTAGTTTATTTTACAAAAAAGTGTATGTCGTTTTAATATTATGCCTTAATTAGCTTCTCAATTGTATTTTCAAGTTATTTTGTACTCAATTTAGCAGTTCCATTGTATTAAAACTTTTATCAAGCTTCAATTCAAGTTAATGTCCAGTTTCCTCATTTTATGTCCTTTGTTGAGATTTTGATTTTCAAATTCACGTGTTTAAGCTTTTAACGACTTAGTTTGATATCAAACAAGCTTATAGAAGCTTATTATAGCTTTGTATAAGCTTAAACTTCAATTTCATGCCACTTTAGAATTTGGTCAAAATAAGTCAAAGATGGAGCAAAAGTAATGCGACGAGGAAATGGGTGATTCAGGAATGAGAATGGGTTGATTTGGAAGCAATGGGTTGGATAAAATAGGTTAGGTGTTCTTTGGTTCTTGTTTGTGCAAGCCATTGTGGCTAGGGGTGTGTGTAAGTTTAAGCTCATTTTTTTAGCATAATCTGTTTAGTGTTAATCGATAGAGTTGAAACCTGTTTTAGTAGCAGTATTTAAGTTAGTATTAATTAGTTTGATCATAATTTATGCTTGTTCAATCCTTGTTTAGGTTGTTGTTTGCTAATCAGTGTATTAAGGGGTGTTTGGTTTATAGCATAACCTGTTTAAAAGGCTTGTTCAGTGAATAATTATTGTTGGTTTATGTTTGTGTGACTCCAATTAACTCATATCAGTCTTAGTTCTTTTGCTGCTAGCTCAAAGTCAAACATTAGTGAAATCTGTCTCCTTGTTAACTTTGGATTTTTGGATTTGAAATCTCTGGACTTGTGTTTAAAAGTCTTATACATTGCTTACTTTGTGTTCATTACATCATATAACATCAGATCGATCCTTATATTGTATTCAAATCTCAAGAAAGTCAAGTTTTCAATCATCTCAAAAAGTCAAAACTGTATAAATAACCGGTTGTGCTGAACTTGAAAGCATTACACGATAGTTATTTCAGATGGTTAGGGTCTGATTCTTGGTCTAGTTGTAGCCTTCTTGGTGGTCTTGAGAACCACTTATCGGTTTTATCTTTTGCTTGCTAAAGCGAGCTTGTGCATAAGCTCTAAGTCGAGTCCTAGTTGCCTGCTCCAAAAGCTTCGGCAATATCGAGTTTTCTCAGATTTGTCCAGGGGTGCACAGGATTCATTAGAACCTCCCAAGGTCTGGTTTTTTGGTTATAAGTAGCTACTTAGGTCTAGTTTAGGTGTTCATAATTGGTTTTTGGTTTGTAGCTTATTTGAGTGCTTTTTCTTGTGCTTAAAGTAGGTAAAAAGCTGTTTTAGCACTTTAGTTAGAATCATCAAACTTGTGTAGATTGCTATTGATAGTTAAGAGTTGTTCTTTTTAAGTTCATTTAGAGTAACTTTTGCATAATATTGCCTCTGTAATCAGTGGGTGACTTGTGTGGTTCATTTGGCTTAATTTAGTGCTTATTTATAAGCACTTGTGACATCAGTTTCATTTTCTTCCACATAGCACCCTGTTTTTCCATTTTCCTAGCTTCCTTATATAATTTTAGAGTTTCCCTGAAATTTTCAGATTCTTCTAAGTTGATTTGCTATTTTTCTTAATTTAAATTAGTTTTAAGCATTTTTAATTAGCTTTTAATACAAAAAATTGAGAAAAAGTTCCAAAAAATAATTTTTCAATTTTAATAGTTTAAGATAAATATAAAAAGCATAAAAAATATTTTTCCTATTTTTCTCCTTTTATTTGGTATTTTTCATAATTTAATTTAGATTAAAGTAGTATTAAATTCATAGAAAATAGAAAATTAATCAGAAAAATACAAAAATAGTTTTGAAAATTCTCTTTTGATATTTTAGATTTTTCTAAGTCTTAATTTTATTTTTCAAGCTTTATTTCATATTTTCTTTCATTTTAGGTTATTATTTATTAGTTAAAAATAGTTTTTAATTAATAATAATTAATTTAATAGTTATAAAAATAATTTTCTTTTTCCATAAATTTTCTTTTATCATTAGGTTTGTAAAAATGTCATTTTCATATTTTTAGGACTTTTATTTCTTAGATCTCACTTTTTTATTTTGTACGTTTACGTAATTTTATTTTAAACGTAAGTTTTAAGTTTTAAGTTTTAAACGTTCATCAATTTTAAAATAGTGATAGCGTTTATTTAATAGTTTTTATCTTTTTAATTTCCTTTAATTTGCATTTTAACCCTTGTTGTTTATGTCCTTCTTACAGTAGTTATAATAATTCACAAATCTCCTTTTTCCGTTTAAATCTCGCGATCACTATACGTTTGATAATCCATTGCATAGCTCATTGGGACATAACGACCGGAAACACTATACTCCCCAGGATCTTCATTGCATTAGTGCTTGAGCGGTTTTAAGCGATTACGGCGCCATTCACAGTGGCGGGCGGTGATTTAGCTTGACTTTGCATCACGCGGGAAACACTCATCACCGAAAGTGAAGCTCGAAGCGGGTATCCATTTGGGTGACATCATTTTATCTTTTTGTACTAGTGATAGGAAATATGTAATCTGATCAATAAAAGATGTATGTTTTGTCAAATTACTCAAATGTTCCTTATTGTATTCATTAGTACATTCATTGTAAGAAGAAGCCTTTTTGCTCACTTACACTGATCAAACACTTAGGCTATTTGTATATCCAAATAGGGGAGACTGTTGGGTTCAATAAATACCCAAACCCCTTAAACTAGGATTTGAATAGAAAATATCCTAAGTATTTAATCCGTTAAACACAATCGGTCCTTTGGCGCATAGTCTCTCAGTGAGCTATCTTCAAGACACTTAGTATGAGGCGAAGAAGGAGCCTCTCCACTCTGCAAGGCGGAACTTAAAGGGTGAAGACTAAGTTAAGAAGATAGTGGATTGATGAGTGATGACAATAACTCACTTGAATCCCTTCGACTCTCTCCAACTGTTAAACACTGAAGACAAAGCGAAGAAAGAGGCGAAGACTTTAAAAGGCGAAGAATGAAATTTGGATTAGGCGGAAAGTTTTACCCGGATAAAACTAAGTCCCTCAAGTGTTTATCCGGTCTATACGCATCTCAATCTATCAAGATCATATCTTCCCGTTTATAGTAAGCGGCGATTCTCTATCAAGGAAAGAAGCTAGCCTACTATAGAAAGGTGAAACGATAACCGAATATATCAATATTCGTGTTTGTTGTGATCCATGTTTTTGTCTTCTAGGATAAAGTTAATAATCATACTTGTATAAATAGCATAAGAGAATGAGTGAAAAGTTTAAGCTTGTGAATTGTAAAAACACACATACACACAAGCCAACTTTTCACTCCTCAAAATATAACTTTATCCTTGAGCTAGCTCAGTGGGTTCTAAGAGTTGTGCTCAGGACTTAGCTGAGCTTAGAGAGGAGTCACCCAAACTTTGTCATTTCAATCCCAAGTACTATTCCGCAAGTACTTGGGTAACGTATTCTTTTGATTTACTTCTAATAAGAATATGATGTTGAAAATTACTTTGTGTGTTTTACTTATGTTAATTTCAGTCATTATTCACTGTTAAATTGCTTTAAGTACTTAATTATTCCTTTTTAACGATAGTGAATAGGGAACAACATTTTGTGAACCAAATCTCTAGCAAGAACACCCTCTCTATCTTTCTCTCTCTAAATATGGCAAACATGTATTTTGATCATCCAAGACCACCCGAATCATCAACACAATAAATATATCGATCCTACATAATGGAATAGTTTTCTCTAGAATAGCTTATGTCAATGATCTAAAGTACAATCTCATCAGTGTCAGTCAGTTGTGTGATGCAAAATACATAGTGTAGTTCAATGATAAACAAGGTACAATTTTCAATGCCAACAAAGAAGTTGTTTTAATAGCTCCTAGGAGAGATGATGTATATGTTCTTGACATGTCAACTCTCTCTCAGAATGGGACATGTCTCTTTGCCAAAGCCACTGAAACTATCAACCGGCTGTGGCACAAGAGACTCTCTCACTTAAACTTCAAAAATATAAACAACTTGGCAAAACAAAACAAAGTCCTTGGTTTGCCATCACTGGTTTTTGCAAAAGAACCATGCTCAGCCTGTGAAAAAGGCAAACATCACAGAGCATCATCCGAAACAAAACAAAATTTCTCCATCAAAAGCTGCCTTCACCTCCGACATATGGATCTCTTTGGACTTGTCGGTCAAGATCAATCAACATGAGAAGTATACACTTGTCATTGTTGATGAGTTCTCAAGATACACTTGGGAATATTTTCTTTCCAAAAAGAGTCGAGGCGGTGATACCATAATGTCATTCATCGGAAGATTGAAAACCATAATGACATTACAGTTAAACAAATCGAAGCAGAACAATGGTACTAAGTTCAAAAATCAAGAGCTTGAGAGTTTCTGTGATGAAAAGGGAATTTCCCAAAAAATTTCATCTCCATATACCCTTGAACAAAATGGGGTTGCTGAAAGGAAAAACATAACTCTCATTGAGGCTGCTAGAACCATGTTAAATGGCTTAGCACTTTCAAAGCATACGAATTTGAAGCTGTCAAAACAACCTGTTACACTCAAAACAGGTCAATCATTGTCAAGAGGCATAACAAGGCCCCATATGAGATCTTCAAAGGAAGACTTCCTTACATCAGCTACTTTCATGTGTTTGGGTGTCCTGTGTTCATTCACAATTACAAGGATCACTTAGGCAAACTTGATGCAAAAGCTAATGATGGATATTTCTTAGGCTACTCACTGATATCCAAAGCCTTCAGGGTGTTTAACACCAGAAGACAACAAGTTGAGGAAACCTTTCATGTCAACTTTGATGAAAGTTCGAAAGCATCGGTTTACCAATACCTCGATTGGAGGAAATAGGAATTTATGACTCATCAAGATACCCTCTTGATGAGTTCAACACTAAAATCAATTCCTCATATCAAGGCGTCTTTGATATCTCATACTATGTCTCGCCTCACAACCTTCCTCAACCAACAATCGGTGAATTTATTGATACTCTATCGGTCCCTACTGGGATAGGTATCTTGAACCAAATGTTCAGGAACCTGTAATTTATGAACCCCAACCTGAACAAAGCATCTCAACAGATGATCTAAATTATTCTGTGGCTCCAGCACCTGAACCCATTCTTGAGTCTCTAGTGACCTCATCAAGCTCAGATCATAGACCACAAAGTAAGTGGACAAGATCTCAAGACATTGAGCTTGTGAACATCATTGGTGAACCCACTGAAGGCATGCTCACAAGGAGTATGGCTGTTAATTTATCAACAACTTCAGCCAATGAATGTCTATATGTTGATTTTCTATCAGAAATAGAACCCAAAAGTGTCACTGAAGCTCTAAAACATCCTAGCTGGGTTCAGGCTATACAAGAAGAACTTCAATAGTTTGATAAAAAAAAGGTCGTGACCTTGATCAAATGTCCTCAGGATGTCATTGTCATAGGAATGAAGTGGGTTTTCAGGAACAAAACTGATAAAAATGGCCTTTGTCATTATAAATAAAGCCAGACTTGTAGCTAAAGGTTACAGTCAACAAGAAGGCATTGACTATGATGAGACATTTGCTCCTGTTGCAAGAATGGAAGCCATCAGCATCTTCCTTGCATTTGCAACCTACATGAACTTCAAAGTTTACCAAATGAATGTAAAAGTGCATTCTTGAATGGTGAACTCAAGGAAGATGTGTATGTTGGCCAACCTCGGCTTTGAGAGTAGTGAGTACCTAACTATGTGCGCAAGCTTGACAAAGCCCTATATGGACTAAAACAAGTTCCCGAGCATGGTACGAAACTCTCGATTCAAAACAAGTTTGTCAGAGGAAAGATAGACAACACACTGTTTATCTATAGGACAAAATAAGATGTGATACTAGTCCAAGTATATGTTGATGACATCATCTTTGGATCAACAAATTATACTCTTTGCAAACAGTTTGAAAAGCGGTGACAAAGAAATTTGAAATGAGCATGATGGGTGAACTCACTTACTTCCTTGGACTACAAATCAGGAAAACTGATAAAGGAATCACCATCAGTCAAGAGAAATATACTAGAAATCTCTTGAAGAAATATGAGATCTCTTCTTGCTTAGCCGTGAAGACTCCAATGGTCTCTCCAAATAACCTTGGACCTGATCTCACTGGCAAATCAGTCAATCAAACTCATTTAAGGGGAATTATAGGAGCACTGATGTATCTAACTGCTTCGAGACCAGACATACAATTCTCAGTATTTCTAATAGCAAGATATAAGTCAAATCCTAAAGAATCCCATCTCACTACAGCCAAAAGAATTCTCAGATACCTGAAGGGAACCCCAAGCCTTGGACTCTACTATCCAAAATGTTTAGGGTTTGACCTCAAAGGTTATTCTAACTCTGACTATGCTGGCTGCAACATGGATAGAAAAAGTACCTCAGGGTCCTGTCAATTTCTTGGAGGAAAGCTGGTTTGTTGGAGTGCTAAAAAGCAACAATTAGTGGCTATGTCTTAAGTCGAAGTTGAATATGTGGCGCGGAATCTTTGTGCCAATGCGCTATGAATGAAAAGTCAACTCGGTGACTATGACATCCATTAAAAATGGTACCCTCTTACGTGATAACACCGGTGCAATTGCAATCTCCAACAACCCTGTCCTTCACCAAAGAACCAAACACATTGATATCAGATATCATTTTATTAAGGACCACATCATGAAAGGAGACATAGAACTCCACTTCATCCCTACTGAATATCAACTTGCTGATATCTTCACCAAACCCTTGGATGAACCTACCTTTAGGAGACTAAAAGCTTAATTGGGAATGCTTGACATTGAAAGTCAACAACTTGATAATCAATCCTAACCTCAGCAAGTTTTCTTTGAAATGGTCCCTGATCCCTGAACAAAGCCCAAATTATCTTCTCACTGAATGAGTAAGACTCATTCAGGGTCCCTGACATTGGATATTGAGCATTGATTGAGTAACTAAATGCTCTAAGTATTTCACTTACTTAATGTCCTAGGTTGGTAAACATACCAATTTAATATAAGATATATGTCTCTGTCATCCATGTCATGGGTCCCCTCTCACCTTACCTCATCCCACTTGGCATTTAATGCCCCTCCTCACAACAAATATCCTCAGGATATTTCAACTCTGCAAATGTACTTTTCTTTCTTGCACTGCTTATTTCCTTGAAAACCGTGAGAAAACTGCGGGTAGTGGAGTGGTCGCATTAAATGAGGTAAATAAAACATTTTCAATAAAAACTTTACAAACCCTCACATGTGCAAAATTTACCCTCTTACCACTCTATAAATACCCTTCTCAAAACAAAAAAAACACACACAATTTGTTTTCTGCATCCAAACTCTGTCAAAATACTTCCTCAACCCAGAAACAATTGTGTGTTCTTCGATCTAAAACCAGTTTTTTTAAGCAAAATCTTCTCTGCAAACAACTTTCAAAAATTTTTATCACAAACTTTAAAAGAATGTTACTTCTTTGATTGTTCTTGTCAAAACATTATAAAAAAAAACCCTAAAATCTTTCAATGGAAATGGCAAGAACACAAAGTCTTCAGTTTGTACCTCAGTGGGTAGGAAGTCTTGAAAATGTTGAGTTTAAAACAAACAATGTTATAGGCAACTTTGAATACCACATGATGTCCCAGCCTATAAGGGAATCATGAAGTTTTTGCTAAATTGCCCACTTAAAAAGGCCTTTGTTCAGTCCCCTTCAATACTGTACCAAAACCTCCTCAGGGAGTTTTGGGCAAGCTACTGATGGCCTATGACCCGACACCCCATGGCCCGATGAGACTAACCTCGGACCACTCGGGGAGTTTGAGATCAAATTCTCAATTTTAAATGGGGAACAATCAGTCACCCTGGACTATAAAACATTTTGTACATCTCTGAGGCTTGACTATAATCTGGAAAATATGTTGCTTTCACACGACCCGGCCAGCTTGTTAAAATTAAGGCTGAGTTGGGTAAAATTGTTTTGGATCCAAAATTTTTGGACAGAACCCCATACACCAAGAACTCTTTTCCCGTGGCTTGGAAGATCCCATTCACATTTGTGATTCAGGTTCTCGGCGGGAACCATTCATCCACTGAACAAGTTAATTCTATTCAGTTGATGATGGCATACAGCTTGATAACTGGGACTAACGTCGACATTGGGGAGATCATTTAAAGTGATCTCGTAACCAAGCTACTCAGAAAATCTAGGGAAAAATACGTTTCTTACCCTAGGTTTGTCTCATGCGCTTTACAAGTGTTATTGGGTTGCAATTATCCTCAGGAATACAAATATGGCGCTTTACCTGCCATCCTGAGCCCTTCAAATTTTCAAAAGGACCCATCACTTGTCACTGAAATTGAATTGACGGCCCATATGGTTGCCGTGTAAAAACCGGAGGGACTCGGTGTCTCAAACTCTGCTCCCAAAAAGAAAGGGGATGTCTCGGGGGACTAAAACCAAACCCAGTCTCGGGGCCACGAGGCTTACGGAGCACGACCTAAAAGGCCCAAAAAGACCCAGACTGCCAAGACACCCAAGGGAGACCAAGCAACATCTACCCCGGTGACAACGAAGGACACTGATACATCACAGTCAGTTCCCTTGGTCCCAACAACTACACCCCAAGATCCAAAGGGAAACAAACAACCCGTTGGTAGGGGAGCGCCTTCCACTCAGCTCGGTGAGGACACTCGCAAAACACAACTTTTGTCCGAGGGCACAACTACTAATCCCAAAACTTCGGGGAAGCGAACCGATCGGGATATCAACGCCACTTTGCTTCTAAGGATGGCACTAGGAAACACCACCGGTGCTTGAAGGAGCATCGAGGATAAAGACTTCGGAGGAAAGGAATAACCGCCGATATGGAACTAACAACCAATCGACTTGAAGAAGACACTGGGAAAAACCCATCAGTGTTTGAGGGGTTATTGGGGACAAAGACTCAGAGGGACAAAAACCACCCGTTAATACGGAACCCATCACCTCCACTGGTCTTCTAACAGTTGCTGAGGTAAATGACATATTATTTTCTGATGAGGAACTTGCTGCTGACAGTGAGGACGAAATCCTTTCTGCTGGAGAAGAAATAGACGCTGATGTTCAGCAACAAGAACAAGAACATCAACCTGATCCAAAGGATCCTTATGAGTCACCCTTTCATGCCGATGATGAATCCTCTGCTTCCTCAGACTCTTCAACCTCTAATCAATGGAAGCAATATGACAACACTCATCTACTCACTGAAAGGCAGCTTGTTATATGGATAAAAAGGGCTACCAGGAGGCTATACACTAGTGTTAATGATACTCTATGGGATCAGCATGTTGAAGCCGCTACCAGTTATGCCAATCTGAAAGCTGAAGTGGTTGCTACCTGTGCGAACACTGATGAGCACATGGATCTCATGTATGATCACCTACACAGGCTGGATGACAACATGAAGAAGTTTCTCAAATACTTTCAGGATACTGATAGCAAGCTAGATGAAATTAGGGAATCTGTTAAAGAATACCCAGCCCTCAACTCCAAAGTGCTCGAGGCTACTGAGGTCTACATGAAAAATTCCTCCAGTCTCATTGAACTGATCAACATGCTCAACACTGCAAATATTGAGGTCTTAGCTCCTGATGCAGATATCTTCAATTCACACTGGGTTCACTTTGGATACAAAGGTTGTTGATCGGCTAAATCATCTTCTTCTATGGCACGGAATCTCGGGCCTAGAATGGCAAACTGGAATTATCTCGGGCCAATCTTCTTTGAAAAGGTCACCAGTCTTCAACAAGATACATCCGACATCAAGTCCATTGTCTCAGAGATCTATCTAGCCTTCAAAGATCAAGCTGCTCCTTCTCTCTCAGTATCACAACCAAATCTTGCCCTCACTGACGCTGCGACAACAGTTGAGGGGGAGAGAGCTGCTGAAGAGACTCCCTCTCACACAGAGGGGGAGCCAACTCAACCTGTATCAGCAACACCAATCTCTTCAATCCCACCATCAGGAACACCAATCACAACAACAACCTCAGTGACAACAACAACAACACCAGTAGTCACTACTACGCCCCCACTGGTATCATCCTCTTCATCTGCTTAGGACAAAGGCAAGGCTATCATGACCACAACGAGCTGTCAAGATTCCCTATAAAATTGGTGGCATTAAGTACATGCTTACTCACGAGCGATGAAGTGCCTATCTTGATAAGGAAGACAAACGAAAGCAGTGAAGAGGAAAAGAAAAGCAGAGAAGCCACTGGCGGTCTCGAAGAAGGTGAAAAGATAGGGATTAATCCTAAGACTCTTGAGAAAGGAGCAGGCCAAAAGTTCAAAGCAGCTCAGGATGCTGAGTTGGCTGACTTTAAAAGGAAAAGGGATGAAAAGAATAAGAGGAATGCTGCAATCAAGCAAGAAAGGATTCATCACTACAATTGGACCATGACAAGCAGAAGGGCACTGAAAAAAATACTGATGTAAAAATCATCCCCAGATCCAAACCATTGGCAATGAATGATAAAAGGTATTTTGAGGTTCATGATCCCTTGAAGTTCACTGACTTTGGGATCACTGAGCTTGATGAACTTGGCCCTATCATCGAAGAAGCAAAATGTGGTGGTCAAAGAGTTGATGAAATCCCTCAGCAAGCGTTATGAAAGATGCACCGGCTTCGGCGGGATCGGTCAACTCTTACTGAAGCTCAAGGATCTCAACCTCAACCATCCCAAGGCAAAAGAAAAAGGTTGAACTGGAGCACGAAGCCAAGGTGCACGGCTTTGGTATGTGAGGAGTTGCACTGAAGGGTTAAATTTGTGAAGCGCTTAGTCATAGAAAAGCACGAAAAGGACTTTTCATCATTGATGTCTATGGGAACCCAACATTCCAGAGATGGAGTGACATTGATCAGGCTGGTGTGGCTACAATGGCAGGTTACTTACCAGTGGCCTCTCAAATCAAATCTCCTGAAAACATCAGGTTTTGCACTGACCTGAATGCCAAGATAAGAGAGCATCCTGACAAAGCAACCCTCCTCTCAAAGAAACCAAAGCTAGAAGTACTGGGAATCCACCTTGAATGACATCATTAAATGCTTTATCATTTTGTATTTTGTACTAGTGATAGGAACTTTGTAACCTGATGAATAAAAGATGTATGTTTTGTTAAAATATTCAGTGTTCCTTATTATGTTCATTAGTACATTCAGTGTAAGAAGAAGCCATTTGCTCACTTACACTGATCAAACACTTAGGCTATTTGTATATCCAAATAGGGGGAGACTTTTGGGTTCATTGAATACCTAAACCCCTTAATTCTAGGATTTGAATAGAAAATACCATAAGTTTTTAGATCCTTAAACACTAACAAGTCACTAAGCGCATAGCCACTCAGTGAGCTGTCTTCAGGATACTCAGTAAGAGACAAAGAAGAAGTCTCTCCACTTAGTAAGGCGGAACTTAAGGGGTGAAGACTGAGTCAAGAAGAAGATGGTGGATTAAGTGAGTAATGACAATAACTCACCAATCCTCGAAACTCCTCACCAACTACTACCAGCGAAGACAATATCGAAGATAAAATGAAGGCGAGAAGGCTGAAGAATGGCGAGACAAAGCGGGATAAGTTTGAGCAGATAAGGCGAAGTCCTTATCAACCATAGTCAAACTTTCCACTGAATCGCTAACTATCGGGCCTGATGTCATCCCCGACAAGAAGAAAGCGACCTTGTCACTTACTCTAAATAGCCATTGTAAATGAGACAAAATAAATCAGTATTTTTTCCTCTGTAACCTGTCATTTTGTCCTCTAGGATAGAGTTAAAAACCATACTTGTATAAATAGCATAAGAGTTGGAGTGAAAGATTTAAGCTTGTGCATTAATTGTAAAACACACACACAAGCAATCTTTCACTCCTCCAAATACAGTTATGTCCCTGAGATAGCTTAGTGGTTCCTGTGTAGTTGTGCTTAGACTTACCCTAAGCTTAGTGAGGAGTCATACCATATTTGTCATTTCAATCCCAAGTACTATTCCGTAAGTACTTGGGTAATGTATTCTTTTTGATTCATTTTAATAAAGAATATAAACGTTGAAAACTACTCAGTGTGTTTATCTTATTAAAACTTATCTTTACTTGCATTACTTCACTCATGATTCACAATTAGTAGTTTTTATAGTTTTAAGCTAACTGTGAAACGGGAACAACACTAACTTCATTGTTCTTTGTAACCGTTATTGTTACCTTCCCGTTTCTTTCAACCTTGTATGTTAGATCAATGATGGGTTGATCCTTTGATCTAAAGCTATGACCTTCATATGCTCAACCATGATATTTTCCAGCTCCACTTTCTTCTTTGCACTAAAATGTTCTAGTATTCTTCTTTGAACGACAACTTGAGAAAGCTTAAGTTTGTCTATAGCTTCTTAATTTGCTTTATTTGTTGCTCTGATGTCAGCAAGTCTTTTTTGTTCTTGAAGCATCATTTGAACTTGTTCAATAGAATGAAAAACTGGGACACATTTCTCTATGAAGATATATACTTAAGGAGATTTCTTAGTGGATCCACTTTGTTCCATGAAAGTGAATAAGTCCTCTATTGTAGACTCGTTGGATGCAATTCCCTTCCCTTTGTTAATACTGCTTGGAGAGGGGCTTCTTATAAGTAGCTGATATTTTGTCTAAGAGTCTTCTGAATGATCAGAGCCAAAGAGTTATTGAGTAAACTGTTCATAAGGTATGTCTAATCTAATTGAGGGGATGGGAGTAGGCATTGGAATGTTAACCTTGAATCTTCTTTGGTTCCAGTTCACGTGTTTTGGCTTCCTTAATAGAGACCCAGTCTAGTTGATTCCCCCTTCAGATGATGAAGGGTTTTTTGTGTCAAGGGATGCATTAGTGATGGGTGAAGTTTCTTCTCTGTCTAATTTGGGATACTGCATTATGATGTCCTTCTCCACCTCAGCAAGAACATTGGGAGGACTTATTGTCGTTTCAACAGATGCTTTTTCTATCAAAACATTCACTGGCTTTTCCAAGATTTTGTTGGTTTCTTGGACGTTCTAATTTACATCTTTCATGGAAGGTGGTGCTTTAAACAAATCAGCAAGGATATGGATAGACTTCTTGATACTCTTCTTAAACAAAGTGATAAGTTTAAGAAAGATGGTGTTGGTGGTAGCAAGCTTGTGAGCTGATTCAGTCCATCGTTGATCAACACGCTTGCGAAGTGCTGGCTGAATACCTTTTCTATGAGCCCTGCACCTTGTTTCAATGTTCAAATCTGACATTCTGATATCTCTGGAGAACGGTTTAAAACATTTTTAAATTTATTGGGCTTGAGTGATTGGACTATCAGTTGAGGAAGCTTTGCATCAAAGGATTCTGCTATCTATTTAGGGATTCCTCATTCAAAGTGTGTGTTAACATAATAGCAAGCTTTGCAGCAAGAATTCGGCTCAGCTTGTTAAAGACATTAGCATATAGGAAATCAACTCTTGAAGTTAGTCTTATGAGGTGAGCAACAAGAGTGATGTCTTCATTTGAAGGAGTAGTTGTATGTCTAGATGCCCAAAGCTTTGCAGCAACAAGTTCCTAAACATTAGGGGATGGTGGTTGTTGTTTTTTTTACAGATCTTATAACCCGACATCGTCACGAAGAGTCAATGAAAAATACCTTAATAGACGACGAAGAGGTGACGGCGTCACAAGCATAAGCTGACGCCATCACAAACATAATATAATTTCACATTTTTTTACATTATTCGTGTACAATACTTGGGAGATAAATCTTGGATGACTTTTGTGATGGTTTTACCCTTTTTTCCAGCCTTTTAAACTTTATAAGACATCAAGATACGTTTGATTCATTCACTTAAATCATGTTTGTTTGTGTTGATTATATCTTTTCTTCTTTGTTGATTTTCATGCTAGGCTAGGTCTCTTAGTATTTATTTGGGTTGCATGAAACTTATTTAGTTTATAATTATTATTTCTTATTGATTCCTTGATTGATTGTATGCGTGTGATTTGAGCAATTAATTATGAAACCTGGTTACTAGCATGTCCGTCTAATTAATTACCTAAAAGTGACTATCTATTAAACCTGGTTAACAACCCGTCCCTCTAGTTAATCGCCTAAGAACACTAGCTAGATACATGGATAACTTGTGCATCTAGTTCCCACATTCCTCTAGTTGATTGATCAAACAAAATAAGTAAAAGACTTGTCTAATACCCGTCCCTCTAGCAATTTGCTAGGATATCTGGTCTTCACATGTCCCTTTAGCTAGAACTGTTATATAGGAATTGCAAGCATTCGATAAATCATGGAGTAAAAATCAATAGGTATAATTGAATAGCTAGCAAAGAGTAGTGCACTTTATATAAATATGCCTTTCCTTCTTATTGTTTGCATCAAAATTTAATTTTCTCATTATTTTACTTTGCTCGCATTTAGTTAATATATTAAAACAAAATCCCTCAAAACCGGATTTTTACTTGCTTTTTAATAATTATAAAATACCAAAAATACTCTTCTCCCACTTTTAGATCAAATCACCGTACATCTAGAACCTACCTCACTATTCCCCTAAAGACCGATCTTACCCCAGAAATACTCTTCTCACAATCTTCTCCCACTTTTGGTAGTGATTTTGTACCAAAGCGGTATGACAATGAAACTGGTCTAGAAGGTAAAAAGGCTTTCGGCAGTGATTTTGAACCGAGGTCAAGTGCTACGAGTTATGAAAATGGATTGGGTCTCAAAGGTAGAAAAACAATATCGGTAGTGATTTTGAACCGAAGCGGTATGACAATGGAATTGGTCTAGAAGGTAAAAAGGCTTTAAGTAATGATTTTGAACTGAGGCCAAGTGCTACCTGTTAAAAAAATGGAACTGGTCTAGAAGTTAAAAAGGCTTTCGGTAGCGATCTTGGACCGAGACCTAGAAGAATAAAAGTGACACAGTCATTTTGGTCACTAAATGCATAAAAGTGGTCACTAACCAGGAAAAAACTTCACAAAACTCGTCTAGAGTTTGGCTCCAAATAATTGCACACTAATTAAGAAAACAAAGCAAAACTATATATAGGATTTTGACTCTGACGGCGTCAGTATTTTGGTGTGACGTCGTCAGCTCGCCTTCTTCGATTTAGGGTTTTGTCCACCGAATAGTTGTGACGTCGTGTGGTGTTGAGTGTGACGACGCCAGGCTTGGGTATTTACGGCGTTAGCTTTGTCGTCTAAGCCCACTGATCGGTCGCCAAAAATTGCAAAACTCATCTTTCTGGGTACTTTTGGTGAAGGCTTCACACATGTTGCTCACAAACTTGAAACTTTGTCTTTTTCATTCGTTCTTTGTTCAAATAAGTCTAAATCGTGTACCTTTCTAGCAAATGCAATCCCAAATACCTAAAAGTAAAAAAGAATGAACTTAAGGCAATAAATGATACAAAGTGCATGGAATTAAGGGCTAAATAAGCCCTGAAAATAGTATGATTTTGCACCTCATCAAGATTTCTCGCATAACATCTATCTTGATTTACATTTAACTTAAATACTACTCTAGTTTATGAAATTAATATAAAAGAGGGAATACCAATGGCACGCAGACATCCCTTAAACCCAAAAATAGTAAACTATAAACATGAAAATAACTATATCACAACCACGCAAGTTATATTTTGGTTTATTGACTCAAGCTCGTGTCATGCATGCTTTTAAATAAAGCAGGAAAGTACTATTCAAATAAAGTGCATGTGTTAAGCTATAATTTTCTAGTACATACTACACATGCACATGCACCGCATGTGTAGCCCATCTTAATAGTACATGCAAATCACGAGTTTCACTCGTATTGTTTGCATATTAATGTAACATGTCATTCACCACGAATGATGGTTTTTACCTTATTGTTTCTCTTTGCCAATTTAGGAAATTTACTTTTAAATTTTATAAATGCTAAGTAAGGGTTTTACAAAAACTTAAAAATCTAAACGTTTATGACTTAGTTAACAAGAAACCCTAAGTCACCATATTTATATTTAGAATAAGTATATTTCCTAAACGTTTATGACTTAGTTAACAAGAAACCCTAAGTCGCCATATTTATGTTTTAAATATTTTAAAACCATTGTTTGCATATTCAGGAATCTTAGATTTTAAATTAGTTAAACTGAACTTACATCAGTTTATGAAAACTAAATGTTTTGTCATCAAGATTCATGCTAGTCGAATTTTATGATCGCATCTAGCTAGGATCATCAAAACCGACGCACCTAGGGTTTAGGTAAATCTTGATCAGGCTTTCTTGTTCTCTAAACTATCTTGTTTATCATATGATTAAATTTGGTAACCCAGGGTTTTCAAAAATAGTTTTAGCATATTTTTAGTAAGGTTTGCACCTTACCAAAAATATCCCAACCCCTAAATCATACACGAGAAACAAAATTGCTTGCATACAAGAAAAATAATCTAGGTAAACCTAGTTTTCATGAATTACATGACAACACGAATTATGGTTTTCACGTTTGATCTTGGATACCCTAAAGTTGACTCCACTAGGGTTTAGGAAATCCTAATTAATTGCTCATATGTGATCCAAACACATAAACCCTAATTTGATCACCAAAGTGATTAAATCCTAGTTCTCAATAAAAAGTAAATACCCTAAAGACCCTAACATGCAAAAATCAACCAAACTAACATAACCAAATTAAATATTTAATTTTTATTACTAAAGAAGTAATTACTATAAACCCTAGAAAGGTTATATATGATTAGCGTGGCTATGATACCCTGTAAAGTATTTGTGGTCACCCGTATGGCCTATACAACATGCACAATGAAACATAAACACAAAAAGGTCATGCAAGACCCAAACACAAATAACATATCACCTAATCAGTGATATAACATACTAACACGTATAAAGGGTGTTTAGGATTACTTACTTGTGTTCCTTCAATTGCGTAAGCTCGACAACCTCCTTGATCAGCAATGAATCGACTTCTTCTTCTTAATGCTTCAATCAAACAGTTAGGGTTTCTTAGGGAAGAACCACCACTTGGACTATGTCAGGTATCCACGGTATTGCACAAGTAAAGGCTACGAAGCAATGCAAGTTAGGAGAGCACGTAAGTTACGTTAGTGGGTAACAAAGTTTATTCCGGAATCGACTAGAGTCGATTTTAGATCGGCTCAAAAGGGTTTCGGTTTCTTTTAGGTTTGATTGATTGATCGAACAAGGAGAGGTAAAAGGGATGGATTTTTGGGGTTTAGAGGATTGATTATAAATCCCTTAGAATGTCTTTGTATTTATAGGCTTTCATGGGATAAACCTAATACAATAGGAAACCTTTTCGTTAACCTTAAGTGTATTAAGTTTAACAACTTGTCAAACTTAACCCCTTATAGGATTCGGCTGATCCACTAATCCCTTAGGGGTTGTAGGTTTTTTTAGTAAAGGGTTTCCCCGGTAAATTTATTACTCCAAAAAACGTTTAAGTACAACGGATATGGGTAAAATCCCCACATCCCAGCCCGTTACATTGGCGGTAAAGCTAACATAACAAGCAAATCTACTTCTAAGAATGAAGTAACGACTATAACTATATTAGATTTGACTTAAACGACCCCAAGCATAACCTATGACTTGTTCTGACCACGACTCTTGAGATCCCAAGAATCAGAGAAAGTTAATTGGTCTTCGGATAATTCATGAGCATTCTACTCAACATCATCATCATCATTTAGATCATCATCTTTCATTTCCTTCAAGCGTTCATACAAACACTTTCAGAATTAGAACCTCTTTGTTTAACTTCCTTAAACCCATCATTTTGGTCATGATTCACTGTAATATTAGGCTTTGGAACATGATCCATGTGACCAAAAATCTTATATGAACCACATCTACGGGGTCCACTCGAATGAAAAATCGAGTGTACTATGGTTTGTCTAGCAACGGGACAGCAACAACTAACTGATCTTTCAATACATTGTTCGCATTTGGTTCAATAAGTGCACTAGCACAACTGTTCTTACTCCACGATTCGTCATACATTGTAATAGTATAAGAGTCGCATAGGAGTACCTAATTTCGAAGAAATTATACTTAAAGTATCACAGGTAAAAGCGGTCATAGGGACGTCGTGAAACTTGACCTAAACCAGTATCTTCCTCACACCTTCTTTTGATAACCAAACGCAAGTCAACCACGTTTTGAGAATAATGGGATTCGTTCAAATCATCCAATGACCATTCATAAGAAAAACCTCCAAATTTTCTCTTGATAAGAATTTAAAGAAAAAGAACCCTTGCGAGTTCATCATTACCTTTGAAGACCATATTTTGCTCACATAGTTTGAGCAAAATGTTGTACAACGGGAAATGCCACCCTCTTGCCAAAAAATAGCCATACAATGTGTTCTCACATATATTGTTAACCTCCTTAATTGACGATTTGGGAATGATAAAATCAACATCATTAATGGTATTGTTGGTTTCAATAAAGTTAAATTTTTTCATAGAAGTCTCATCAGTAGCTACCAAAGGCGAGTTCATACAAGGAATAAGTTTAGTTGCGTACGAGCTAGGATTTTCAATACTGCTCGCATTAGTAGTATCCAATACAATATTAACTTGCATAGTATCTTCATTCATAGCCTTATTAACTCTATCAAAATTTTGAGTAGCCTAGATACATAAATATGTTTATCTCTGATAAATATATACCCTGATTGATTTCCGTTTTACCCCTTTATGAGAATAATATTATATTCTCTTTTCCTTCTCCATTGTATCTCATTTCGTCACTCTTTTCTCAATTCTGCTTGCTTGTTCTTTTTAGTGTACACTGGTGTGACCCTTCGACATTTATATGAAGGCCAATTGTGAAAGAAGTTTTTCTTTGCACATAATCCTTTCATTTAACACCATCTTATTCATGACACAATCATGTTATTTAACAAGGCACCAACATGAAGGAAAAAAAATGGTTAACAACTAAGACTTTAAACTTCGCTATCTACTAGCTCCCATGTATACGGATGAGCTGCAAAAAGTGAAATAACTACGAAATCCTGTAGGATTTAAATCACTTCACTATCAGAAAAAGTACTTTTAGTGACTAAATTTTCAGCGACGACCTTAAATTTGTCTCTAAAAACGTCAATTAGTGATCCTAATATAATTGGTCAATGAGTGTAGACAATTCAACAAAATTAGGGAAGAACAACCCAAGGTGGTCACTAAAGTATAAACTTAGAGACGAAAAATATGGTGGTCACTTACTTAAAAGGTTAGAGACCAAATAATGGTCACTTACCTAATAGGTTTCAGACCACCAACATCGCACAGTCTCAGATTGGTACCGAATTGGTGGTATCTTTTTTTTCGAGCATGAAAGGGAGGTACCTGTACCGTACCGGAAGAGATTCCGATACCGTAAAATCAGTACCTATTCGGTTCTTTCCTTTTTTAAAATTAAAAGAAATTCCAGATTTGATGCTAGTAACTTTCTGTGACAGCAACGAAAAACAGGACAAAACGTACATTTTCGAGTGATTTCAAACCACAACATGTCAGAAAATGCAACCAACAATTAAATAAACACATCACAAGATAGTCGTAACTTACAAATGTTCCAAAACTTATAAAATTTCACGAAAATTATATGAAGTCGTTCAAAATAGACAAACTAAACCATTTTCGACAAAAAAAAATTTAATCTTGTGTAACTCCCTTATCTTTTTCTTTAACGTTTTGCTTGACAATCCCATCTACTAATATCATGTGAATTATATATAATGTACGAATTACATACTGACATGCTAACATATGTGAATTACACACTGACATGCTAACATATGTGAATTAAATAAACTAATGTGCATTCATGCATTCAAATAGGATGTATGTTGAAGTTATGTTTCTACATTCAATTTTAAGCTTTACATACTGACAAACATATGTAAACTATAAGCAAAAATAAAAAATAAACATATGTTCATTTTTTCAATGATAATGATTGTAAAATAAGTGGGTCCTTGTCTACAACCATTAAGATAATGCCACTTGTTTTTAGGCCTAAAATTAGGTCTCTCTATCATTTCTCTTTAAAGATATAAACAATAGGTTTTTTGGAGCGTTTGGTTTCTTTCTTTATTTTAACACGACTATTATTTTGCATCGAACAATCAATTGAGTGTTTGGATAAGTTGTTTAATTCAAAAATATGACTACTCCAATTTCGATAACTTTTTCGGTATTATCCCGCTTTAGTACCGATATTGTATTAGTGATCTCGATTTTTTTGGCGATTCATGGCACCGTCCCATACCGTGTATTAGAAGTCGGTACCGCTTTAATACTACACTGATACGGTTCCGGTTGAACGTCAAAATTCAAATCCAAATGCTCATCCTAGGTCACTCAATTAGAAACTTAGAGATCAAAAAACGAAGTAGTGTTTGTGTAGATAATGTCAATAATCTTTAAGTTGTAAAAGCAAGAACAACTTTAAAAAATAGTCATATATAACAAAATCTATTATACATAATGATATATTTTTTTTTAGAATACTCATTAAATATATTCATTTTGGCATTTTTGTTAAATTTGATAACTTATAACCAGTGACGCTTAGTGAAAAAAAAAAAAAAAAAAAAAAGACAAATTTTAACCATAATTTACGATGAATTTTAAAGTAAGCCCAACTAATATTACTAAGTTTATATCTTTTATCAGTTCCATATATCACAAATTCATTGCGACTTCTCAATTGTGATCAAATTAACTAGTTATAATACCCGTACACGCAATGGGTTTTGACAAAAAAAAATTATTCTGTATTAATACTGAGTATTATGTCTTTAAAGGCAATTGCATATATTTATATAGTTATAAGTTTCGTGCACGCACGAAGTTTACATATAAATCAAATTTATTTTAACATTTTTGTTCAGTATATACAATAATAAGAATTTACCCATGAAAATTGTGATATAAGTATAACTAATACGTATGCACGAGTTTTTTTATTATGAGTTAATATCCATTAAAATTTGGTAAAATATTTGTAAAAATTTCGGTTAGGTAACTCAAGATTTAATTTTATTTAGCTGACAAAGATGTTGATGTTGTTATTTAAATTTCACTACGATATTATGTTGTACACATGATGCAAGTTTAATAGCACATAATGAGCATTGATAAAGTTAAAGTATACTCCTTAAAGTTTTTAAAAAATGTTTTTCTATATATTCTTATATAAATAAATAAGAATTGCACGATTCATTGTTATAAGTAGAATCGTGTATATTTATTTTTATATTAAAGTAACCCGTGATTACAATTTAATAATTATATTCCCGTTTATTTAATTTAGCCGTATTTAAAATGTAAACTCGTGTCCACATAGATTAAACTTTTAAAAAAATTGATACTTATAATCTTATACAAATTTATATGTTGTTATTTTAAAACAACATATACATTGTATTTTTTAAGATATAAAGTATAAAGGGTATAAAGTATAAGGGGGTATTTGTTTATAATCCAAAGTTATTAGAAAATATGGAGGCTTATAATAGTACACTTAACTCTATATAATTTTTAAAAATTCAACCACTAAAGTTTTATTAATTACCTCCTCTTTTTTTAAGTTTTTGTTTTCACAAATTTGACACCTATATTTTTATGTATCTTTTTAATCAAACAAATTTCTCCACCAAATTTATTAAAGTTTGACCAAAATCAATTTAATTTTGACTTTTATTAATCAATCACATCATACGACTTTGTTTACGTGGAAAAATTGAGCTCTCCTATTGGTCCAATTGTTTTTTTTAAATAAGAATGAATTGACAAAATCACTCCGAAATGATGTAATTTCTTTATTATATAAAAGATATCTAAGAATATCACACTTGTTCAAATATATGTACGCATACGAAGAATAAACGTCAAGAAGAATTCAATATGTTGAACAATAGTATCCCTTCATGCAACATTCAAATATCAAAAAATCATTACTCCCTCTGTCCCATTTTATAAGTCCATGTTTGAAAAGTCAAAGTCTTTTTCCTTAGAGTTTGACCGTAATTATCTTTTTTCGTGTTATATAATACTTGATGAAAAGTATACCAATGAAAATACATTTAAAACACAAATCGATTTATATATTTTGTATCAAGTATTATATAACACTAAAAAAATAATTACGGTCAAACTCTGAAGAAAAAGACTTTGACTTTTCAAATATTGACTTATAAAATGGGACGGAGGGAGTACAAGAAAAGTCCCAATTAGTGTCCAGCCGAAAATCGTCAATAACAGGATATATATATTCACTAAGACTGTTGTTAGTGACCAAAATCGCGTGGTCAATATTCGTCACTATAGGTGTGTCACAAATGATATAGTGACCAACTAAAACAATCGGTCACCAAGTATTGACCAAAAAGCAGTGGAAACTTTATTGTGACCACCTTTTTGGTCACTAAGGAAAGTGGTCACAAATCTGCCAACTTAGTGACAATTAACAGTGACAAGAAAAAGATGTCATTTATTGGGTCAAGTTAATGTATATACATACTATATGAATACCTGCCCAAAGCGATGGTGTATAGCAAGTAATTATATTTGAAAACTTATAGTTTTGGTGTGACCCTTGCGGCTCAATTTGTAGTCAAGTGAGAAAGAAAGTTTATGGGTTAAAAACGAAAAATATAAAAGTTTGAGTATTAAACAATATTTAAACTATTAAATTAGTGGTATATATTGTTACTATTTTTAGTTAAGGGTATATTTAAAAAAAATAGAAATTTAAAAGAAATATTGCGTATAAGGCATTACTCACTTTTAAGATTTTTAAGTTTTAAGAATAAGTTATTCATTCTTTATATATAGTATGGATACAGATGTACCTTTAATTCGACTTTTTAGCAGTTTTTAGTTTGTGCTTAAGATTTGGTTTGTTTCTTTTTGGATCTCGGAGTTGAAATCAATATATATTACATATTCATCATATATCCAATGAATCAATCCTGATCATTTATTTTCCATCAAAATTAACAAAAACCATTTTCTTTTTTTTTATATAAAATATCTTGCAAACGGTAACTCATTAAACGACGAAAAATACACCATCGCGACGAGAATTTTTTTATCTTTCAGTAGACGGGCAATTCGATATACTTTCGACGAACTTTTTTTTTCGAGTTTTATTTTGGTATTAAAATTTGCGTCTTGAAAAATCACATGTGATTTGTATGTTAGCAATCACGTATAATTTCAAAAATCGCATGTGATTTCATAAAATCACATTTGATTTCATAAAATCACATATGATTTAAAATAGCAAATCACATGTGATTTCTCTATACGTAAATTTCAACACGTACAAAAAAATGCCGAAAAAAAAGTTTCTTGAAAGTTATGGAAGTGCCCTTCTATAGATAGAATATTTAATTCTCGCCGTGATGGTATGATTCTTTTCGCGTAACGATTACCGGTTTGCGAGATATTTAACTTTTAAAAAAAAGTGAAAGTTTATTATTATTATTATTTTTATACAAAAATAAATGGCTAGGATTGGTTTATTAAATCTTTTAAGAATATGATCTACATTGAACTTTTCTCTTAGATCTCGAGGCTTTAGGTTGATGGTTGTGGTTTACTTTCGGGCTGCCTTTTAGATAGCTTAATGGATTTGTCGTTTCAAAAAGAAATCTTGGAGGCTAGCTTATTGACTTTTTGGTGTTCGTAATCTTAGTATTTTGCTAATGTTTTCGTATACTATGATGTTAAAGAAATACACTATGTATCCATTGTGGTTGGTTTTGTGGATCACCATTTGATGATGATGATGATGATGATGATGATGGATGTTTTAATGTGAGTAAGGTGTCTTTTTTTTTTTTTGTTTTTTTTTTTTAAACAAATGGTTGTTAACAATGATTGATGATAGATTTCTCGTAGTTTACCTTTTATCATTGATTCACTACTTATTAAGAACAAGACACTTAAAACCTAGAAGACCTAAATCGGGCTTTTGCCCGACTAACATAACCCGTCTAACATTCCTTAGCAATTTGAACAGTGAAATCGCGAGATTTTGAACTGGAGAATAAAACCATAATCATGGAAAAAGTAGAAACTAAAAAGAAAAAAAAAAAGGAAAAGAAAGTTATAATCAAGATGACTTTGATAGCATCCAGTCGTAGCGGGCGGAAAACATAATCTAAAAAGGAGTGAAAAAAATTTGGCGGCTGTCGAGACTAATAACGTTGTGTGACAGCGCGTCCAGCTGGTGGAGGTGGCGATTCTGGTATGATTTTATTCATAATCTATTGCGAGTCCATGGCCCCTGACATCGTCAACTAACTTTGAATGGTTTGAGAGTTATAAGCAAAATAGTGAGCCAATTGCATTTCTTGAAGCTGGGGCTTGTTACGAGCGCCACCAAGGCTACAATTGCGATCCCGGTATGTTGTTCTTCGGACTTAGTTACGAAGCCAATGGCGTTGACGACTTCAATTAACTCCTTACGGTTTGGCAGCTATGGTCTAAGCATTGAGTCGTGTTTTTTATTTCTCTTTTAAAATTATAGATAATTGGCGACAACTAGGTTTGAAAAGTGGTTTAGTGGTATGCTCAAGGTGGTCTACTAGGTCTGACGATTAGACCTAAAGCTTCGATACCATGTTAGATACAGAATCTTCGTAGGTTACTTTGTATTATTATTACTATTTGTAAAATACAACATACCTATACGTACAAGCGGCTTAACGTGATTAACATAACCCAAAGGGGCTTGACGTGACTAACATAACCCGTTTAACAAACAATATCTTTTAAAGCAGCGATTGTTAGGTTGCATTTAGTTGAGGGAAAATACCCTTGTTTTCAACAAAATATTTTGTGGAAAACAAGGAAAACAAAGATCGCGTTCAAATCAACGTTTTCCAACAAAATGTTTTGTAAAACACAAATCCCCTATTTCCTAACTTAACAAGGAAAATTACAAAACAAATTTTAGTTGTTTTCCTTGTTTTCTTTTGTAACCCTCAACCCTCCCTCCCTTTCTTCAAAACAGAAAATAGAAACATCAACTAAACGCGTTTTCTATATTTTAAGTGTTTTGTGAAGATTAATTCTCCTTCTAAATTTTTACAAAACTAGAGATAGCATCCCCAAATATTATTAGGAAGTTTTTCATGGATCATCATTATCACTCAGACGTATTCTTTCCAATCAAATTAAATCCATGATATCCTTATCTTCGCAGATCACGCGATCAAGATAACGCAAATATTTGAACCCTCAAAACTAACAATAAAAAAAACATGTTACATGATGATGTGATAATATATTATATATTCCTCCATCATTCACATAATTAAATAAGCATCGCATTCGAATGCGACCCATGACCTGCTTCATATATACAAAAAGTGTGTCCCAATGATGTT
The DNA here is from genome assembly GCA_910596185.1 of Chrysanthemum makinoi. Taxonomy (NCBI): domain Eukaryota; kingdom Viridiplantae; phylum Streptophyta; class Magnoliopsida; order Asterales; family Asteraceae; genus Chrysanthemum; species Chrysanthemum makinoi. The sequence goes on from OU343223.1 coordinate 301,483,590, forward strand.
CGTGTGAATTTCAATCACAATCATAAAAAATAAGGCCATCTTTTCATTAGACTCGTTTAAAAGAGTTAGAACGACAAGAATGATCAATTATTCGTGTAGTGCATATTGGACTATTGGTTAATCGCCCAAATCATTATCGATCGTTTATGTATGTTTATTATAAGATTCAAAATAGTGGAAAAAAATAGTTTTACATCAGTATTGTTCTATAGCATTAACATCACCATAAATCTAGTTTATAAATATTACAGCATTCTTTATCAATGAAAATCAAAAGTTAACTTGGCGGGTTAAGTATCAGGAGCGTAAAAGCTTGTGATTAGAGTTTCCAGGAAAATATGTCTCGTTGGGGACTTAGGTCCCATAATATAAAAAAAGAGAGAGAATGATTATTTAATTTGTTGTTTGTGTATTGTGAATGGGTATTTGTGTTTTTTTGAGTATTTTTAAATGATAAATATAAATATATAAATATATATATATATCTTTACTATCTAAAATGGAAAAACGGTCAAAGTGGAAAAACAAAACTCAATATTGAATATTGAAAGTCAAATGAGAGAGAAATCATAGTGTAGTTAATACCTTATTAAACACCCCATTACATAAAATTATAATAATTTATTCACATTGTACAACTAATTAAAAGCACATCTACCAAATTAAAAACAACAAATTAAAACACCCCTTACTAAAAAGTACAATTAAATTTTCATAATGTATACTATAAAAGAATACAACATAATCCAAAATATAAAATAATTAAACACACTAATTAATGATATTTTTAAAACATCCTAAAATGAAAAGTACATGTTATTATATACATTATACAAATTAATAAAACAAACAAAACTTCATACAAAAGCCAAGTTGATGTTACATATGGGCTTTGAAAATGGGACCGGACCGAACCAACTATCGGGAACCGGTGTCGCCACCTGCTCGTTAACCAATTAGAGCCGTCCAAAACGAACCGATATAACCCTATGAAACCGACAAATGTGAAGACATATATTTCAAATGGAAACTATTAATACATATCGAAAACCGGTTGACCTCGACGCTTCAAACCCGGGTTAAGCGATTTAATTTGACTTGTTTTCGACCCAACCCGGCTTCGGGTTGACTCGGTTTAAATCGACTTCTTTTGGCGGAGCGGTTCAACGGTTGAACCACCCTGTCGAACCGGATTCAAATTTGGCAAAATTATATGAGAAATGATGAATTGGTTGGAAGCCGTGAAGGTTGAGAGACATGTAAAGCTAGATAAATGTTTGTATTAGCATTTTGTTTATGTACACTAACTATTTATGTACTACAGGTCTTTAGGGATACAAAAAAAATGTTGTTAATTGCTCCTTGCAACAAAAAATAGCGTTATTATTATTTAATATTATTGTAATTGATTAATGCAACATACTAAAATGCTTATCAAAAGACAATCTCAAATACAAAACAACTATTTTAAAACAATATAATCATTCAAAATGGATTCATTAACACTTAAAACTCGATTCATAAAACAAACTTAATCACGCTGTAAAATTGTTTTAAAATCCAGATACCCACATGCTAGGCGCGGGTACTCGTCTAGTATATAATAAAAGAGATATAAGATGTTGAATTGATTAAGGAAAAGATTTTGAAGAGAAAAAAAACTGATGTTGAATTGATGTGGAGGTCAATCATGTAAGCGTTATATTTAACTATAAGGAGCTTGTGTTTTTTTTGAGCTGTATGGTAAAAATAAATGGGCAAATGATTGAAAAAAGTATCATACTTTTTACAATTTCTTTTTGTGGGTAGCGAATAATTTTTTTTTACTTTTGTGGGTATTTTTCTTTCAAATTTATCATTTTTAGGGTATTTTGCGAAATTTTTTGACATTTTTCCCCTCTTAGCTAATAGAAAATATTTTTTCCCGAAGGGCAAAAATGTCACATAGATGAATTTCAAAAATGAGTACCCACAAAAGCAAAAAAAATTGTTCGCTACCCACAAAAAAAAATGTGTGACAAGTATGATATTTTATTCAATCATTTGCCCTAAATAAATCTACTCCATATCAATGAAATAGTGGCTATACTATTTTTCTTCGTGCGGTGCATAAACTTTTGTCGGGACTATAGGCAAATATTATGTTCATAGTAATGGCAAAAGTGGATATTTTACCTTATCATTATACATATATACAAATGTCATAGCGAACGTCGCTTTGGTCGTACGAAAAAACAAATTTCAAAACACCCATCCATTCTAGAGACATAATATAGGGTTCGTACGCCCATGTTGGGTGTCGAACGACCTTTCCCAAAGACAATATGTTTAGCATGATAGAAAGAGTGTATTACATATGCTGAGCTAATTTATGACAAATAAATGTATAATTAACGAAACTCGATATATATTTAGACTAGCCGTGATAGCAAGGTTATTCACACGTTATGAACTACTATAGCTACACACCTCACCACTCCACCCACCCACCCCGAGTCGTGTGTGTATGAGTGTATTGCGGAGTATGATTGTGTTTAATTAGGTATGTTTATGAGGGTGTTTGAGCGATCTTTCCCAAGGACAATATATATAGCATGATAGAAAGAGTGTATTACATATGATGCACTCATTTATGACAAATAAATTTGGTATAATTAACGAAACTCGACTAGATGTGATGGCAAGGTTATTTAAACCTTATGAACTACTATAGCTCCCCTCGATTAGTGCAACATTTGGTTACCTAGATGGCCGAACTGTGTGTGTATGAGTGTATTGCGGGGTATGATTGTGTTGAAGTATGTTTATGTGGTGGGTTTGGTGGTCACTACTATGGTTTTTTGGTGGTTGATTTACTCGTGATTAACCCAGTCTTAGCTAAATATTTTAATAGCTATTGTCTTCAACGGACAATGTCCACTAGCTATCGAAATGGCCTCGTAGGATTAGCTAGCCTCGGAAAGATGAAACTGATGAACATTTTATATCCATTTTAGGCTCGCACTTAAGGATTGCTCTATTTTTGCCGCAAGGTTAACCGAAAAAATGATTCGATGATTTGTATAGTATGATAGAAATATATTTAGCATTGATTTGTTCGAGAATTAATGGCCTAAAATTGTATCATCTTTCTTCTTTCGTAAACTAAAAATATAAAAGCAAAGATGCTTTTGTAAACCATTAAACATCAGACGTCTCAAATGCCATCAAATTAATATCTAAGAATATCACACTAGTTCAAATATATATACGCATACGAAAACTGCGAATTGAAGATGTTGAATGATAATATCCTTCATGCACCATTCAAATATCCAAAAATCACAAAGGAAAATTCCTAATTAGTGTCCAGCCAAAAATCGTCACAAACATAATATATATTCACTAAGGCCGTTGTTAGTGACTAAAAATCAGGTTATCACTTTTCGTCGTTAGGTCCATAACAAATGATTATTGAGACCCACTATAGGTCACTGAGTAATGACGAAAAAACTGTGGTCACTTTATTTATGACCACCTTTTTTCGCACTGATGTTCGTCACAAATTTTCCAACTTATTAATAGTGACCAGAAAAAGATGTCACTCATTGGGTCAAGTTAACGGCTCTATTAAGGTTCCGTTAATGCTCGTTAGTGACAAGATCTTGGTCACTAAAAAATAGCTATTAGAGAGTAGAGACCACTTTTATTAAATTTAGACTCACTCTTAAATTTATATAAAATCCTAAAAATCTGCAAAAGCAAAATTCAATGTTTTCAAACCCGGGTCGACCCGGCCGGTTCAACCGGTCGGAAACCCGGCCGGGTTTGGTTTTTTTCAAAATTTTTTTTATGAAAACCGGGTTGACCCGGTTAGACCCGGCGGTCGAACCAGTTGACCCGGTGATCAAATCGGTTGACCCGGTCGGAAAAAATAAAATAATAAAAAATAGAAAACCGGGTTGACCCGGTGCCCGGTGACTCGACCGGGTCGATTAAAAAACCGATTTTTAAAACATTGGCAAAATTTCAAAATTTCAACTTGTTATTCTTGAGTCTCGCATTTTTTACATTGAAAACTACGTAGTAAAACTCAATATCAAGAAAGAGAGATGATTTGCACATTTTTAATTTTGATTAGGATACTCACTGTACAAATATACATAGCACACTGTCAATAATGTACAATTATGTTATGCATAAAATAAAGTGTCTCTATCAAAACTATGAATGTACAAATCAATTCCCATCAAAAAAATATTAGAATCTTGACCATAGATTAAAGGATCTAATCTTCTTCTTGATAATCCTCGTCCTTTTGTTGAGCTGTCACTTCTATCCTATAAAAAAACAAAATACAATATCATTTAAAACAACTATATGCTCTTAACTACGAAGTAAACATTTATTTAGACTTGCATCCTATATATAAGACACACAAAACGGCAAAAGAAATCACTAGTTCCTTCAAATCAGATGGCATATTAACGTGATAACTCTTTCTTCCCTCAACGTCTCTTTTCGATCCATCATGTTCTGCGGGCAGACATATTTTCAAATTTTCACTTTGTCTGCCATAGCATTGGTATAAACGAAACTCGATATTCGATCAAAGTAAAAACAGTTGTTTAGCTTTGATTGTTATTTTATAGTCAATCAGTCCAAATATATATATATATATATATATATATATATATATATATAGAGTTAAGATCAAATAAGAAGAATAATTAAAATAAGAATGATAAGAAGAAACCACAACCACACATTTTAGATGCACCTAAAAAAGTGGATGCATGTCCCTTCAAATTTTCCCTCTTTATTTAAAATGTGTGGCTAGAATTACTTCTTACCCTTCTTATTTTAATTAATCTTCTTACTAGATCCCTTCCTATATATATATATATATATATATATATATATATATATATATATATATATATATATATATATATAATATATAATGTATTAAAATTTGAAGATAATATATAAACTTTATTAATTAAACATCCGATAAATAATAGATTAAGTCTAAGTAATGCAATATAAAAAATATAATATTAAGAAAAAATATTTCACTTATAATAAATAATTTTTCAATTATAATTAATAATTTAGACATAACAAAAGATTATAAAATGATACCTTTATTATTTGTTTCTGAATTATTACAAGGGGATTCAGAGTTTACAGTAGAAACATTTTGAAATATAGAAGAACTTGGAGATATACGAATTTGAAAATCTAAGGTTTTGGAACATTTAGTGGTGGATAATATAATTGATTCTTTTTTCTTCATAAAATGAAGCCTGCCTTAGAACGATGAGGATGCTCCTTTTTATAGTTGAACTTGCCATTAGCTTTCTTTTTGATGACTTTGAAATGCCGGTTATTTCTTCTATTATTACTGATAACTTACAAATGCCGGTAACTTCTTCTTTATAGATTCCACTTGAGATTTTCTTTTATAAAGTTTTTGTTGGTATCCAAAAAGTCTTCAAAAATGTGTTGCACCATCTTCAATTATAAACCATTGTCAGCCATACTTCCTCTTTTTATAAAGTTGCTTGTCTTCATATAATAATGGATGATCAATTATTTCTACTTTGATATATTTTACTTAAATATAAAGACCTGACACTTTTATGTTACATCTCTGATATAATGATTAAAAACTTAAATATAATTAATTAACTTAGGAATTCAAAATCATCATCTTCATATGGATCTTGAGAATCTTGATATAACTCTTCACTTGGAGTAGGAGATTTACGAACTTCATCAAGAATCTTTTGGATTTCTTCTTTCGATTTACATTCTTGAATTCTTTTGATTGCATCTTCATCGGTATAAGATTTGTTTGAGATGGAAGGACTTGGACTTGGTGATCTGACAAGATTATTATAATAATTTGTAACTGCTTTTTCATCTGCTTGATTTTCTGAAACTGCATTCCACCATCTTGCACTGAATTCCCTTACCAAAAGAGGAGGAGAAACTCCTTCTGCATCTTGTTTTTTATAATTCCATGACATGATCCATAGAAGTCTAAATATAATCATAAACTGTAAAGTATATTCAAACGGAGGGATACTTTCTTGAGAAAAAACTGATTTATATTTTTGATATCCTTGTAAAATTTTTTTAGGAAAAATCTCTGAAATTCCTCCCATGTATCTGAACCATTTGACGAACCATCTTGGGTATTTATTTGGGAATACTTCATTAAATCGGAAAAACCATGTATGACTATGATTTCTTAGAAAAAATGCTTTGGACCAAGCTTCTTGATAATCATAGTAATTATATGCTGGATATTCTGGAAAACGGGGTAAGACTCTATTGACATAAGGTTTATTTCCCCAGTCTTCTAAAGATAAAACTTTGATAATTTTGACTTTAGTACTGCTGATAAGGCCTTGTATTTTAAAATCTTGAGTATGGAATAACTGTATGGACTTACTTTCTAATAAAATGGCTTCGTAATATTCTCTAGTTTGAAAATCGATATTATAGAAATGGGTATTTTCTGGAAAAATATATTTGATAAGAGAACCAAAACTTTGATTTAACTTTTCTTCTTCTTCTGGTTCAAGAATCTTTACAACTTGGCGATTTGGATTTATTTTGGGTTCTGGTTTATTAGGATTTCTAGGCATATTTGAGGATGAGGCGACTGATGAATAAGAGTTTTGACTTTGAGATACATTTGGTATATATGCTAAGGCAGAATAGGGTGTTCTTAGAGATAATTAATTTGATGAAAATGGGGATAAGGATTTTCTTGAAGATTGATTTGGAGAAAATGGAGATAGTGATGTGGATATTGGGGGAGTTGATGGAGACGATAATCGAGGTTTTGGTATAGGAACAAAAGGTTTCTTGTTGTCTGAATTCATCTCTGTAAAAATTCTCTTGATAAGAAATCTGGGAGAGAATTGTCTTCTCCTTTTATAACCTCAATTTGAAAATCAAAATTACTGAGGATAGCTTGCCATCTAGCAAAAATTTGTTTTGAAATTAAATTTTTAACATCTTTTTCTAAAATATATTTTGCTGAAGAACAATCAACTCTTAATAAAAAAGGTTTCATATATAAATCATCTTCAAATTTTTGGATATTTAAAACTATACTTAATACTTCTTTTTTAACTATAGAATAATTCTTTTGAGTATCGTTCCAAGATCCTGAGAAAAATCTTACTAATTGTTCTTTATCATTGTTTTTTAATTTTTGTTTTTGTATACCTCCATATCCGATATCACTTGCATCTGTTTCTACTATAAAACTTGCTTCTGGATTTGGTATAGTTAGGCAATGTAATTCTTTTATTTTATTTTTTATGTGTTTAATTACTTGGGTATGTTTTTCTGACCAAGGTTCAGGATTTTTCTTAAGTCTTTCATATAATGGTTTACATATACTTCCTAAATCTTTGAAGAAATCATGAATATAATTTAAACATCCTAAAAACCTTTGCAATTGTTTTTTATCTTTTATTTCATCTGGAAATTTATTTGAAAATTGTAGACTTCTATCTATGGGTTTAATAGTTCCTTGGATTATATTATGATCTAAAAATCTTATCTCAGTTTGAAATAAAGTTATTTTACTCGGAGAAACTGCTAAACCATTTTTGTATACGAGGTCATAAAATATATTTAAATGTTTAAAATGCTGATCTATATTTTTAGAAAATATTAGAATATCATCAATATATACTATAGCAAAACTACTTATAGGAATAATTATATCATTCATTATATTTTGGAATTCTGAAGGAGCATTTTTTAAACCAAAAGGTATGACGTTCCATTCGTAATGACCAAAAAGAACATTAAAACCTGTTTTATATCTATCTTTTTCATTTATTTGGATTTGCCAAAATCCTGATTTCATATCAAATTTAGAAAATATTTTTGAATCATATAATCTTTTTAATAAATCTCTTTTATTTGGAATAGGGAATCTAATCCATTTTAGTACTTTATTTAATGGTTTATAATTTATAACTAGTCTTGGTGCTCCTCTTTCTATTTCAGCGCTATTCATAACATATAAGGCTGAACAAGACCAAGGAGACTTTGAAGGTCTTATAAGAAATTTATCTAATAAATCTTGTATTTCTTTTCTACAATGTTGTACTAATTCTTACGACATATGTATAGATTTCGATTTAGTAGGAATATCTTTTTCATTAAACTCTTTTATATAAGGTAAACTAACAATATGTTGTTTTCTTTTCCAAAAAGCATTTGGTATAGTTGCACATACATTATTTTTAAAATTTTCTTCTAATTGTTTTATTTTATTCTTTACAATATTATCTTGTAATTGATTTTCTATTCTTTTATCATTTATTTCATTTATCAAATATTCTATATGTTTCTTTTTATTATCAATAATGTTTATTTCTTTAGTTATCATTGGTATAGCAAAGGGAAATAATATATTTTTTTCTAAAATTTTTGTAGTTAAACCCTTTTCATTTACTTTGAATGGGTATAATTGTGTTATAAATGGTTGTCCTAAGATTAATTGAGAACCCATATTTTTAACTAGTATTAAATTTGTTTTATAACAATAATTATTATTACAAATATGAACATTTGATAATTTATATCTTATTTTTAATTTATCTCCAGTAACTCCAGATAACCTTTGTGATTACTTTTCATAATATTTAACTGGAACTAGACCTTCTTGTATACAATTTAAATCGGCTCCAGAATCAACTAAAGCAATTAGTGATAATTTATAATCATTATTTATTACAATATTTATTTTAATATACCATCTTTGTGTGCTAATACTTTGTATATTATTAATAACTAAATTATTAGATGTTCCTGTATCTTTATTATTAATTTCTTTCTCCTTTTCTTTACTTGTTTCTAATATATTCATTCTTTGTTTTATGATGGTTATTTCTGCTTTTATAGTTTTTATTTCTTCTTGTAGTTTTGGAATTGTTATAGGTTTGGGTTTTTCATTGAATCTTTTAAATATTTCCATAAGATTATAATCTTGTGTTTCTTCTATAGTATTGTTTTTTTTTATCTTTTCTTTTAATTTATCTAGATATATTCTTTTTACTTCTTTGTCTTCTATTTTTTCCATTAATTCTATTAATATTTTAATTTCTTCGCTATCATTAGTTATAGCATTTATTTTATATTCACAAATGCAATTACCTAAACATTCACATTCTTCTGATTCATTACTACCACTTGATTCGTTTTCTACTATATTTAAATTATTTTCTTCATAATCAGATATATCAGATTCACTGGTTTCTTCGTTTATTAATACTTTAATAACTTGTTCTTTATATTCGTCAGGTATATTTAATTCATTTATTTTCTTTTTAGTATAACAATTTTTAGATATATGACCAGGTTTTCCGCATTTAAAACATGTAATTGTATCTTTACTATAGTTATACTTCTTTCTCTTATTTTTATATTTTTCGTGCTTTTCTTTCTTATTATCTTGTATATAATTTCTTTTAGTTTTTTCAAACCTTTTATATCTTTTTTCTTTTCTATATTTTTTATTACTAGATGATGACAACTTTAAAGGTTCATATCCATATTGCTCACAAAAGTTTCCTAGTTCATTTCTATTATTAATACCTTCTCTTTTAATTTTAGCTTTTAATTTTAAATCTGAGCATATACCTAAACCTTCTTGATTAACATAATTTATAATTTCTCCATAAGTTAGTTCTTTATATGGTATAGAATTACTAAATTCAATATTTAATTTATTTCTTATTCTTTCTGCAAATAATTTAGGTAATCCTGCAATAAATCTTTCTTTCCAATATACTTCTTTACAATCAGACCTAAGCATTACTTTTGATAAAAATACATCTTTATACCATCTAAAATCTTGTAATTTTCTACAATTTAGATTTAATAAAATAGCAGCACTTCTATCTTGATAGGCTGATGGATTTCCTACAAAATTCTTAAGTATAGCAAAAATTAAAGTACTAACTGAGTGATTCATTTCTGTAGGAATTTGTTGATTATTTTCTGTTTTTATAATAGTCTTTTTAGCATTATAAATAATGATATAAGATCATTTGAGGACAAAAGATTATTTACATACCAAGGGATCAATCTCCACCCTCCATTTTTATTTGATCTAATGGATGAGATTAATCTCAACAATTTAAAAAACTCACTTTCATCCTTTTTTTCAAATATTAATATCTTTCAAACCGTTAATCGTTGAGCGAAAAAAAATATATCGTTGCGACGAGCATTTAATTATCTTTCTATAGATAGACACTTTGATATACTTTCGACAAAAATTTTTTTTCGTATTTTCACGCTTGTTTTTTTAAGTTTTTTTGTTTTATTTACGTTACTGAAATTTGCATTGAAAAATCATATATGATAAAACACTAATTTGATATTAGTGTAAAATCGCATATGATATGTAATATCACATGTGATATTACACATCATATACGATTTAACACTAATATCACATGTGATATTCAATTTAGTGTTTTATCATATATGATTTTTTTCATGCAAATTTCAGTAACGTAAAATAAACAAAAAAAAAACGAAAAACGAAAAAACGAATTTTTTTTCTTTTTTCGAAAGTATATCAAAGTGCCCGTCTATAGAAAGATAATTAAATGTTCGTCGCGACGGTGTAAATATTTTCGCTTAACGATAAACGGTTTAAGAGATATTTAAATTATAAAAAATGTGTGAAATAATAAAATGCTTTTAATCTCAGCCATTGATTTCTTTTTAGATGGATGGTGGAGATGAGTCCTTTGGTATGTGAGAAAAGTTTGGTATGTAAAATAACTCTTCTCATAAATTATTTGTTTTTCTTCTTCTGAAACATACATATCCCACCATCCTTTTAGACCTCCTGTAAATCCACTTATTAATGCTTTAAAAACTCTTTGTTCATCATCTTTATTATGTGATTTGTAAGCATTAGATGCCATAGTCATTTCTTGTAATAGATTTATAATTTGATATTCTAAACATCCATCTATATTCCATTCGTATATACAACTTCCATCATATCTAGATTGTACTAAAGTATGACGTTCTTCATATTGTAGATCTGGTGGTGTAGGTCTGAGATAATAATTTCGTGTTTCTGGTTTTGGTGTATAAAAATTGTTTTTTATTTTTTTTATTTTAAAATCAAATTGTTCTTCTAATTCTGATATATTATCTTCTGGATCACTTTTGTCAATAACATTTATTTTTTCATTAGATATATTTAAATTTGCTAATTTATTTTCAATTTCTCTTAATATAGAATCTTGTTTCCCCAAATTAGTAGTTGTATCTATATTATATGGTATAAATAAAGGATTTTCTTCGATATTTTCTTTAGTTTTAGATGTACTGGCTTCTTTAGACATATTTGCTTCTTTGTTGTTTTCCATTCGGTCTAGTTGTTGTCCTATAGTATTTAACATCTCATTTGTATGATTATTTTGATATATTATTGTTGATAATGATTTTTTATCATCATTATTATGCTTAGCTAAAGGTTGTCCTATATATTCTTCATTATCTTTTTTAATTATAACATTTTTGCATGGAGGATGTTGACTTATTATTGGATTATTTGATTTTGGATCGTAATATACTTTATTAATATCATCTGTAGTAACCCTCTATTTTTCTATAAAAGAAAAATCTATTTTTTGTTTCTAACTGTATAAATGAAACCATGTAAAAAAGGGAATGTTTACTTCATTATCAATAATATATGATTGCCATTCTAAATTATGTAATATTCTTTTTCTTTCATCAAACTTTAAATAATACCATATTTATTTTTCATTATTATAATTATTAAACATTTCATCTCTTAGAAATTTTATTTCCATTTTAAAAGGAATATTATTTATTTCTTCCATTTTAATGAATTAATCTTTTTAATTGTTCTAGTTTTTCTTTTAAGTGAAGATTTTGTAAAATTAAACTTATTATCATATCTTTATGTGCTTTTTTACTAATAATATATTCTCCTGTAAATAATTCTTATTAAAATATTTTTATTGATTTATTATTTCTTAAAATAGATTCTTGATAATGCACAATTTGTTTTTTTTAAGTTCGTATTGATATAAGCTCATTTTTATTTTAAGAAATAATTAATTTTGATCTTACAACTCTTATCATACTTTGATTTATTTTTAGCTGATCTTGTAAATTTTTAATACTCCATTCAATATCATATACTTGATATCTTCGAAATACTTTTAAATTTACATATTTTGCTCCCTGTTTAATCATATTTTTAACGTAATTTATTTCTAATCTTATAGATCTTTCTTGTTTATATAGGTTTTTTAGATGATTGATATACTCTTGGTTTTTATTATTTCTTAATTGTAATTTCGTATCACTCATAGTTTTCTCTATAATATTCGACTTCAGATTTAGTTGGTTGATCACTAAGATCGCTAAAATCATCATTTATATTATCGTCTTCATATAAAGGTTTAGGAACAGATGCACTAAAATCTACTCCTTACATTTTCATAGATTGTGTTCTTCTCAAATTCGAAATATTATTATACGTAGGTGGAATATGAACTGAATGTCTAGCTGAACTTATTCTGTTATTTTCAAAAATTATATCAATATTCCCATTAGAGTAATCTATAATATTATTTACTTGAGTATTTATTTCTAAAGGCTTTGGTTCAATTATTTCTTTAAAATTTCACGTTTGATTTTTAATAATTTCATCCCATTTTATCCTTTTTGGAACAGTTATATTAGAGTTTTTAAAATTAGATTCTGTAAGCAAAGTTTCATTAACTGATTTTTCTTTTTTATATTTTGGTTCTATAGTAGTGGTCATAGTTTTATAATATACTCTATAAATTAAAACTAATGGATCAGATCCTTCTTTTATTTCAATTTCTTTTAACTGTAAATTTAGAGTTAATACATCTAATATATTTTTATCAAATAAGGATACTGTATAATCAGGATAAGCTTGAAAATATATTGGACCATTACATATATTAGATTCTCCTAAGGCTAATAATGATTGATTAAAATTTGCTAATCTAGCATCTCTTAATACAACACATGTTGGAGCATTGATTCCTAATCTTGTCATAGGTTTTATTGCTACTTGAACCATTCCTATATGTAAAAATTTATAATTTTTTCTATGTTCATGTATAGCTTTTGAAGAGAATAATTTTATTTTTTGTTGGTATAGTTTTTTCTGTAGTTTTAATGGAATAACTTTGAAACTAATCAAAAGAACCTTGTTTATATAAAGTTTTAATTTCTACTCTAGGTATATTCCAATTATGTAAACTAGTTTCTATATTATCTATTGATACTTCTACAGAATTAGATAGATCATGTTCATCATCAATATCAGAAGAAATACTACTCTTTTGATTTAGTAATAATCTTGAAATCTTAATCATAATGATTATTAAAATTTTATTTTGACAAATTTCAATAGAGTAAGTTTTATATTACCTGAATACATGAATCTCCGGGAACACCCCCATATCGTCGTGGTACGGCAGTCTAACTCCCAATATCGCTGCTAATTCCAACCGACTGATCGACAGGGCTTACCAACGCAGTTATGTATTCATTTAATATACAACTTATTCTATGTTGTTTATCGGAATAAATTATAATAGTCATAATTCATAGATTCAATATCATTATATATATATATATATATATATATATATATATATATATATATATATATATATATATATATATATATATATATATATATATATATATATATATAATCCGAATCGATTGAGAAGGTTTTTATTTTGAGTAGATTGAGAAGATTTTCAAAAATGATAGATTTTTAACTTTGATTCATGTTTTTCAAGCGTAAAACTCGTTTTAATGTGGTTAAAATTCAAAATGTGTAAATTTTTTTGAATCAATGTTAAAAATCTCTCGATTTTGCGATATATGTAAAATACTGAATCATCTGTACAAATTTAATGAATCATCATCATAACTCGATTTTAAAAATGATTTGTGAATCAAATTTGTGATTTATAGATTCGATTCACCATAAAATGATGTTTACTTGTGAATAAAATAAAAAACATGAATCAATTTGCTCAAACGAAGATTTCTCAATCTTCTCAAAATAAAAACCTTCTCAATGGACCCGAAGCCTATATATCATATATATATATAATATATATATATATATATATATATATATATATATATATATATATATATATATATATATATATATATATATATATATATATATATATATATATATATATATATGGTAAAGTTAAAATAAAAAGACAAATATCCGTAAAAAGAATAAAAATATTTTTCAAAAAAAATTCCCAAAATTCCAAAAACATTTCACAAGATCGGGTATGTTGGTGCATAAAACTTTTGTGAAAACATTTTTTAATTTTTTGATTTTTGATACATGTTTTTTAATGCACAAAAAAGAAATTTTGATCGCAAAAAAATTTTGATGCCAAAATTTTCAACTTGTTTTAGTTATATCGCGGCATGTTATTTTGATGAAAAAGTCAAAGAAGTTGGGTGCAAAAACCAATTTTCGATGCACAAAAAAACGATTTAATGCGCAAACGTATTTTTTCATATTTTTTTTTCTGAAAAAATATCCACTTTTAGAAAAAAGTTTTTCACAACTTTTTCATGCCAATTGGCTACAATCCTTTATAAAAATTACACTAGCAATGATTCAGGGACCCACAGAAAAGAATCAGGACTCACAAAAATAATAGGGTACCCACATTTTTAGACAAAATTGTACCAATTGGCTACAATTAATTGAGCTAATATTTTCGATATATATATATATATATATATATATATATATATATATATATATATAAATATATATATATATAAGGACTGTATTACTTATAAACTCATTTTATAAGTTTAGTGTTTATACTTATCCGGATTAAATAATGAATGTCTTTCTATTTTTAGAAACTTTCAATATTTATTAACTTTCCGTATTTAGTAACTCTGGTAACTTTATGTTACAATTCATAATTAATCAACTTAGGGTTTACAAACGGTCATAAGTCAAGTTTAGGATACAAAAGCATTTAATTTACTAAATATCTAAATTAGGGTTTCGTAATCGAATTTAGGTTAACATATGACCAATTATATCATACTTATCAGTTAAATGTATTTTTGGGTTCAAACACATCGAATTTAGCCTCTTACTCAGAAGATATAATATTTTACACAGGTACTTATATATCTTATGAGCTTACATGAATTTTTCCAGATTTTATTACTAAGTGTAAACTCCATTTCAAAAATCGTTTATCCAAACATACCCAGAAAGTGCACTGCATGTATACCCCGAAAGTTTACATTTATTTAACCTATTAAGACCATTCAGAAAAATCTACACAAATTTTAGGAAGTCACACATAACTTAAAAATCACCCATGTAAAATTAGAGCTCTTAACTCCTTATAGATTTGAAACGAAAAATCGTGGAAACTGACTGATTTTAAGATCTCAAAACTCAGATTTGACACATGATCTCATAAAATTCAAAAACATGATCAATACAACTCCAATCCACTCCAAACCAACTGAAAAACTTAATTAAGACATTAAACTAGGTTTACATGTTAAATCCAGAATCAAACACTTATGAAACTCAATTAATAATGTACACAATTTCGGTTTATAAAGCTGTCAAACTGTTTTAGGCCATCATCTAACATGTTTAGATTAGGTTTTCTTATTTTCTAGATCGTATAACCATTAGTGTCAAACGATTTCCAGTATAACTTTAGGATGATAATAGGGACGGATAAAAAAACCCAAGAACAAGACCAATGAATCAATACCACGATCACCAACACCACGATCACAATGAAAAAAGAACACCAAGAATCCGTTCACCTAGCAATTCTTCGTACCTTCTTGACTTCTTGGAGAAGAGAACAAAACTGATTGGAAGCTTTAGTTTTTTTAGGGTTTCTTTTGGAATGAGAAAAATGGTATACGGTTTTACAAAAAAAAAAAAAAAAAAAACGAATGGAGTTGGCTAGTTCTTATCCTCTAGCCAATTTGTAATTTACTTGAAATTATTTTTAACATATAGTTTGTAGTACGAATTATATCATTTAGGGACTTAGGTTATATTCACATTAAATGTTAAATTGTCATTTCAGATATAACATATCGTTTTAAGAGTAATTTACTTAATATCAAACTTAGGTTAAAATTTTAAATTAGATGCAAAAATATGAAACCAGAATTTAAGGTGTTACACCAGATCTACCTGTGCAGTACCGGTGGATACCTGACGCCACTCAAGTGATGATTAATCCCCATAAACTCTTGGGTCGATTGAATCAAGAAGCAACAAGAAGAAGAAGGTGATTATGTGCGCGCAGCTGACGACAGACTACAATGGAAGCTTACACCAAGTAGGATAAAAGCTAAGTCTTCTATACACACCCTTATTATGTGTTTAGATTTAGGTTACTTATAATAAAAAGATCTTAGATAGGGTTTGGTTTGCGTGGCATTTATTCATTTATTTTCGGTTGTGCATGTTTTATATACTGTGCGGATGACCACCCAAAACGCTACAAAAGGAAGCTAATCCCTGGTCTCACAAACGTTTCTTTACTTTTATGTGAGCATTGTGTTATCAGCAAGCAACATTTCCTACAATTCAAGACCTAATATTCTATTAGTGTTTTTTGTTCTAGAATTGGTTTACGCTGATGTGTGGCAAGCACCGGTTCTATCCCTGCGAGGAGTAAAGTTTTTTGTTTCCTTCATTGATGACTATTCCAAAAGATGTTGGGTGTACCAGTTTCCCCAAAAAGTACCCAGTTTTTTTTATCACACATTTGAGAAACACTGAATAAATTGTACTTCAGTCCCTGTTCCAGATAGACTTTTTCAAAGTCCAACTTTCCTGTTTTGATTGTTCCTCTGCCAAGTATCTTTCCTCCATTTGGATCATTACCAAATGCCACATAGCCTCCATCAAAGGCTTCAAAATCCTCAAGGTTGCTCCCGTCTCATGTCATGTGCCCAGAGCAACCACTGTAAAAAATTCCTTTGTCTTGTAGCTCATCTTGTAAATTGCCCTGCACATGAAATTAGAAAAGTTAGTTCCTTTTGGGGACCCAAGTCAACACTGACTTGGGTCTGCCTTGTGCATCAACATAGTCAAATTTCTTTAAGTTCATTGATGCACTATTGACATGTTCCAAGACATTGGTCTTTGGTTTCCATTGCCAACAAGCTGAGGCCTTTACAGCATGGAAATGGCTTCCAACCACTGTGTCAGTTATCACCTTAGGTATTGTTAAAACTTCTTTTGTCTCAGCAGTGGTGACATTCTGCTTAGCAGTGGAATCATTTTGCTTAGTAGTGGTTACATTTTTCTTAGCAGTGGTTGGAACCCATTGGGTGCAGCATGATTATTGATTTAGTTGTACCATTTTTCATTAACACTGCTCTGGGAACCATATTTTTATTAGGATGAAGGATTGTTTTCTTTGAAAAGTTTTGATGATTTACCCTCTTCCAATGGTTCCAAACTTGTGGTTGGTTTTTATAACAGTTTCTTTGTAGATGTTCAAAACTACCACATTTAAAACAAGCCTTTTTAACACATTGAAACTCACTTCCTATTCTGTTTGAAATTATGCCATTGAAGTTTCTTTGATTACCCCTGGGTATGTATCTTTTCATCTATTCCCTAGGTATCTCATTGAATTCAACAACCTTCTTAGAAATCTGAGCTCCAAATCTAGGTATACCAAAATTTGCTTGTTTTGAGTCAACATTTTTAATATTTTCTAACTTATCAGACTGTGTTGACTCAGACCTATCTTCCTCAGAATCTGACTCCCAATTTTCAATAATTGGACCATCAGATAACCTAACAGTTTCTTCCTTAGGTGACTCAGTCTTAACTTTTTCATCTACACATTTGTTAAAGCTAAGTTCATCACTGAATGACAATTCAGTACCAGGTGGTGCATGTTTCATTAGCATGGGTGGTGGCATATCATTGTATCCTATCCCAAAACCCTTTTACATTAATTGATATCCTATTGATTTATTTACTAAATCAGAAGAAAATTGTTGTTTTTCCACCCTAACTATGTGTTTCTCCTTTTCATCTAGGGCTTCCTGTTTTACAATTTTAGCTTCTTCTAGTTTATGTTTAAGCACCTTAATCTCTCTATCTTTAATGTCAATATCTCCACCTAGTATGTTTATCTTTTCCACATATTCAAACTCACATTTGATTCAAAACTTAAGTTTCTCTTCTACATTCTGAAGACCAACTTTATAACCTAAGTTATCTAATGCAAGTCTGTCTACTTCTTTCCTAAGACTCTCTATAATGGCTTTCTGACCTTCTAAAGTATCTTGACAAGATTTGCAAGAATAAACAGAACTAGTTGAATTATTTGATACCTCAGTGTCAGAGCCACAAGATGATGAAGCATAAGCCATGAGTGCAAAGTTGTGCACTTTGGAAGCTTCACTAGCCAGGAAAGCAGCATTTGGTCCTTCCTCAATTTGGTCACTCCAGTCATAGTCTCCAAGTCCATATTGAGCAACCAAAGCTGAAGAAGGCTGTGGTTCTTCAGGTGCCTTCTTAAAGTTCTTACTCATCCTCTTAGGAGACCTACACTCCCTTGCAAAGTGCCCCTTCTTCTTGCAGTTGAAGCACTCCATCTTGCTCTTGTCAAATCCTGCCTTTCTTTGACCATCATACTTGACCTGTCTGCTAGTCCTCCTTAGAAATCTCCTAGCTTGCAATGTGAGCATTGTCATTTGCCATTGAAGATTGATTTCTTCAAGATCATCAGGATTAATTTGATCCAAATCTTGGTTTAGCACAGTCACACTGGTTGTCAGATCAGCTAGAAAAGCACATATTGCACCATCACTAATATTATCACTAACAGTAGTATCATTGGCAATAGCAGTGGAAACTCCATAAGCAGCAGTGGAAGCTTCCTGAAAACTCCTATGACTTGTAGACACAAAAGCAATGTTCTGTGAGGATGTTCCAGCAATGTTCTTTTCAGACTCATTAACCTTCAAGTTGTTGTAGAGATTGTCCAGAGTCATCTTTTCAAAATCATATTTGTTTCTCCACACAACTGTATGCATAGCCCATTCAGGTGACAAACTTCTAATAAACTTGAGATTTACATCTTCTTGAGCAACTTTATAGTCCACCAATTTTAATTGACTTATGAGCTTATGCAGTCTGTTATAGGTGCCATCAAGATTCTCTCCACTGAGAGCAGTAAAGTTTTCAAGTTGATGTTTTAGCATGTTCTTCCTAGATTTTCTGGTAGCATCATTACCAGCAAATCTTGTTTCAATGGCATCCATTAGCTCCTTAGTAGTCTCATACTCTTGAAAGTCCAATTCATACTCATTGGGTATTCCCATACTGAGAATACTATGAGCCTTTATCTCCAACTTCCTTTGAGCCTTGTCAGGTTCACTAACAATCCCAACAGGTTTTCCATCAGGACCCTTAGTAGGTAAAGTATCACCCTTCTCAATAACATCCCAGATGTTGTAGTCAATCATGCGAATATATTGTCTCATTCGCATCTTCCATACTTGATACTCTCCATGCTTCAGCATGGGTACTTTGGAGGCAGTAACCATATGAGTTTCGTCAGACATCTTGAACTTGAGTAAATCTGAGTAAACTTGTTTTCTTCTTGATCACAGCTTCTAGATCACAAGCTCTGATACCACTTGAGCAAACGATCCTTTATAGAAGCTGACTTAAACTAAAACAAACTATTAAACACTACGCCGAATTTAATGTTTAATCTTAAGAAGAATACTTTGATTATCACTCAACACCTCAATATTTTATTAATACGAATACTCTGAATAGTATTAGGGTTTTACAACCTTGAAGTGTATCGACTTTAGATATAACTAATACGTATATCTAACTCTAACCTAGGACCTCCTTTTATAGGCTAAGGAGTCCTATACAATCTACATTACGTATTCTACAAGATAAATATAATTACCATACTTATCTAAATACAATTCGACCTACTCAAGACCTTCTAGAATATTACAAGTTAAACCGACACAACTAACTAGCAGTGCTTTGATTACATTAGCAGTGGATCCATGTTTCTACTAGCCGTGGTTTGTCTTGAGCAGTGGTTCCAGTCTTCTAGCTGTGGTTACCTTTGTGCTGGCAGTGGTTTCATACTTAGAATAATTCCTTTCATTGGAACCTATAACCCAACATATGGCTAATGTTTCCGTATACTGTATATGTAGTTAAATAAGTTACACTCTGTATGATTGGTTTTATGGATCACCATTTGATGATGATGATGGTTGTTTTAACGTAAGTAAGTTTTTTTTAAACAAAGCCCGTCTAACGCTCTTCAACAATTTGAACTGCGAGATCGTGAAAGTTTGAACTTGAGAATATAACCATAATCATGGATTAAAAACTAACAATGAAAACAATAAAAAAGAAAGTTATAATTTAGACTTTGATAGCGCCCGGTAACAGCGGCCGTAAAAACATAATGTAAAAGAGTGGAAAAGAAATCGGCGACTGTCGAGACATATAACCTCGCGTGACGGCGTGTCCGACCGGTGGAGGTGGCTCGGTATGCTTGTATCAGGATTTATTTGCGAGTCTGCGGCCGCTGACAGTGTCAACTAACTATAAATGGTTTGAGAGTTAAAAGCAAAACAGTGAGCTAATTGCATTTTGTTATGGCGCAACTGCGATTCCGGTATGCTATTCTTCAGAATTTAATTACGAAACCAATGGAACTGACGACGTTAGTTAACTCCTTATAATTTGGCAAGTATGGTCTAAACAATAAGCTTTTTTTTTTTTCTTTTTTTTTTTTTTTTTTTTAAAGATTAGGGATACAGCTGCAGCTAGATTTTACAGAGTGGTTTAGAGGTGGTGGCTCAAGGTGGTCGTCCAGGTCTAAGAATCAGACCTAAAGCTTCGATACAATGCTAGATTTAGAATCTCCGTAAATTACAAGAGATCTAAACACACAAGCGGTCTTGGCCTGACTAACGTAATGAGTCTAACAAACAATAGCCTTTAAAGAAACTATTGTTAGCATCCCCAAATATAACTGGGGAGTTGTTCATGGATCATCATTATCACTCACAGACATATTCTTTCCAATCAAATTTAATCCATCATATCATCACAGATCACGCGATCAAGATAACGAAAACATTTGAACACTCCAAAGTACAAAAAAATAAAAACATGTTACACGATGATGTGATAATATATTCCTCCATCATTCATATGGTTAAAGAAACATCGTATTCGAATGTGACCCATGACCTGCTTCACACAAAAAGTGTCCCAATAATGTTCACGTGAATTTCAATCACAGTCATAAAAAATAGGCAATCTTTTCATTTAACACGTTTAAAAGATTTAAGACGACAAGAATGATTTGATTATAAGGTGAATGATGTGGAGCTATCTAGCCATGATGAATTTAATCTTCAGTAAACCCAGTCTTAGCTAAATATTGATTTTCAATAGTTATTGTCTTCAACGGACAATGTCCACTACTAAGGAAATGGCTTCATTTTGTTCAAAAAAAAAAAAAGGAAATGGCTTCATAGGATTAGCTAGCTTTGGAAAGATGAAACTGACATTTTGTATCTATTTTAGGCTTGCATTTAAGGATTGCTCTATTTATGAGACAAGGTTAACTGAAAAAATATTCGATAACTGTATATTATTAGCATGGTACGTGCATGTCGCAGCGACTAGTACATATAATTAAATTTTTTGACAAACAATGTTTTTTGATAATATGTTTTTTCGTGATAATAACTTTATAGAATATGAGAATTTTAGGTTCTATTAACTTCAAACAATAACAAACTATATTATATTAAAAGTAGATAGTAAAGAACATAGACATTTCATTTGATTTTTTTTTTATAGATTGTATTAATTTTTATTTTATAAATGTTTTAGTGTGTTTGTGGTGTATTTTAAAATTTTATTCTAATAGCTTGTTTCATTTGTACCATATGGTTTATTGATTGTATTTTTGCATTAAGGAGTTTTAATAATTTTTTATTTTATTATTATTTTTATTTGAACGGGAGTGTTTTAGTGATTACATGAATTGGATGTGTTAAAAATATACTATGTTGGTGGATAAGTTAACTATATAACATACATGTATAATTGTATTGTTTAATATTAAGTTTTGAATTGTTTTATTTATTCATAGAAGGAATGATCTTCTTCCGTTATGTATAGTTTAGATGATAGAAATATATTTAGCATTGATTTGTTCAAGAGTTAATGGACTACAATTGCATCATCTTGCATTCTTGCTAATACACTCTTTCGCAAACTAAAAATATAAAGCAAAGATGTTTTTGTAAACCATTAACAGTGGTCACTTTATATAGAGACCAACTAAAGGTCACTTAGTAATGACCAGAAAACAGTCGTCACTTTATTTATGACCACCTTTTTCCTCACTGATTTTGTCACAAATTTTCCAACTTAGTGACGATTAATAGTGACAAAAAAAATATATATGTCACTCACTAGGTCAAGTTAATGGCTCTGTTAAAGTTCCGTTGGTGCTCCTTAGTGACCAGATCTATAGTCACTTAAAAATAGCTATTAGAGACCAAAAAAGTGTTCATGAATCATGATGTGGCTAAAGGAAAAGCTCAAATATATAAACAAAATGCTATGTCTCTACTAAAATTTATTTTTTAGTTTAATAAAATCCTAAAATCTGCAAAAGTAAAATTTCAAATTATCAATTGCATTAACATTAGTAAATAACACATCTTTATTACACTCGAACTCAACTTTAAGAATCAACACACCTAAAGTGTTCTTAACAGAAGCTGTCTAACATCAGATGCCATCTTCATTAACATGATAACTCTTTCCCTCAACATCTTTTTTCGATCCATCATATCATGTTCTGCGGGCAGACATATTTTCAAATTTTCACTTTGTCTGCCGTAGCATTGGCATACAGGAAGACAATGCATCTACCTCTTAGGTGTGTTGATAAATTGCGTCCTGAATAAATAACTCGATCAAAGTTCAAACAGTTCGTAGCTTCGATTGTTATTTTATAGTCAATCAGTCTCATAAAAAGTGTTCACAAATAGAAAAATTAATTATCTATTACAATATGTAAGAAAGACAATGCATCAACCTCTTGTTATAAATAGCACCATTTCTATCACTTACACACACAAAACTCTTAAAAGTCACTCGTATATCAAAAGGATGAAGTCTTCACTTTCTTTCTTGGCTCTCTTTTCACTTATGGTAAACCACAAAAATTACTTCTTTGAATGTAAACTTAACGCACACACCATATACATACACATGAACACATATATGAAATTACTAATATATTTTATGTTACTCCATCTTTTTCGTATTTACGAATTAAATGAGTCTTTTCTCTTTTTTCTTTTTTTTTTCCTTTTTTTATCTTTAACGGAAAATTCACAAACGTAACTATAATATATACGTTCTCACACAATTACATCAATTATGTCATTTTCGCTTTTAACGGGACTTGAACCCATAACTTATTTGTTGGGACATAACCCGTCTCACGAATGCAACTAAGCCAAAGGGCCTATGGGTTAAATGAATTTTTGGTGGCAACACTTTGGTTGTAATATCCTTCTGAATTCTTTGTTTTTTATGTTGCTAGATCACGGTAGTCATAGACGCTAGGCCTCTTGTTCAATGGGAAACTTCAGTGTCACCTATACCAGCCAAGGAAACCCATTGTCATACGTTGGCGGAGGCAAAAAACCACCTAAACTCCTTCATCAAAGAATCTGAACCGTTGCCTAACGTTCCAGCTTATGATGATACAAGAAGTCAAAAAGGTAAGAAATCTTTTGGTAGTGATTTTGAACCGAGACCAACCGGTACCAGTTATGACAATGGGATTGGTCTAGAAGCTAAAAAGGCTTTTGGTAGTGATTTTGAACCGAGGCCAAGTGCTACCGGTTATAACAATGGAATTGGTCTAGAAGGTAAAAAGAAATTCGGTAGTGATTTTGAACCGAGGCCAAGTGCTACCGGTTATGACAATGGAATTGGTCTACAAGGCAAAAAGGCTTTCGGTAGTGATTTTGAACCGAGGCCAAGCGCT
This sequence comes from Chrysanthemum makinoi, assembly GCA_910596185.1. NCBI lineage: Eukaryota > Viridiplantae > Streptophyta > Magnoliopsida > Asterales > Asteraceae > Chrysanthemum > Chrysanthemum makinoi. The sequence goes on from OU343223.1 coordinate 301,507,805, forward strand.
ACTGGTTATGACAATGGAATTGGTCTACAAGGAAAAAAGGCTTTCGGTAGCGATTTTGAACCGAGACCAAGTGCTACTGGTTATGACAATGGAATTGGTCTGGAAGCTAAAACGGCGTTCAGTAGTGATTTTGAACCGAGGCCAAGTGGTACCGTTTATGACAATGGAATTGGTCTAGAAGTTAAAAAGGCTTTTGTTAGTGATTTTGAACCAAGGCCAAGTGCTACCGGTTATGACAATGGAATTGGTCTAGAAGCTAAAAAGGCTTTCAGTAGCGACTTTGAACCGAGGCCAAGTGGCACTGGCTATGACAATGGAATTGGTCTAGAAGCTAAAAAGGCTTTCAGTAGCGATTTTGAACCGAGGCCAAGTGGTACCGGTTATGACAATGGAATTGGTCTTGAAGCTAAAAAGGCTTTCAGTAGCGATTTTGAACCGAGGCCAAGTGGTACCAGTTATGACAATGGAATTGGTCTAGAAGGCAAAAAAAATTACGATAGTGATTTTGAACCGAGGCCAAGTGCTACCGGTTATGACAATGGAATTGGTCTAGAAGGTAAAAAGGTTTTGGCAATGATTTCGAACGGATACCCAGTATTATCAGTTATGATAATGTCATTGGTCTCCGGGAATGATGATAAGACAACTTTGGAAAATAAAAGTACACATGGTAAGGCTTTCAATGCAGTAGCAAATGTTACAGATTATGTTGTTTAAAGTGTTAGTGATTGTATAAGTCTGTTATTGATGTCTAAGAATTTTACTTCGAATATGAAGATGCATGTAACGAAGCCAAAATAAAAGTGTAGTACTTCCATGTCTAAGAATTTTACTTCGAATATGAAGATGCTCATCATGTTGTATAATTATCTATGATTATGTGTGTATTTCATATATAAAATGGTTATATGTATCTGTATTTAGCTTATATGCTTTGCATTTTTTTAAAGGTTTTTACGGTAAATGTATTATTTCAAAAAACGTTTAAGTACAACGGATGTGGGTGACTCTCATATCTCAGTCATGTACATATGCGGTAACACTAATAACAACAAACAACTTCAAATCAAAAATACAACTATAACTAGATTACAATTGACTCAACAAAAATATCAGATATAATCTACTTCTTCCGACCGCGAACCTTGATGTCCCAAGCATCACAGAAATCTTGTTGATCTTCAGAAATATCATGTGTATTGTCCTCATCATAATCATATGAATCATAGTCAACATCATATGGATAGGCTGTCCGACACTCACACAAGCTCTTAGTACCATATCAACTTCCACTTTCTACTTGTTTAGATGCCAAAAAACTTGGAGTTTCATTATCAACTTTCTCCACTTTGCCCTCATTATCATCACTAATGTCTACATTTTTATTCTCCTTGCTTGTTCTAGTGACCATATCATTTTCTTTAATCTCTTCAAATACAGTGTCAAACTCATTGGATAGTAAGTCACATTTTTTGAAGACCTGGCAAGTGCATCCTTACCACCTTTAGTCGCATTAGAACCCACTTTAGCACTTAAATTCTTAAACAAGCTGGTTTGCATTTTTGACTTGTCTTTTTGTTAAACTGGCTCTAATGATCTTGATAGATATTGTTTTTTTCTCTATATAATCAAGGTGTCTTTATTGTCACCATTTCACCTTATCATGGAGAATTTATTAGGCACAAAGGAGAAGAACAAACCAAACAATATATCAAGTCATAGAGATACATCTTAGCTTTGTCTGTCACTCAAACTTATGAAAGTTTTTGTAAACCATAAGCCTTTATAGGTCTAAGCCTATAAAAAAGGGCTTATGTAGGCTTGTAGCTAGTCAAATTACTTATTCCTTTCAAAATATAATGGATTATCATGAAAATGATGAAAATATATGTGAATTTAATTTGATATATTTTAATGCTATTTTGTATTAATAAGTTTTAGCTCCAACTAATTCTTCAATCAACTTTATAAAAATATAAACTTAAGCTTTCGGCTTGTAATATAAGCTTCAGCCCCAGCCCCATATCCAGATCTAGCTCCAACCCCAGCCCATACGCCAAACATACCCATCCTCGTATACTCAAATTCTCAAAACCTTAAATTGCAAAAATCATCCCTGTGGTTTATCAATTTCGGCACTGATCTTCCCTTGCCGATATTATTGGCACTATCCCTAGGTGGTGAAACGTCTTACATGATACATGCATCCCTCGTCATACTATGTTTCTTTTAATGACCATTTTACCCTCTATTTAAATTACCAAACACCATTATGCCTTTCTCTAGTCAAAACACATGAACATATCACATTTATAAAAATGATGAAAATATATGTGAATTTAATTTGATATATTTTAATGCGATTTTGTATTAATAAGTTTTAGCTCCAACTAATTCTTCAATCAACTTTATAAAAATATAAACTTAAGCTTTCGGCTTGTAATATAAGCTTCAGCCACAGCCCCATATCCAGATCTAGCTCCAACCCAGCCCTATACGCCAACATACCCATCCTCGGATACTCAAATTCTCAAAACCTTAAATTGAAAAATCATCCCTGTGTTTATTAATTTCGACCTGATCTTCCCTTGCAGATATATTGGCACTATCCTAGGTGGTGAAACGTCTTACATGATACATGCATCCCTCGTCATACTATGTTTCTTTTAATGACCATTTTACCCTCCATTTAAATTACCAAACACCATTATGCCTTTCTCTAGTCAAAACACATGAACATATCACATTTAGCCCCATCCCCGCACATCATCATCTCTCACAAACACACATAAAAATATTCACACCCACCACAAATCATACACATCTCCAACCATCTGCTTTCCTACTCCACCTCGGAAAAATCCTAATGAAAGATTGTTTTGTGTAAAGATTATATGCAAAAAAAATGAGTTTTTCAATCAAATTAATTAATTTATTTTTGTTTTTTATGAAATTAATGTACTAGGATGTACTGTGTCAAACGTTTCACCACCTAGGGATGATTAGTGTCGATAGTATCAGCAAAGAATCATGATGATTTTTGTAGTTTACACGTATTAAAATGTAGTAAAACTCTATCATACTTGTATACTAGCATGGTACTTCAGGAACCGGGGTGGTGTCAAGAACCCTGGCCCCCCTGGGGAGGATTTGATGTCCCACACCTGAGCATGGCCCGCTCTTGGTGAAACAATTGGTAAACACATGCTAATGCCGATGAGCATGTGTGTGTGGCGGTAGTTTTGTATTAAATTTGATAATTGATAGTACGGCAAAGCTTCGGGCCAAAACGAATCGACCCGATAAAAACTGGACCGACCCAAAAACTGATTTTGGAAATAGCGTGAACCGAACAGAAATTACTCGGTCGATTTCGGCCGGGTAGTCGGGTTTGTTCGTTGTATGTCAAAACCGAACCGATTGAACCGAAATTCATAATTGGCCTTCAATATCTAAACATAAATCTGTATTTTGGGCTGATTTTATACGAAGAACGTGAAATTAACATTATCAAGTTAATTATATTTTACCGGGGTGAAGCCCTTTTACCCAAAAAAAAGTTAATTTATTGATAATTAGAAACACCAACAAGAAACCAGTAAAAACAACTAAACAATAGTAAATTTCATGCAATCATAAGTAAACACAAAGAGATATAGTCTAGCATAGTATCCCAAGGGACATAATGGAATGATTAATGTAGTTATAAGTTGTAATACCCTAAAAACCGTTTTCCGAAATTCTGATATAATTAAAACTTTTCCCTAAGTACTATAAATATTATTAAATAATTAAAACCTTAGGATATGTGATAATTGAAAGTATAGGACATATAAATTAAGTTTATCTAATAAGTATTTGTGAGGCTCTCTTAATCCGAACTTTAGACATATTAATAATTTATTCTCTTACGGTCATACCCCTTTAAACATTTACTTTACTATTCCTTTCATCTAACTCGACATGTACACTATTAAATATGGGTTACATATCACTTACGTTACACATGAAAATAAATGAAGATCACACGCCTAAACTTTGTACTAGAACTAAATTTGACACATTGTTATATTTCATTAAACCAAGAGTATCCTATGTACCATAAACTGTTATTTACACTAAAAAGATATAGGCTGTTGAAACAAACAAAGACCTTGATAGATCTTGAGCTCGTGGATCGTTATATATGCCTATGTAATCACAAGCACAATAAAAGACAATCTCTACTACTAATGTTTATCAGCGGAATATAAACACAATTAACAAATAACTAAGAACTTCTTGATCCCCTATGGATCTTTATATTAACTAAAACTAAGTTTTTTCTTCTCTTTCTTTTAAAAAAATCTTTCTAATGTGTTCCTTTTATAGACAAGGAACCCTAAACAATATCTCTAAACCGTTTCCCAAGAAACGTATAAACTTAAAACTAAATAAGATATACACAATCACTTCCTAATAAAGCTCATGTATATCCAAACTAAATATACTAAACACGGAATAAACACTTCCGCAGAAACCAACTAGTCACTATTATACTTCAGTAGAATAAGTCTTCGGCAGAATCCACTTCACTTCAGTAGAAACACTTCAGCATAATCCAGACTTTCACATAATTCCCAACAATCCTCCCCTAAACTGGAATTTGACTTGTTAAGTTCCAGTTTCTTGATAGATCTGACAGCACGGAGGATTGAACACGAACAAGCAACACACAGCAAGAGAATCCAAAGAACATCTCTATGATGAAGAAACTTTAAAAACTCTATATCTTTGCAGCAACAAATGACAATAGGTACATCAAAACAATTAGTTGCATACTATTCTCATCACATCCGGGTGTGTGAACTCCTTGGAGGTGAATCATTGAAAATAAATGGATTTGATGTCTCTTTACCAATAGCCATCACTACTGGAGTAGCCATATGTTTAAGTTCGAAAACTATGGTACACGGATAACCATCTGATTTATTGGCAAACCAGCAACCATATAAACGGATTTAAAATGTCTTTACCTGTAGCCGTTTGCTCAGGACTAGTTAATTCTTAGAATTGGTGAATTAAGAACCAAATATGGAATATGCCACTGCCTTTACCACAAGCCATATACAAGTGGGCTAGCCAATTCTTGGATTCCAAATAGGAATAAAACATGGTGAATTGAAAACCATACAACACTCTTCAATTAAGCATGGGTGGTTGCATACCCTATGATTTTCAAAGAAATCATTACAGCTATCAACAGATTTGATGTGTCTTTACCAAAGCTGTACCCTTTGGACTAGCTAACTCTTGGACATACACAAAGTATATATCAGGTGAGTCAAGAACCAAAAAAATACAACAAACCGCAATAAAAGTTAGATAAAACCAAAATCATTTTTTTTTTTTTTTTAACTAAGAAAAGAAAGAAAGAAAACAAATATTACAAAGTATTACAATCAAGATGAACCTTTATGTGATAGAAGTTGATTCTTAATCAAACCAACACATTGAATAGCATGAAGGTCATCATTGCCAACCGGATTAGGAGGCACGTCCCACGCTTGTGTCTCAGCAACCTTTCCATAAAGTATCGATAAAGGATAAAGCCTATCTGATAGCATACACAAAATCATCCCACATGTAGTCTGAACTACCTGAACACAAGGCAAAGGATAAAACCTCCAACTCTCAATCTCCCATTTATGAGAATTCCTCCAAATAGAATACCCTTTACCATTTGGAGAATCAGAATCAAACATAACTTGAAGATCACCCAAAAGATATAAACCAGAACCAGTTGCTGAATGATACTTATAATACGGAATAACATGATTATACAACATTTGTAAATCATGTCTATTCACTAAATGAAGAATATCCTTCAAGAAGTTGAACTCAAGAACAGTATTATCCACCTAGACACAGATTCAGCTTTCCAGCTTTCCAATCAACCAAAATCACATGAGTTCCTTCAGGAAAATCATCAACAGTTCCAACTTCAATAAAAATAGATTCATCAGCTTGGATATCAAAATCAGTATTCCGGGAAGCATGTTTCTTAGCCAACTGGTCAGAACTTCTTGTAACCAAACTCTTCATTTCCATACCATCAATGTGGTCATTACCAATCTGTAAATCAGTCTCCTGAATCAGAGAATCATTAAGATCCACACTGGACAACATTTCAGAAGAAATTAAAGAAGATTCAGCAGAAACAACCATTCAGAAGAAGGAGTAGCATCGAATGTGTTTCGAAGGAACAACTGAAGATACCACCGAAGGCAAAATAGTATCAAAATTATCCACAATTTCAACTGTTTTCTGTCTCTTGGCTGTAGGGAACATCAGCATTGAATCACGATTTTCCAATGAAGAAGAAGAAATAGTACCTTGTGAAGAAAACTTCATAACCAGATTATACTGTCGAATCAAAGCATCATCAGACAAAGTCAGAATTTGCTTCATGGACATACCTAATTATACATAGCAGCATTCTTCACAACTCTTCCTCATATAATTCCTCTTCGAGCACTTCATAGGTCTGTCTCTTTTAGCTTTATTTCTTTGATCAATAAGAGCTCTTCTCTTAGCAGCAGATTCTAGCTTTCTTTGATTACCAAGTGCCTTCATTTTCTCCACAAAATCATCATCATTAAAAGAATCTCCTAAGATAAGTTTTGCAAGAGAAGGATCAGAAGCACCTTGAGAAATATAACCATCCCATTGATCATCGAATCGTAGGAAAGAATTCATCAAGCTCTAATTTCCTTTCAGGAGTCAAATCAGAAGCATACGTCTTGAAAAATTTAGCCACAACACGACTCTTTTGGATATTCTCATAATCAGCAAATAATCCAGCCTGAGCTTGATACTGTTCTTTAGTCACTTTTCCGACTTCAGCAAATCGGCAATCACGAGTCCGTCTGTCTCAGAAGATATCTCACAGAGACCAATTTCAGCAGAACCAATGTGAGCTTCAGAAGCAATCAAACCCACATCAGAGGAAATAGGTTGAGACAATTCCTCTATAGGTGTAGAGAAAACCTCAGATGAATCATTCAACTTGTACATTCTCCCCGCAATAAAAACCTCTTCATCATCTGCGAAAGGCGACACATTTGAATGTTCTGGATAGCGAAGTTTGACCATGACTAGTAGTAACCTCCTTCACTAGGACATCAGCAGATGCATCAACCATATGTGGCTCCTTTGAAGTATCAGCATGTACAATATTCAAATATTGTCTTCGTCTTTTGCTAGTATATAGAATAGGCTCCTTGCTCTTTGAAGATTTATCAATAGAAGAATGAACATCAGATGTAAGTGCCACATCAGCCAATATCGCAAAAGATTCATTAAGATTCTCTGTGTCCTCCTCATCAGAAGAAATCAAACTTCTCTTTGTACCTTTTCTGACTTAGTATTTGTTTTCAAGTGCTCAACTTTATTCTCCAAGCCCACAATCTTATCACCAAGAACAGACTTGGTTTCAGCAAGTTCTTTCTTAAGACCAATCACCTCACCTGTAAGCTTGTTCATCAGAACATATAATGAGGTAAGTGTGATAGGTTCTTCATCAGCATCATGTGATTGTTCAGTTGGAATTGGAACTCAGATAGAATGTTCAAGCAACATTATCCCGATCAACATTAGAACAACCTTCACCAAATGGAGTCCTAACAGGACTTGGTGTGGACATCTGTCAAGTATCACCACGAACTTCATCAATTTGATCCTGAACCGCTTCATAGGAACTTGGATAAATGCTGGACTAGAACATGGTCTTGGTGAAAGTATAGATGCTTCAAGAATGAAGGACCTTCACCACCATCTACTGAAGGAGTTCCATCAGTAGGATTGGAGGAAGGTAAAACTACATTAAGCTCATTATCAATCTCATTTTCCTGAGGTAACATTGCAGCTAACAAAGGAAAATGTGTCCCTTCAAATTTAGTTCTCATTGTAGCAAATAACTTGGGAGTCAGAACACTTATAGGATAAAAGGCTTGGGTTTGTGTAAAAATATTCAATATCATCTCAGTAGAACCTAGGGTACATCAAAAACTTACCCTTTGTCCTAGTTATATTTTCTACCATATTATCAAAGATATACTTAGAGAAATTAAAAGTTAAACCCTTAGATAAACAAACAATACCACATCCCATTTGTGTTGAAAATTGATCCCAGCCTCCTGACTTATTGCTCATGCACTCGCACAAAGTATGAACCAAGAATCTCCACATAGGACAGAGCTTATTTTTCAACCACATATCTGTCCTCGTACTTTGATATCCAATAGCTCTAAGTCCTTCAAGCACCATTGTAGAGTCAGAATGATAAACCCCATTCTCATCGTCCAAGCGAAGTTGGCTTCTGATCAAATCCTCTGTCACCACATACACTTGTCCATCAACATTTGCAACTATCTCAGATCTCCTCTTTTTCTCCGACGCCCAAAATTGAGTAATCAAAGTTTCATATATTGCATCTGGATAATGCGTCAATGCATATACAATCTTTGATCTTAGTAAGAAAGAAATCATCGGCCTATAAAGCTCATCTCCTCGAGCAATCCCAAGAAAAGCAACCTTGTTATGATCGTGTTTAAATTGAAGTGCCATGAGTGATTTTTAGGATTAGGGTTACGATTTTCCACAAAAGGAAGTGTTTTTAATGAGAGAGTAATTGAATCAATTAATATGGAGCGAAAATATTCCTGAGAGAATAAATAGAAAGTTCTCAATTTTAGTCAAAGTTGACCAAAAGCCGGATTTCTACTTTCCTCGAATTCACTTATAACTCTCGGAGAAACGAAATCATCATGAAGTAGAACCTCGAAGAAATGAAGACTTACTCACGAAGCTTCAGAAATATCTTTTATGTTTCACCCACACGCATTAATTCTCTTACCACTTGAACCCGTCTATAAAATAATCCCAATGCACATAGACTTCTTCATCAAAAATCCCCAAATAATATCAAACCCTAATCTCTTCAATCCTTCAAAATTAACCAAACTCATCATGAGTACCAAACTTGAGATCATAGATCTCACAACAACATCCTCATCATCTAGTGAAGATACCAATACATGGTTTAACTATTTTCCAAAACCATATCCACTACCAAAGAAGTCACCTTTTCTCTCCTCATCAGCAGATGAAAGTGTTGAGAAACCAAATGTATCTCTGCCAAGATTCTGATGAATCCTATAATGAGGGAACATCTTATTCCCAACCCTCAGCACCTAGGCCTCAACGAAGGTCACGGGCCAAAAATCCACCACTTCCTATGGGAAGAAAGGTGGTGCTTGGTCTCTTGGCATCATGTTTTGGTGCATCATCACATATCGGATCAAGGAATGGAAAAAGGAAAATGATGTAAGTTGATGTATGATTGAAAGAGTAGATGATGCATAAATGAAAATCTTTCCTCTCATCTCTACCACAATCAGCCTTCTTCTTTCATCAATCCATCCTCTCCATTTTGATCCTTAGCATCTGTTAGAGTTGGTTATGCTATCACAAAAGCCAGATTTAGTGCCAAAAGATGTGAGCGATCATGCATATCCAACAGCTATTAGTGTGAAAGATGTGAGCAGTCATGCTCATCGTGCTCATCTTTAGATGTTGGAACAGATGATATGTAATAGATTAGGACTATTAGATCATGTAGATGCTTTTGATGTTGCCAGACTTAATCTGTAAGTCAGTAAACTATTTCTTGAATGAATGAATGATCTATTTGCTTCTGTACTTCTTTTGATTGAATCATATGACTTCGATTTCAACTTCAGAGGAAACAAATAGCACACTTCAGACAATGAATTGAAGAAACCAAATTTTGAGCTTTCTTGACCATAACACAACTGATCAGAGACAACCATTCTGCAAAACAAACACAGAAACATGCACAAACAAAACAAAGAAACACACTAAACTTACATTAGCAGGTTAGAGTTAGTTACCAAAACAACCAAATATACAAAATTACATAGCAAAAATGCAAAGTTATACACAAATCCTCCCTCGAGGCATATGCCTCCCCTTAAACTTTGCAGTTAAGGGTTAAGCATGCCAATATGGACCACAAGGTGTTGAAACCTTGGTCCTTCAAAAGCCTTTGTTAACAAATCAGCCACATTATCATCAAGATGTATTTTGACCACATTTATCAAATTTTTATCATATGCATCTCTTATAAAGTGGTGCCTGATTTCAATATGTTTTGTTCGACTGTGAAAAACTGGATTTTAACAATGCATATGGTACTTTGATTATCAATAAAAATTGTTGTGTTCATGAAATTATACCCATAATCCAACAACTGATTTTGAATCCAAAGAACCTGTCCACATCAATTAGCAGCAGCCATACTCGCTTCAAAGATGAGGTAGCACAATAGTTTGTTTCTTGCATTGCCAAGAAATAAATCTCTTTCCAAGGAATTGGCAACCTCCAAAGAGTGGACCTCCTATCCGATTAGCACCAAAGATAGTCACTATCACTATAGGCTTCCAACTTAAAAGGAGACTCTTTTGGGTACCAAAGACCAAGAAGAGGTTGGCCTTTGAGATACTTAAAGATCTTCTTAACAAAGATTGAGATGGGAAGTCAGTGGAGTAACTTGATGCGCGAACAAACACTCACAAAGAAAAGTAATATCAGGCCCGAAGTGTTAAATACATCAAAGACCCAATCATAGACCTGTATAAATGAACATTCACAGGTGGATCAGCTTCATTGTTGGTCTTTGTCTTTGGAGCTTCATAAGGTGTAGTAGCAGTCCGTACACCCTCCATACCAAACTTCTTCAAGATGTCCCTCACATATTTGTCCTGACTTATAAAGATACCATCAGGTTCCTGAACTTGAAGACCTAAAAGAAAGTCATCTCTCCCATTGCACTCATCCTGAAACTCTCCTTCATGAGTTCCTCAAACTCCCTGCACCAAGCTTCCTTTGTGGATCCAAAGATAATATCATCCACATACACTTGCACAAGAATAATGTCAGTGGAATTCTTCTTCAGGAAAAGAGTCTTATCAATTGCACCTCTTCTGTAACCGTGCTTCAACAGAAATGTAGAGAGCCTAGCATACCAGGCTCTAGGTGCCTGATGTAGTCCATAGAGAGCTTTGACTACCTTATAAACATAGGTCGGATGATCTGGATCTTCAAATCCTTTAGGTTGAGTGACATACACCTCCTCTTCAATTTCACCATACAAGAAGGCTCCTTTAACATCCATTTGATAGACCATAAAGCCCATATAGGATGCATAAGCTAAGAAGATCCTTATAGCCTCAACTCTTGCTACTGGTGCAAACACTTCATCATAATCGATCCCCTCCTTTTGTCTATAACCCTGGCAACCAATCGGCTTTGTTCTTGATGACAACACCCCGAGCATCTCTTATTCTTCGTAATCCATTTTGTCCCAATAGCATACTTACCATCATGTAGTGGTACCAATATCCAAACCTGCTGATTTTGAAAACTGCATCTCATCCTCGCATTGCTTCAAGCCAACTTGAGTCTTCAAGAGCTTGAGTAACACTAGTTGGTTCAACTTGTGAGAGAAAAGCAAAACAGACAATGTTCATAGTCTGTGTGATTGTTTCTCTGTTGATTTGAGACATAAGAGACAAAAGCCACCTGTCCATATTTAGAACGCTACCACAAGCATCTCTCTGTTCTAACAGTGCATCAGATCACCAATAATATTTGACTGTGGATGTACATTGTTGATCCTTGTTGTAGTGGTGGTGTTGACATCAATGGGATCATCAAGATTAGTCACGAGGGTTCAAAGTCAAGATCATAGGAAGTGTGTTGAAGATGCCCTGCTTTAGGTTGATGATGACCAAGATCCAAGGTGTTGGAACCTTGTATAAGGTTCACCAAGATCCGCTGACACTTTAGTAGACATAGGAGTAGAGTCAACATGTCTTTCAAATTGTAATTGGAGAGGAGAAGAACTCCCATCTCTGTAATTGAAGTTTCACGAGTAATCGCATTAGAACTCGCCAAGATTCCTCTCAAGATTCAAATTGTCGCGATACTTGTTTCTTCAGCCTTGCAAGATCCTCAAAGATAATAGAATTCATTCACCCACGCCAAAGTATAAGCTTGAGAAGTGTCACCTACAAAATTGTTAGGAGAAAAGGAAGGTACTATGATGGGTTGTTCATCATCGCATCCACCGCAGTAATGAACATCCAAATTGTCCGCGCTAGTTGTAGATACTAATCTGCATTTTGATCAGCTTTATGTCTAGCATATCCCAAGTAATCACCAAGTAATCAAGATCAAATGACCAACATGACCCCTCACTTGAACATTAGGCTTGTCTTCAAGATACCTCAGATTCAATGTCTCCTCAATTTTCTTTGCATATATATTGTAAACTCAGATGCCTTACTATGAAAGCGTAATACCCCACAATGTAAACCATCATCGCCTTTCATCAAATTTGCCCAAAGGATCAATGTATTCAAGATTGTCACCGACACCTAAACTAAGCAATTGAAGTGTTGAAGTTCCTTGACATAATAAACATTCTCAAAGTCCAGCTGAGGTGTTTTGGTGGTCCCTTTTCCTGAATTCGCCCATCACTTCCTCCAAAGGTTACATTGCCTCCACCTTCAATAGGTATAAAGTTATGCATCATGTCCTCGCTTCCTGACATACTTCTAGAACAACCACTGCCAACAATTCCAACATCTTTATGCTTAAGGGATGATCCTACAACAACAACAAAATATACGTAATATTAGTACACTATGGAGGCTCAAGTCATTGCTGACTTGAACCCGCCTTGTGGATCATATGAGTTATGCCAGGTAGAAAGATAAGATCCACTATTGTTCTTGGGTTTCCAATGAAACTTAGGTCTATGTTTATTCCAAGAACAACCTGCTGAGGTCTTGACAGCTAGCATTCCCAAACACTCTCCCATCACTATAGGATTTATATATCTAGGCCAAAACCATTTTAAAATATTCACCGTTGATTGAACATATGGTTTTCCAAATGATCTTCTCCAAGGAAAAGATGTATTATAATTAGAGGCTTGTGAAACATAAGGTGGTATTTCATTCACATTGGTCCACATAGGCCTAGTATTCCTAGAGTCACCACACCTACTCATTCTTTGCTCATGATAATCACAATCCTTAATTAAATGGGATTTACTTCCACACACAAAACATTTCTTCCAAGAGAAGATTTATTCAAACCAAAAGAAGTATTCTTACAAGCAGAAGTATTCAAACCAAAATCATGAAAAGAATTGTTTTAACAGACTATTATGCAAAGAATTAAAACTAAGTCTTCAGAGGCAACTGCCTTGGAAGTGGATTCCTTGGCAGAACTCTACACTCTTATTGGTAGTCTTTGGGACAGCAGGGGTGTAGACTTGAAGGTCAGACTTGAGAAGGTCAGACTGGGAAGGTCGACTTGTCATTTGAATCACTCTCTCAGACCCTTGCTTGGTGGACTTGTCACTGTTAACACAAGAGATAAAGTCATTAGAAGAAGTATTAGGGTCCTGCATGTCTCTTGACTTTTGCCATACAGATGATATGATCCATCAAAGTCTTTAATTTTGGACACATCAATAGGCATATGTTCACCTCTAATAGGACCAGGGACAGAATGTAATTGACCTTCTTTGACAAAATTAGCTAGCTTGGCTGGTGTAGATTTACGTGTGTCATCCCTAGCTTCTAAGCCAACATATTTCTTAAACCCTAAAGCCACTGTAGAGTTAGAAGCTTGACTACTATAAATAAAACCAGCTAACTTATTCCCATTCATCATCCATTCTTTATGCCTAGCAATTTCCTCTTTAAGTTTCTCCTTAAGCTCTAGATTTTTCTCGACTCTAAGTCTCGCTCTTAACTTCTCGCACCATTTTAACTCATTTGTAGCACATTCGAGATCTCTTTCTAAAACACCTATCTTTTCACCATAAGCTATTTCATTCTTCTGAAACCAAACCTTTTGTCTTTCTAGTGTTTTTAAAGCCTGTTTATAAGCTTCTACTTCCACATAATATTCATTATATTTAGGTTCCAAAATATCATAAGCTTGTTTAAGTTCATTATAACGCTCATTACAACCAAACAAACAATTTGTGTACTGAGAGATGCCCATCAAGGCAATCTGTTCATGCCTATCCTCTGAAGTACAGCTAGCAATCAACCCAACATTATCAGACCATCATTATCGACTCCTCATGTTGCTTCCACCCACATTGCTATCCAGAGTGACCAAAGCAGCTGATCCCTTTGATGTTCCTCGCCCTTCCGACATCACGATAAGAAGTGTATCTTGTCTCATCACCAGCTTTCCTGTCTTTGCATTCTCTAGAAAAGTGCCCCATCTGTTGGCATGTGAAGCATTTAACCTTCCTCTTGTCAAACCTTGCTGGATCACGCCCTTTGAATCCAAACCTTCTTCCAGCTTTTCTTTCAAAACTTTTGATATCCATGGAAAGCATGGCCACTTGCCACCTCAACTTCATCTCTTCCATCTCGGGGTCCACCTGATCAAAACCTCATAAGCTAGCCCTACTCATAATCAAGCAAAGAAGGATCCAAGTACATCTTCCATAATGTTGCTTGATTTAGAGTGAGAACTTGATGAAGGAGCAGCATTAGATGATGATGGATATGGACTTGAACCATAGCAAGACTTTGGAGTAGAGGCTCCAACAAAGGCAGATGAGTAGCAAGAAGATGATCAAAAGGGCTTCTTACATCATGTTCAAGAGCTTTAAGTTTGTTGTAAAGTTCATCAAAGGTCATCATGTCCAAACCACCTTTAGCTTTTAAGGCTATGCTTACATGTAGCCAGGATGGAGGCAATGACCTCAGAAACTTAGAATTACAGTCATCATTATCCCGCTTAGCTTGAAGCCGGTTCAACTGACTTAAGATCTTGTGAAACTTATCATATCCCTTGTGAATTCCTTCCTCTTCAGAGATCTGAAAGTCCTGAAACTGTTGTCTTAGCATGGACTTCTTCAGCCTTCTAGACTCCTCATTCCCACCGAACTTCGCTTTAATAGCTAGCCATATATCCTTGGCGTCATGCATGAAGTGAAAATCACTCAAGTGATCCTCAGAATAGCTTGCAAGAATAGTTCTGACTTTTGTTTTCTCTCGAACTGCTAGCAACTCTTCAAGCAGCTTTGGGAGGAACATTAATCATGTTCCCAAAGCAGATCCGTGGTAGTCTCTTTAAACTGCTCCCTTCAAAATTATCTCGCCATAGATTCCAATCAATATTGGAAATCCATTCTGCATCTTCATCTCCCAAAGATCATATTCCTCCCTTTTAAGGTAAGGAAACTTAGCATTGCTATTAGAGAGACTTAGTTGCTGCAGATGGGTGGAGTTATGGTTGTTGGTGAGTTCAGATCAACATCCAACCGGCATGATGATTTTGTTATGGTTGTATGGGTGTGTAGAAAAACTTGTCCTTAGTATCGTAGAGACTCTAACCCGCTCGATACCACTTGTTGAAACAAACAAAGACCTTGATAGATCTTGAGCTCGTGGATCGCTATGTATGCCTATGTAATCACAAGCACAATAAAAGATAATCTCTACAACTTATGTTCAGAAATGAATATAAACACAAGTAATAACTAAGAACTTCTTGATCCTCTATGGATCTTTATATTAACTAAAACTGAGTTTTTTCAATCGATACCTAACTCTTTCTAATGTGTTCCTTTTATAGACAAGGAACCCTAAACAATATCGCTAAACCGTTTTCCAAGAAACGTATAATCATAAAACTAAATAAGATATACACAATCACTTCCTAATAAAGCTCATGTATATCCACACTAAATATACTAAACACGGAATAAACACTTCCGCAGAAACCAACTAGTCACTATTATACTTCAAGAGAATAAGTCTTCTGTAATCCACTTCACTTCAAGAGAAACACTTCAGATAATCCGACTTTCACATAATTCCCAACAAAGATTCTGATAGGTCGTTAGTGACATATCGGTGTCCTCGTACCAAAGTCCCATGTTGATGGTTCCGAGATACCGAAAGACCCGCTAACCGCTTCAAGGTGCTTTTTGTAGGCTTAGCCTCTGTATTCAGCACACATGCAACAAATAACAAGATGTCCGGTCTACTAGTCGCTGAGAGGTACATCGTGGATCCAATCATACTATGATATTTCGCTTGTCTACCATGATCCCCGAGTGGTCCTCATCTAGTTTAGTACGCTTCATCACGGAGTGTCAACAGTGGTCACTAGAATCAAATCCAAATTTCTTTAAAATCTCATGTGCATATTTAGATTGATTTATAAAAATGCCTCCTGACTTTGTGAAATTTGTAATCCCAAGAAAAATGACATTTGTCCCATCATTGACATTTAAAATTTAGAACCCATTTCTTTAGAAAAACGGTCACACTCATTGGTGTCACCGAGGCAAAGATAATATCATCAACATATATTTGAACGTGAATTAAATGTTTTCCCCGACTTCTGGTGAACAATGTCGGATCAATTGCCTTTGCTATTTAATCCGTAAGATAGAAGAAACTTTGATAGTGTATCATACCATGATCTAGGAGCTTGCTTCAAACCGTAGGGCCTTTCAAGCTATAGACATGAGTAGGATGCTCGATCTCAAAAACTTCCTCGGCAATGAACGAAACCACCTCTTTCAAATCTCCATTCGTAGTTACATCCATCCGATATATGTACCATATTCTTCAAGAAGCAAAGATTAGCCAAGAAGATTCTATTGTCTCGACACGAGCAAATGTGAGCAAATGATTCTTCAAAGTCAATACCTCCTCTGACGTATCCTTTGCAACCAATCTCGCCTTGTTCTTTAAAACATCACTATGCTCATCAAGTTTAACTTTGAATATCCACTTTAGAGCAATGATCATAGCACAATCGTGAGTGTACTAATTCCCATACATCTAGCCGACAAACTCATGAATTTCTTCTTGCATGGCATTGAACCAAATTGTCATCATTCATTGCGCTTTTAACATCTTTTGGTTCGACTTTTGAGAGTATTGCAATGAAGAAGCACCATAAGGCATCGGTTGCAAGTTGTTTACGAGTGGATACAAGGCGAGAGGGGTTTCCAATGATGTTGTCTAATGGGTGATCATGTGTCCATTTTCTAAGGTGTTCATGTGGTTGTTGTTGAGGAACTAAAGTAGCAGAGTCGATGTCTCCCGATGAAGATGGTTCAGATGATGATTCAGGAGCAAAGATATTTTCAAATGGAGCATCTTCGAGACTAGCAAAGGGATTAACTTCATCCTGGGTGCCAAAAGAAATTCATGATGTACAATTGATGATTGAAGGTTTGTTGATGAGACAGAGGATCGCAAAGCAGCCCTTCTTGACTTAATGACATTGAAACTCAAGGGTTGACTTCATTCACGTGGATAGAGCAGCCTCGTTGATGGAATTGACATTTCATCAAAGATTTGGTTCATAGTATTCATCAAACATTGATCAAACAATTTCTTCAAATCATCTTCGATGGAGGTACATATGGAGTTGTGGAAGGAGTTTGGTACAAGGATGAACCATGGGACTGTTTTGAATCAAGGGTCCAAAAATGGATTATCCAAGAGCTATTTGAATGGGTCACTATCAACGTAACGGAATTGTTTCCAAGATATTTCGGTTCTCTTGTTGTTGATACCGGGTTTGGCATATCCTACAAATACTCCAATGTCCTTAGCTTTCGCTTACCTAAATCTGACCGTCATTAGTTGGATAACATAAAGCACCAAAACACACGGTATGATGTATCGTGTTTTCGACATGTGAAGTTCATATAGAGTCTTTCCATGAGATGTGTGGATTAGGATCGATTGATGTAGCATCGTGGGCAATAACTGCCCATAGAAACATTGGAAACCTTTGAGAATCAACATTGTTCTTATGCTTCCACAAGAGTTCGATTCGCCTTTCAACTACAACACCGCTCAGCCAGAAAGTTCTGGAACACTTCTGAGGACTGATTCCAATACTTTCATAAAATTCATTGAGTTCTTTATTAACAAACCGCCCATTGTCCTGACGGACGATTCTAACTTTTGTTAAGTCGGACCTTAGTTGTTTAATAAGTTTAATGATGGCATCCGAGTTTCATCCTTTGTTCTCAAAAATTAACCTAAGTGAATCTAGAGTAGTCATCAACCACAACTACCATATCTCTTCCCATTAATAGTTGCACTCTCCTATGTCCACATAAATCCATGTGAATGGATTGTAGAACTTCCATACAGTAATTTGTAGGTTTGGGTTTATGCGGCATACTTCTTGCTTTTTTCCCAATTGACATACACAAAGATGATCTTTTCATACTTAAGTCTAGGTAGTCCTCTTACTAAGTCCTTTTTGGGAATATTGTTTATGGTACCAAAGTTCAAGTGATTGAGACAATACGTATGCCATAGCCACACTGAAGTTTTAGAAGCCTTTGACAGTATAAGTGAAGCTTTCATCATGTCTTCGATAGAGAGTGTATAGGTTTGAACCACGAGTTCCTCCGAAAGTTCCACACCATCAAGATCTCTAACAAAGCAAGTATGTCAAGGCCACTTCAAGTCAGAGTCACAAAATATCCAACAGAAAAATAGATTATGTCCAAGACCTTCAAACATAATATACCTGAATTCACACTATCTCCAACCACGAATTCCATAACCCATAATAGCACCAAAATGATCATCATTTCCTAATCTCACTGCTCCAATGAATTTACTCACGAAGTTCATGAGCCAGACCGGCTCCAAAATATATGCTTGAACAGCCGAGTCCAGCAACCTACGAACGATTTGAACACTGCAGCTTGAGCACAGACAAGAATGGATAACTGGATAATTGGGACCCCATGCAAGAATGGGTTCCATTTGGTTAGTAACAGTGATTGAACACCCATATTTAAATAGAAACACCTATATCGTAGATAGAAGCAATGGAATCATTTGGAGTAGATGCAGGCTGGTGTCCAGTATTTGACCTATTCAAAGTATGTTCACTTCTTAAAGGAATAGTTCTACGGTTGGCATCCATTTTCTAGTGGGCATTGTCTTAGCAAGATTGAGGGCGGAACTGATTATCCTTGTGGCCAAAAGGTATCCATTGATAACCTATCTTACTAAATGTTCTTCCTGTGGGTTTCCACGTTTCTAACTTTCTTTCGTCTCTTTGCCTTTAGCCTTCTTAGCATGATTTTTGCATTAACAATTTTAACCGGGCATTTGACAAACATTAGACAAAACATTCACACCACATTCATGATTAACAACATGTAATTCAAGCATACATCATTACATGGTTTGCATATAATATCAGAATTGAATTAATTACAAAGACGCCTATGTTCAATACTAGAATCAACACGATTTGTTTTATTCAACTCAAACTTAAAGTTCCTAGGTTGGTCTTCTACTCTCTTCCAATGCACATTCTTAGCTTGTGAGGTCCTATCTTGCTTGGTATTGCCTGGAGGCTTTGACCCGCTTGCTTTAAGGTCACTGATTACTCCTGTAGAGGGAATTATGAGAACATTAGTTGGTTGATCTACTTTTTGCATTCCTGAACTAGATGTGCAAGGATCTGAACTACTTGAAGGCACATTAGTGATCACTTTCTTAAAGTTGGGCATGGAATGGTTTGTATGCTTGGCACTAGGCATAGAACAAGGCATCACAACTTTACCTTTCGCACCAAAGGATTTAGGACATGTTGCAATTAGACATTCTAGCAGCTCCTGAGATCGTTTGGCCTGAATGCAAGCAAACCTAATTTCTCTATCAAGAGGCTTATTTATGAAATCCTCTTCCACAATCTCATGGAGACATTCTAGACTATCCTTAAGGTGAGCACAATAGTTATGAAACAAAAGTTCATTATTCCTCAAATGAGGAGGAATGTATTTAACAGTCATAGTATATTTGCAGTCAGAGGATGACTTTGAAGCAACATTCTCATTAAAAACAAGTGGCAATTTCCCTTTTTCCTGACTCCTCAGATTCTCAATTTCTTTTTGTAAAAAAGTTATTTTTTCGTTGTTTTTGTCACGAGTGACTTTCATTGAATCATATAACTCTTTAAAGTGTCGTTTAACTTTTTCATTTTCTTCTACAAAACTCTCGTTTTTTTTTGTAAAGCATTTACTAAGTTTTGAAGATGAAAAGTTTGAGAATACTGAGAATCTAAAGAATGAGGCATTTGGGAGCGGTCAAATACATTGTTCTTTTCACCCTTTAATTGAGAAATTTGGGCTTTAAACTTTCTGATCATGTTACAATGAGCTTGAATCTGTTCATCTCGTTTGTTTATCTGAAAGACTGCATCAAACTTTGGAGCATCTGAAGATGTCTTGATATTTGAGGTTTTGACATTTTCTTTAAGATGTTGATATTTTAGTTGTAAATTAAAATGTTCAACTTCTAGTTTAGAAAGATGTTTTACCAAATTATCGTGATCATCCAGATCAATTTTCTCATTTAGTTTAGAATTAGTCTTTTCAAGCTCAATGACACGATCATGGGAGACTTTCAGAGCAACAGATAATTCATGAAATTAAGAAGCATTAATGGAACAATTCGCAGCAGTGTAAAACACATCTTGAGTGATACATTCAGAAATAAGATTCTCATTCAATGTATGCAAGTTCTTCCTCTCAATCTCATTTATTTTAACTCTCGCTCATAGTCACTAACCTCAACTATCATCGCATCAAATTCCTTTTCCATTTCTTTAATATCTAAGTCCATCCCCTTTTTAAGACTCTCAAATTGACCTTTTAGTTTTTTAAAGAAAGGCATGACCTCAGTTAGATAGCATTCTTTAGTTTACTCAAAACCCCTTTCCCCTTCAGTTATCCCAGTGGGTGTGATCCTTTTCTTGCAAGTTTTCTCAAAGTCAAGAAATAATTGAAAGATAACATATTGACTGATTAAGGTCTTGCTTTTAGTGGCAATAGTTCTAGGGACTAAATGCATTGGTGTATTAGGAGGATACACAGTCGCTGAAGGCATTTTCCTAAGGGGGTTGTTTGTTACAACAAGATTCTCTGCTTTTTGCTTATCTAAATCCTTTTTCCAGAATACTTGTTCGGGTGTTAACAACGTTTGAGGCTTAAACATGTTCAAGGAAATCCAATTTTCCTTTTTGTAATCATGGGGTCTGATAATTATGTTTTTCTCTTTACATGTAGGATTGTTGAGTTTCTTATCCATTTTCTCCCTAGTGACTCATCTGATTTCTTATCTTCCTCAGTGCACTCAACGCAACTAGGTTTCTCGCCAGCTTAAGGATTTCATTGCCATCATAAATTACCTTATGAGCAGTTCTAGCCTTTTTAATGACCTCTGGATTTGGTTCCTCAACAAGGGAAGTACTATGCTTATCACTCAAAACTATGTACTTAGTGGTTAAGTGAGCAGTCTGAATGGTATTTCCTTGTATGACAACTTATTTTCTAGCTTGTTTTTCAAGGTTTTCGTGATTGGAAAAATCATTCAAAAGTTTTGATTCCTTAGTATTGAATTCTTGCTTAAGCACTTTAACATTTTCCTGAAGTTCTTGTTTTTGCTTAGCAGTTTTAGAAAGCTTTTCTTGTAAGGAATTTAGCTCTTGTTTTAATACTTCTTCTCTAAACCTACTTTTTCTAATAATTGTACGCATTTAGTCATCCATTTCCTGCCACTCAGTGGTTAACTCAAACTTAGCACGTTGTTCATAGATATCAACTTGTTCCTTATAGGCACTTAGTTCAGAGGTAACAGAGTCATCAGGGGCACATGCAGTGTATTCATCAAAATCACAGTCATTATTGACTGCAGAAGATACGTCACTTGGTACAATCTCACTTTCACTTTGAGCCATGTATTGATCATATGGGACAATGTTACTATTGCCCACATTATCAATATCTGAATCGTAGGTTTCAAGAGATTGTACTTCATTATGTATCTTTTGCTTATCAACTTTATCGTATAATTTTAATACCTCTGAGATGATTGTTTCTTTGGATGGACCAGCCTGTTGTGGTGAAGGAACCTTAGGAGAGACCATAGGAGAGATGCTAGCCCTGAAGATTGACTGGGTAGTTGGTTCATCATCCACATCCGAATCATAAGCTTCACAGTCTGCTACTTGAAATGCATTTGGATTGTTCTGACCCATACCCTGCATTGGTTGCTCATCTACATCAACATCATATGTCTTAGCATTCCCTTCAGCAAGAAACAACAACTCCTCTTCATCCAAAGCTGCTCCATTATCCTGAGCTTTCACAAGCAACATCTTGTCTCTGAAGTATTCTACATTCTGAGGACGTTTTGGAGATGTGCAGTTCCTAGCAATATGTCCCTCACATCCACAGTTGTAGCACTTAATTGGCTTTGCTTGACCTTGATTCCTATTCCTTCCCCTATTCTAATTTGCCACATATCCTCCACCAGCTCCAAAAGATTCCCATAGCCTGCTCCAACCATCCCTTGTTCGTATCGTCTTCCTTGAAGTGGTTGCCCCATAACCTTTCCATATCTGACAACAGCATGATTGTGTAGATTGGATGCAGTTCTGATCTCATTGTTATTGTGAAGACTGTTGGTATGTGGACTGAGGGACATGTTTTGTTTTACCATAAGAGCTAGTTGATTAATGAAGTGTCCCATGACAGCATCAGCATCAGCTTGTTTGAGCCTTGGATCGGGAATGAGTTTGTGATTACCATCTCCCATGGGTATAACTTGTGAAGCTTTGGTGATAATTCCAACATTTGTGTAAAAGGCAGTAGAATCATTTGATGAACTTGTTTCCCCAAGATTTGTTTTGAATTGTTCAAGAATCCTTTTTTCAAACATGGCATGTCTCTCATTTTGAAGAAGGAAGGCATACAGTTGCTCATAGTTTGTGTTCTTCAATCCTTTGGTTAACTTCACAGAGGTGACAAACTTGTGCCATTCTGGATTCATGTTGTTCACAAACTTTGAGTTTAGTTGAATATTTGGCATAGTCATCTTGATATTCCTCATATCATAAACCAGTTTGTGGAATCTCACGTAATATTCATAGACACTCTCTTCTGGTTTCATCTTAAAGTGCTCAAATTCATCATACAGTTGAGATTCTCTGTCTTCTTTAGTTAATTCAGAACATGAGAGAAGCATTTTGACATTATCCCAAACTGCCTTGGCTTCAGTGTTGTGATTGATCAGCTTGTAGATGTCTTTTGGAAGACCCTCTAGTATGATGTTTGAGGCCCTGATATCGCATCGAACCTCTTTTTTTCTCCTTATCATTGAGCTCATCGTACGTATTTGGTCTATCTATTCCATAGATCATTGTTCCATCTGCAGCTATATCAATTAAGTCTCTTGTAGTCTCAATCTGATAAGGTCCTTCATCAATAGACTTGAGAATGTTGACTCCATTTTCCTTTCCAAGACAGTACAATCTGATTCGTTGTGCCCAAGAGTCGTAGTCAGTTCTGTCAAGCATAGGTGGACGAGTATCTGAACCAGCTGCTTGAACATCCTCAGCAACAATGGAGATGATTGTAGGTACGTTGGTAGACATGTTAACAGATTTCACGGGATTTTAAAACTCTATGATTAAACCGGGAAATAGATTCTTTCACGGGATTTTACTAAATCAAGAGAAAACCGTATTACAACCAAATGTTCAACCAAGTCGCTAAGAAACCTTGAGCCAAGTCGCTAAGCACCCAGTTGCTAAGTATTCTGAAATCAAGTCGCTAAGAATTATGACAACAAGTCGCTAAGCACCAAGTCGCTACAAATTTTGACAGCAAGTCGCTAAGTCGTCAAGTCGCTAAATAGCAACTCGCTAAGGTTCAAGTTGCTAACACCAAGTCGCTAAGAAAACTTAAGTACAAGTCGCTAACAAAATTGAAAGCAAATCGCTACCTTCACCAAGTCGCTACCCGTAGTGGAGAATCCACTAAGTGTACTGTTTGTCGGCTTGTCTCAATAGACAAGTCGCTAAGCTCAAATCGCTACTACTTCAATTACAACTCTCTAGAAACTTACAAAGCAAGTCGCTACCAAGAATAACAATCCGTGACTCAAGTCGCTAGCAAGAAAATCTCAAAAACACCACTTTTCAATCCAAAACAAGCCAACCATGATTATTCAAGCCTACCAAATCAAAATCTAAACACTTATGATGATC
>OU343223.1:301532120-301570335 GCA_910596185.1 Chrysanthemum makinoi
ATTCACCTATTCAAGGAGAGGCTACACATACCATACCTCCTGATGACATCACATTGGATAACTATGTTTTGACTAGGGAGTTGGTCAAGTTGAAAAAGACTACTGAGGTTCAAGCCAAACAGATAAAGAAATTAAAACTGAAGTTTAGAAGGCTAAAGACTTTAGTGTGGCCATTAGTTGAAGAATTTCAAAGCATACTGGTTAAATCAAAGAAAAGGCAAAGCAGTCGACAAAGCAAACGCCAAAAGGTCTATCAACAATCTTCTGACAACTTGGGGAGGAATTTAGAAGAAGATAATTTGAAAGAAGATGTTGAGAAGGAGAAAGAACTACGAAATACTTGATGAACAAGCTGAACAAGTAAAAGGTCTGAACAAGTTCAAGGTAATGAACAACAAAGTATCTGCTTCTTCAACAAAGTACTTTTAGACAAGAAGTAATAACTCCAAGAGTCTTGAATTTTGAAGAGGAAGCCGGTCCTTCTACAACCTTATACAAGAAGAGGAGGGCTATTTCAAACCAATTCATTCTGCAAGTGATGATGAGTTCATTGCTACAATTTTTCAAGATTTATCACAACCTAGAGGTGGTGTTACTATTAGAGAAGTGCAAGAAGATGAACAACAAAGAACTTCTCAACCTGCAATTGATCCTAAGGATAAAGGGAAAGGTGTTTTAGTAGAAGTAAAGAAGAAGAAACTTACTTTAGCATAGATTAGAGAAATTGAAGTTGCTAGGAATGAAGCTGCGCTAGAAAGCTTCAAAGAATTAAATGCTAAAGATAGAGCGCTCAAGAAGTGAAGACGCCAAAGTAGAGAAGTGGCTAGAGTTGCAAGAGCAATTAGATGTGAAGGTGATGAACCATTACAATCACACTACCTGTTAGATATATGCCTAGAAGACCTAATTTAGCTAAGGACAAGAATGCTATGATGGCATATTTGAAAGGTCGAGGGTATAAAGGATTGCAGAAGCTGAACTACGTTAACATGAAAAGACTTTATGATGCTTTGAGACGAAGCTTATAAGAAGAGTGTTACGATATCAAGGATTTTAAAAGAAGCTTATTGACTAAAGTCGAAAGGAAGAAGAGTTTAAAAAGAAAAAGAAAAACTGAAGATACAGATAGACAATTCTCAAAGAAAGAAAGAGTTGAATTAAGATCTGAGTCTAAAGATCCATTTAGAAATTATCTCAGAGTGGTAGATTTTGATTATTCAAAAGAAGATACATACATGAAGATGAACAGATCTCAGATTAGTGCTTTTGATATTGTGAAATCCAAAGAAGGAGATTATATGATTTTTCATAAGGAAGATGAAAGCTTCAAAGTTTTCAATAGGTTATGGGATTTGTTACATATTATAAATAGAGTGGATCTATTCTATCTATATAATGTGGTGAAAGCTTATTTTGGAGATATTCCATTGAAGGAATTGGTCCGGTTTTGCTTGGAGATCTTATAACTATGTGGGAAACAGAAGAGGAAAGCCTCGATGATATATGGAAGAATCAAGAAAATTGGGAAATTGTTTACGGAGATTCTTTGAAGAATATGGAGTTCATGTTTTAGAGCTAGAGAATGGTAAAATGATACACATGTTTGTAAATAGAAGATATCCTCTCACAGTTGAGCTCATGAGAAGAATGTTAGAGCATGGATTGGAAGTAGAAGAGGATAATGAAACTGCTTGCATGGTTATCAATTTATTTATCAACTCGGACTACCATTGTGGAAGAAGATGAATAAAGGTATGAGTTTTATTGAATAATTTATTTTTGATAAATCATTACTTTATTCAAAGTATCTGCTGATCAAACAAGATACTTTCTATCAAAAGTACTGCTATGCAGCTTTAAAACCAGTTAAGTGATTTGAGAAAGAAACCTTTTGTTAAATAACTAAATATTTTGAAATAAAGGTTAAATAAATTAAATGGATTATGAGATGGAAACATCAATAGGTAATCAATCCACCATGGTTACAGAAGGATTGACTAATCCATGAGCAAACGGCTCTGGTAAAGTTATATCAAATCCGCTTTAGTTGACAACTTGCTAATAAGTTGTATGGTAATCAACTCACCATATCATTAAATGTGAAGAGTTGGCTAGCCCACAAGAAAATGGCTTGTGGTAAAGGCTGTGGAAAACCATTATTGGTAATTAGTTCACCATTAGATAAAAGAACTAACTAGTAGTCCGTAGGGTACAACTTTTGGTAAAGACAAATCAAATCTGTTGATAGCCGATGATTTGCTAAAAATCATATGGTTATCAATGTACCATGGTCTTACACACCAAAACATTTGGCTACTCCAGAGTTAATGGCTTTGTAAAGAGATCTAAATCCATTAAATTTTCAATGATTCACCTCTCACAGGAGTTAACACACCCGGAAGTGATGAGAATAGTATGCAACTTAAACTGAATTAATGTACAAATTTTCATATGTTGCTGTGTTGTCAAAAGATGGAGCTTCTTTGGATGCCGCCGAGAAAGAACAATTCTAAGAAATACTTTGACAAGCACAGACACTACGAGATATATTGAAAAAGACTAAGAAATCACTCCTTAAAGATGAAGTCTTAAAGATACATTACAAAGGAACTTGAAGTCAAGAAAGTAGAATTCAAGTTAGGGGGGATTGTTGGGATATGAAAGTCTTGTCAAGACATGAAAGTATGAAGATATGAAAGTACAGTAAGTTTAGTCTGGAAAAGTCAAAGAGTCAAATCGCTAAAGACAAAGTCAAAGTACTGCACCTAAAAGTCAAAGTACTGCAAGAACAAAAGAACAATTATTCGTTTATGGAAAGTATTGTATTCTATGTTTAGATTACTTGTCGTATAAGGTTATCAATTGTAAACCGACTAGGATATCCTTGAGCCTATAAAAGGACTCCTAGATTGGCATTAGAGATACGAGTCTATGAGTTTTAGAGTTTACGAATTCACAAGTTGATTAGTGTTTTAGAGAGAAGTTCGATTATCTTAGAGTTGTATTAGTGTATCGCATAATAAGCGATTTAGAGTTTTTAATAAAGGTTATTCTTAGCTTTGTTAAGTAAATTCCCGTACTTGATAAAGATTGCTCAGTGTTTCTTTGTTAATAACTTAGGATTTATCCGAGGTTATTAAACCTTAACAACCTAGCTAAGTTAGTTTGATTAAAGTATATCGATCCAACATAGGCTCAAGGATAACCCTAGTCAGTTTACAATTCTTATCCTTGTACGTCAAGCAAACAATACTTAGAAAGTTCTAGATAAACATTACTTTCTATCTATTAAACAATTACAACCGACTTTAAGCTTTGCAGTACTTTTGATGAATAAGATACTTTGACTTTTACTAGAGACTTTGACTTTTCTCAAAGACTTTGTCTTTCTCGCAGTACTGTTAATCTTCGATACTTTAACTCTTTAGCACTTTGACTTTCTGTATCCCAACAATCCTCCCCTAACTTGAATTCTACTTGTTTGATTTCAAGTTCCTTTGTATATTTAGCTTTAACATCTTTGTCTTCAAAGAGGAATTGTGAATTTATCTTCAAATTTTATCTTTGTAGATGATGTGCTTATATCATCATCAAAGTAGTCTTTATCTGTATAATTCTTTTCAGCATCATTCAACAATCTTCTTTCTTTATAGCAACATTCAGCAAGCTCCATCTTTTCAAAGAACATAAGACAATTTGTACATTTAGTTCAGTTAAGTTTCAGTCTATTCTCATCACTTCCAGGTGTGTAAACTCGTGTGAGAGGTAAATCATTGAAAAGTTTAATGGATTTGATGTCTCTTTACCAAAGCCATTAACTCTGGAGTAGCTAAATGTTTTGATCTGTAAGATCATGGTACATTGATAACCATATGATTTTTAGCAAATCATCAGCTATCAACAGATTTGATTTGTCTTTACCAAAAGACGTACCCTTTTGGACTAGTTAGTTCTTTCATCATGGTGAACTAATTACCATTAAATGGTTTTTCCACAACCTTTACCACAAGTCATTTTCTTATGGGCTAGCCAACTCTTCACATTCACTGATATGGTGAGTTGGTTACCATACAACTTATTAGCAAGTTGTCAACTATAAAACGGATTTGAGATATCTTTACCAGAGCCGTTTGCTCATGGATTAGCCAATCCTTTTGTAACCATGGTGGATTGATAACCTATTGGTGTTACCATCTCAAAAACCATTTATTTGTTTTAACCTTTGTTTCAAAATACTTAACAAAAGTTTTCTTTTTAAAATCGATCTTGGTTTAAAATCGCAAGCAAGTACTTTGATTAAAGTATTGTTTGATCACAGTGATACTTTGAATAAAGAATACTGATATATCAAAATTTAATTAATTAAGATTCATACCGCTTATTCATCATCATCATCAAATATAGAAGTCCATCCGATAAACAATTTGATGACCAAAAGTATTGTTTCATTATCTTCTTCAACTTCCATTCCATGCTCCAAAGATCCTCCTCATGAGATCGATGTAAGAGGATATCTATCGGCTAACATGTGAATCATTGTCCCATCTTCTAACTCTAGAACATGCACCCTGCAGATTCTTCAAAGAATCTCCCCAGTAATATCCCAATCTTCTTGGTTTTCCAAATCTCAGAAACTTGTTTCTTCAGTTTCCCAAACAGTTATGAGATCTCCAAGCAAGACTAAACCAAATCCTTCTGATGGATTGTGTTCAAAATATTCTTTCACCACATGATATAAATGAAATAAATCTACTCTATCAATTATATGCAATAAATCCCATAGCATATTGAACACCTTGAAGCTTTCATCTTCTTTGTGAAACATCAGATTATTTCCATCTTTTGATTCTACAATTTCAAAAGTAGTTATTGGAGATTTGTTCATCTTCATTTCAGCATCATCTTTAGAATACTCAAAATCTACAATCCTTAAGTAATTCCTCAGTTCATCATTTGTTTCAGATCTTAATTCAACTTTCTTTGATGGTTGTTGATCTTTAACTTCAGTTATTCTTTTTCTTTTTAAGCTTCCTTTTCTTTCTTCTTCTTTCTGAGCTTCATCATCTTTATAATCTTTGATACTATCAACTTGTTTATGATAATCTTCTCTAACAGCATCATACAAACCTTTCATCTCAACATACTTCAACTTATTTAATTCAATATATCCTTGCTTCTTTAGATAAGCCATCATTGTATTCCTTTCCTTAGCAAGATTTGGTCTTCTTGGTAGAGAAGAAATAGGAATAGATGACTCTAATATTTCAAAGATCTTATTCAATTCCTCTTGTAATTTCTTAGCTACTTCTCTATTCTTAGCTTCTTCAATTTACTTAGCTTCTCTATCTTTAGCATTTAATTCAACTTGAAACTTTCTAGTCGCTTCCTCATTCATAGCAACTGGCGAGCCTTATTTGTGAAAGTAGGTTTCTTTTCTTCTTTGTTTCTACCAATTTACCTTTTCCTTTATCTTTTGGATCTATAACAGGTTGAGAAGCTCTTGGTTGTTCTTCTGTAACTCCTAGAATGCTAACACCCATTGGCCTTGATAAATCATGCAAGATCTCTGCAATGGTTTCATCGTCACTTGCAGTATGTATAGGTTTGGGTGTATCAACTTCTTTTCGGTATTACAGTCGAAGGACCGACCTTCTCTCTTCAAATCTAACAGCCTTGGAATAATTAACTTTCTTATCAGTAGGTTCCTTGAAAACGATACTTTGATTAGGTACCTTGATCATCGTACTTTGAACTTGAACATCAATAACTTGCTCTTGTTACCTTGAACTTTGATTTCTTTCCAATACTTTCAATATTAATTCTTTCTTTAGTACCTTGAGGTTGAACATCAGTACCTTGAGTTTCAGCTTCAGTACCTTGAGGTTCAGATTCAGCTTCTTCATTCAAATTCATATCTTCCAAATTCCTCCCCAATTGGAATGAAGATTGCTTTTGAACCTTTTTGCCTTTAGTTGTCTTCTTAAATTGCCTAACTGGCTTGCCTTGCTTTCTTTGAGACTTGACCCATAGACGATGATGTTGAACCAGAGGCCAGACAAAATTCTTGAGTCTTCTAAACTTAAGCTCCAACTTCTTGATTTGAGCAGCCTGATCTTCAAAATATTTCTTCAATCTTGTCAATTCTCTGGATAAAGCATAGTTGTTTAGAGTTGTACCCTCAGGCTCCATAGCTTCTTCATCTCTTCTAGTTGGTGAATGTTCTCGGTTGAGAATCGAGAAACAGAGACTTGTGGAGATGGTGGAGGTGAAACTGCAACATCTTCTTGAACTTCAAGATTTCTGCGGCAAGCGGTACCTTGTGATGCAGTAACCGTGATGCAAGATCCCAAGCAACCTTGTGTAGAAGCACCTTCTCTCATCATCATCTTGCTCCGCTCTCGACATGCCTTGGAACAACCTCCATCATAGAAGTAGTTAATGAGTGTCCCTTCCAAAGGAATAGATCACTCTTCCTAGCCATGAAAGTGAAAATCTTGGCTTGTTGTACCACAACAGGTAAAAGACTTGTAGGCTTTGGTACATCTGAAAGTTTTTTATTTAGGAACACTTGAATAAACCTTGGATACATCAACCATCTTGAACCATGAGAGATTTGTGAAAGCATTCCATCGAGGATTAGCCTTGAAAAGTTGAAAATGCGATTTGTAGCCAAACCCAACATAGCAGATGCTATGTTAGACCCAAATTGCTCTCATGATGTACTTTTAGCACTAATACAATAAAGCAATACATGAACTAAAAACTTCCATTGGGGACAAAATAAGGGTTTTGATTACTGTTCATTAGAAGGACCCTTCATATCCAATGTCCCTAAATGTATCCCAAATCATTTGCTTATCAACGAACGACCCCTTCTTCATCATTAAACAATAAATTATCACGAATTGAGGAAGCAGAACCTTACAGTTCTCCCAAAGAATGTAGCTTGAATATACGAATCATCATTCTCCATATGAACACTAGCGAGCCTCCCAAAATTGTTGAATCCGGGGCTCAATGAGATCCGGTTCCACTAAAAGCGATAACAAATCGGTGACCCGGAGAAAATCAATGATATCATGAAAGATCTCATTGGCTTCATCTGTCCAAATTCGCCACCATGTTGTGTTTTGAAACGTATACGATTTGCCATTGATGATATGTTTACACAGAAAGTGATATGATGAATAATATGGGTGAAAAGGAGAGAAATATGGAAAAAGATTATATAGGTATCAATATGAAAGGGAAATTCGGAGAGTAGTTATTTATAGGTGAGATTTAAAAATCACAGCCATTAATAACAAAGTTACCGTTAGTAGTAGTTACCCCTCAATATTACCGTTGGAACAATACTTTCAATAAGACAAACAGTTTTCCATGTGTGTAGTACTTTCCAAGCACTTTCATTAAATCAAAAGCGCATTCTTTTCCATTCTCCTCTTTACAATAGCAAATACACAAATAAACATGAATTTCCTCCCTCGAAATGCATAGGACTATACTTACACTAAATAGTCCTCCCCTTAAATGTAGCTCAGTAATTAATCATGCCAATACTCACCACCAAGTGAGTAAATCTTGAAACATCAAATCCTTTGGTGAGTAAATCAGCTACATTATCATCCGTATGCACCTTGACAACATTAATGAACCTATGCTCATGACAATCTCTGATGAAGTGGTGCCTAATCTGAATGTGTTTAGTCTTGGAATGATAAACTGGATTCTTCACAATGCAAATGGTACTCTCATTATCAATATTGATAGGAGTATTCTTGAAATTGAACCCATAATCCAAGAGTTGATTCTGCATCTACAACACTTGTCAACAAACACTTGGCGACCACATATTACGCTTCGTGGAGGATGTTGCTGCAATAGTCTGTTTCTTGCATTGCCATGAAACTAATCTTCTTCCAAAATATCGGCATCCTCCAGTGGTTGATCTTCTATCATAATTATCACCTGCATAATCACTATCTGAAAAAGCTTTCAAGTGAAAAGGTTAATCCTTTGGATACCACAACCCCAAATTAGGTTGTTGTTTCAAATAACTAAAAATTCTCTTCACTGCATTCATATGAGAGACCTTTGGTGAGACTTGATATCTTGCACATAAACATCAGAGTTTACAAAAATGAGTTCCCAAATGGTTCCAAGTTTACAAAATACATTAAATTGGTTTTCGAATGATAATAAAATTTATAGCCTTTTTGAGTATCCGTGCTTCCTCGCATTACCGTACCTCATTACAAATATGGACCTGAACTACATGCTTAAAACTATCAACACAAAGGTTGAGTGAAATTCATAGAGTTTAGGAAATCAGTTGAACACATAATGTTTGTAGTGTGAGTTATAAATTCACACCAATGGTTTGAAAACCAAAAGAGATATTAATGCACTAAGCTCATGATACCCAAAACGTTAATGACTTGTCAATAGAAATTGATATAATAATAACAGTTGCCCTAATAGGTAATTTGCCAATAAACCTATAGATGTTCAAATATAGTGCGTTTATTTGCCTACGGTCCAAAACAAATAGGATTCGCCAATCCCAATAGGCCTATCCACAATATTCGCGTTCCCTCGCAAGTGATTAATGGTTCATGATAGTAGGGACTTAAGATTGGCAATAGTGGTACTTAGTGCAAATAATACATTCAGATAAGCATATAGTTTGAAAGCAATGTGTTCGGTTTAAAATAAAGCATGTTATCTTGATGCGTAAAAAACTTGAAGCTAAATCACTCAAACCCGCCACTTGTGAATGGCGGTGACCGTATCAGCTTAAAACTGCCAAGCACTAATGCAATTTAAGATCGGAGGAATATAGTGTATTCCTGGGTCGTTAAGTCCCACGGAGGATGAATTGGTGTTAAACAACTTCAGATGATAGAATGATCACTAGGATAGTGATCGGTAAGGATTTTGATGGAAAATTACCTAAAGAAAAGATTTACAAATAACAGCGACTTAAATGCAAATTAAGAAAATTAAAAAGATAAAAGATATTAAATAAACGCTATCACTATTTTTAAAGTGATGAACGTTTAAAACCTAACAATACATTTAAATTAAAAACTACGTGTGTCAAAATAAAACGTGAAGTTTTAAAGAAATAAAAGACCTACAAATATGAAAATGACATTTTTACAATCCTAATAATAAAAGAAAATTATTATAAAAATAAAATTATTTTTACAACTATTTATTTATTTATTATTTAATTAAAAACTATTTATTAAGTAATTAAAATGCACTAAAATACAAGAAAATACAAAATTAACCTAGAAAAATGAAATTATAACTTAGAAAAATCTAAAATATGATAAAACTTATTTTAAAACTGAAAATATATTTTTTAGACTATTTATGTATTTATTACTAATTTAAAACTATTTAAAACTAATTAAAATGCTAAAAAATATTTTTTAAACTAAGAAAATTATGGAAAAATACTTTTTATTACTTTTATATTTATCTTAATCTAGGAAAATAGAAAATATATTTTTAAGCTTTTCTAATTTATTTGTATTTAAAGCTAATTAAAAAGGATTAAAAACTATTTAAAATAAAGAAAAATAGCAAACAGTGAAGGAAAAATCTGAAAAATTCAGGAAAATGCTAAAATATTATTCTAAGTTTATAAAAAATATAAAACATATGCTTGTTTGTGAGAATATGAAACTGTGGTGTAAATGCTTATAAATAAGCAAATCAAAATAAGCTAAAAGCTACAAATGACCACCAACTAATCCACGAAGCTAAGTTATGCTATATTAACTAATTACTAACCTATTCCAATCATTCTAAACTTCTGAAAAGCAGATTAAGCCAACAATTAAGCAAATCAAAAACTAGTTTTGACTCAAAAATGGGACAACATTAAGGCTTATCTAAGAGTGGGGTCCACCGATTAAGCTCAAAACCTTTACTGAAATGGCTAGTCAGCTGGGTGGTGATTGCTAAGAAACCAAGAACCACCAGTGGGGTCCACTGGTGTGGCCTGTGGGACCCACCAAAGTGGTGGTGATGCCACTGTTTTGGTGGTGCAGGGCATGCTCAGAAATGGGTGCTCAAAAAGAAGCTATAGAATAAGGACTTATAAGCTGATTGAGTATAAGCTATTATTTTTCTAATTTTCTTAAGCAACTATATTTTACTATCCCAAAAGCATTTAAGCTAAATCCTAATATTGAGCTTACACTAAAATTCCTAAGTTTATTCAAAAACAGGTAAGTGAAATTTGACTTTTTATAAAAATAAGCTAGTTTGACTTTTATGAGCTTTTACTTGATTCTATGGACTGATTAAGTAGTATTAAGCTAAAATGAAATAATATTAAGCTAGGTTACCAAGATTCAAGCTAATGTGATGATTTTTACTTCCTAAAGTCTAACAGTTATGAACTTAATAAAGATTTAAGATCATTTTGACTTTTACACCTAAGAGGACTGGATTTTATTGTTGAACTGAGTTCTTTAGATCAAGAGTGACATGGAACAACAACAAACTACAACACAACCGGCCTGTAGCATAGTTAATCGAGCAAAACCAAACACCCTTTAAAATGACTGTTTTGAAGATTTTCAATGACTGAAGCGATCAAGACCAAGAATTTGATTACAGAACTTATATAATCAATTTATAAGACTAATGAAACAAAAAAAACACTAGCCATAACAACATTAAACTAGGAATTACCAAATAAGCTAAATTGACTGTGAAAATAAGATTTATAGTAACTACCAATTTAAAAGAACAAGCTACTGGTTTTAATGTTTAAATAAACTTAACTATAGCTAATAAACATGGAAAAACAAGTATTAGAGCTTATGACTCCCTTGCACAGTGAAATGAGATATTAGCTTAAAAAGGCTTACAAATGGATCCAAGCTCAAGACAGGGAACCAAAGACTGAGAAACACTCCTATAGCTTACCAATAAGCTCTAAACCATTAATCCATCAAAAATCAGCTCTGCATCAACAAATTTCCTATCCATTCCAAATCAGCTCAATAGTTGACTTTTGTTGACTAGGAATACTTTAAGAGTAAAAACTGAGTAAATGAGTTTCTAAGTAAGTAATAAGCTAAGCTGAGCTTATAAAAGCTTATTTGGAAGCTTATGTGAGCTTATTATTCCTTTTCAACTTATAACCACATAAACATAAACTTGTAAATTGCATAACACAAATTAGAACTTGGAATTTAAAATTGATCACATAAAAAGTTTAATATCACACTGAGATTACATAATAAAGTACTTGGAAACTTAAACAAAGACTGGAAATCTTAAATTTTTTAAAACGACATGACAAAAATTAAAATTACACTACTTAGGTTTCCACACTGCTTCCCTCCTTGTATTTATTGACTTGAAAGATCTTTTGTAGACCTCTGAGCAATTCCCACTTGAATTCTCCTCTTGAAATCATCTCATTCGTACAAGTGTAATTTGGCGGGAAAAGTCTTGAAGTTGGTTTTTTGCATTTAATGCACTGTGGCTGTATGTAAAGGTGGAGGGGGAGTGGTTAACAGGTGGGGAGTGATGTGGAAAGGAGTGGACAGGTGGTAGTGAGCAGGTGGCTTGGAAGTAGTGGTAACAGGTGTTGAGGTTGAGGATGAACAGTGGAGGCGGGTTATCTGATTTAAACACTGGTCGGGTTTGGGTGTTGGGCTGGTCGGGTTAAGTTTGGTTTGTTGGATTTGGGTTAAATGGTTAATAACACCAAGGGTCCATTTGGTATAGCTAGTAAACACAAGGACCAATAATGTAATTATCTAAAATGAAGGACGGATCTTGTAACATTTCCAAAGTTATAACAAGGGTTAAACCTGCAATTATTGGTTAGTACAAGGACAATTGTTGCATAAAATTCCATTTTTATAAGTCCAGGGACCAAAAATGTCAAGTTTGAAACTTTAAGGGCCAAACTTGTAATTTCTCTTTAAACTTATCATAAAGGACCAATTTTGTCATTTATTAATAATACAAGGGTGATGTTTGAATAATTTCTATTTTTGAACACCCAGGGACTATTTTTGACATTTTCCAAACTTGAGGGACCAAAGTTGTAATTTTGTGATTTTAAACTTCAAAGGATTATTTTGAACAACTTGTGAATCCCAAGGACCTAAAATGATATTGTACAAGTTTTTGAATTACGGGGACTAGATTTGACAACTTTTGTAACTTGGGGACTAAAACGCCAATTATGCAAACTTAATACGTTTTTCACCGATTTTGGCATTTTGCATTTAAAACATATAAAACACTTTTTTGTGATATTTTTATCATTTTGATATGTTTCTGAGTGTTTTCAGATGTTTTTGGCATTCTAACAGTATAAAAATAATGAGTATTTAGACACTCATCAATCCCCCACACTAAGATATTGCTAGTCCCTAGCAATGATTTATGAAAGGTTAATGGATTTTATCTCTTTACCAAAAGCCATTACTCAGGTAGCCAATTGTTTCAGTTCAAGTAAGAACTTTGGTACAATGATAACCAAATGATTTTGAGCAAATCATAAGCTTTCAACGGAGTTGATTTGTCTTTACCGAAGCCGTTCTTACTGACTAGCCAACTCTTAGATAAATTATCAATATTATCTTTGGTGAGCCGATTACCAATTATGGATTTCCACTGCCTTTACCACAAGCCATAAACTTGCGGGCTAGCCAACTCTTCACTAGTTTAAAGATATGGTGAGCTGAACACCATACAATTTTGGGCAAATTGCAAGCCATAAACGGATTTGAGATATATTTACCAAGAGCCGTTTGCTCCTGGATTAGCCAATCCTTATGTGGGTTAGACATGGCGATGATTACCATTTGTTGTGTTTAGTACATAGTACTTCCACTACAAAAAATTTTAAAATTTGGCCATTTTGGGGAAAAAGGGACTAAAAGGGTACATTTATGATCAAATTCGCCAGAATTTCCCCCCCACACTTAGAAATGAAGATTGTCCTCAATATTCAAAGTACCGGCTGTAATGCCGAAACTTAGAACGTAAAAAGATAACATTATTAGGTAAGTGTAGAAACACAACAATTATTCTCTTTTTTTTTTTTTTTTTTTTTACAACATGTGGGGCATCTCCCCCACACTAGGGTGGTAGAAAGGGGTAAGAAGTCAGAAATATGGGTGAAAACCCATATGGTGTGTGCTACTGTTTTTGATTCCCGAGTCGCTAGCTTGACTCGACCCCGAATTAATTTTGTTCATGGGGAAGTAAGTGGAAGAGATAATCTCCATCGGACTTTCATTCAAGATGTTTGTATAAACATTGAAGTACGTGAAAGTTCCACACCGATGAGATATACATAGAACCAGCTCACAAATGATACATGAAAATGCCGGGGTCAAAGATAATGTCTTCATTCCCGAAGGAGTGAAGAACGGGAGAAGTCACGGGATATATGAAGAAAAGAAAGAAAATCATGATAAAAATCATGACTAACTCTTCATCCTCAATAGGAGAATTCATAGTTTCATGAATCTCCTCAGTTAAGCTCGCTTGATCAAGACATATTATGGGAATGTCTAGATCAAAGTGGAAATTATCATACTCCGGCAGAGATATGATATGAGCGAGTTCACAGAGAACTCCTCGAAGGTAAATGAATCATATTCGAATTGGTATCGTGGGTTCATTTGGTGAACTCATCCATGTAAATGATTCATAATCGGGGAGAGAATTATGAAAATGAAAAGTGGTATTACCACTAATTTTCTCCCATCCGATCAAAACGAAGGCTTCCATTTCCGAATAGAATCATCGAAAAATGTCACTATCCTTTACGGGGGATAGGAGATGAAATGGGTTTTTCTTTGAAAGCCTCGATTTTAGAAATGAGAAGACTGACATTCAATAATGTTGCACGAAGTGCTTCATCTTTGATTTCATTGTCAGTAACTTCATCATTCTCTTCTTCTAAGCTAACAAGCTCAGAAGGTAATTCTTCCATATAACGATGTCTCCACAAGATAACGAATCGTCATCAATAGAATCGGAGCACATCTCAACATGATTACTTTGGAAGACAAGAGGAGTAGGGATATCACACAAATGCTCGAGAATTCCCTGTGACTCTCTTGGGATTGGGACAAGGTTCTCAACACTAGACTTTATGAAGTCGTCCGATTCCTTTCAGAAAGTGTCAAGATGCTCGTCCCCCATGTTCAGAGAGTGAGTGTGAACCTCGGGTGTGATAGCCGTTGTTTGAGAATGAATCTCAACTGCTGGGATATCAACTGATGAACTTGATGAATCTCCAAGTGTATCCTCATCATCAGTATCAAGAATAAAACGAAATTGAGAGCTAGATGCATTTTTCTTTTTGCAATTAATTCCCTAATAGACTTTTCAAAAGCAATTTGGGAATTTATTTTAGCAGACTGCTCTTCAAAGCAATTCTTCCATGGATTTCTCATGTGAATTTTGAATGATAGGACATTGTGGGAGTGGAGATTTGTCAAAACCGGAAGGTTGACATTGATAATCATCATGAGGACCCCACAATATACACAAGAAAAACTGGGAACATTATGAAATGTTGTCTTACTGTCCTCGGTTCTTTTCACCGCTCCGAAGCTCTAGATAAGTGTCTTGTTGGGTTTGTGAGAGTTTGAGTCATTTGGCCGTGGAGATTGGTCGTGATATGGATAGTCGTAATTGTTACAAGGAAATGGATTCCCTGTTTGACAATCAGAGCTGAAATGGGGACCTCCACAGTTCTCACAACAGTAAAACTGTTGATCCTGGATTGGTGAATCATATGGATATTGGTCATACCCAAAGTTCTGAGCATCACCGGAAAACTGTTCATAGACAATCGTGTTTCCGGATTGACATTCAAATCCTTGGTGAGGACCTCCACAAAATTCACAGCAGTATTGTTGATTATATGAAGATATGTCGGGCTGTGGTGGGTAATTGGAAAGATTTGAGGGGTCGTTAAATGAGTTCGGATTAGGATCATAATCAAATGAATTCCTAGAACCACAAAACAAACAACTCCCTTACGAATATCATTACCACACCTGTACACACGCATACACCGGCGGCACGGGTGAACCATAAAGAGGCTCACCACAACCGACACAAGGAATAAACGATTCTATTTGAGAGTTATGAGAAGAAATCGGTTCATTCAAAGAATCAACAAAACCAACATGGTGATCTGAATGACTAATAAGACTCAAAGAACATTTTGAAAAATCCGGAGGTGGGACAAGTGGTGTGCTCTGAGAGCTAGCAATTTCCACCACTTCCGTTATGGACTCCGGTTCTGGTTCTTGAGAAACGTGAAGATTAGGCAAGTCATTCTTGCTGGTCACCGGTCTGAATTCTGCATGTTTGCTTCTAACCGTAAATTGTGAAAGTGTAGGATCAATTTTAGATGGCTTAGGAGCAATCGAGGGATTAGATCTTTGGATAACCGTAGGTTGGACGTATTTAGCACTTCCATTATCAAAAGGAAGTATCTGGTCCTTTGTCACCCTGGTTTCTCGTTCTATATCCCTACGCAGAATTGATGGATCATCACGAACAACTCGAATTCTAGACATTTGTGTAAAAGTCTGAAGTTTTTCAACTTCGTCCCAGAATTCGTCCTCGAGAGATTCCATGAGAATAGAAGAAGTTAGAATCAAATGGATAGAGGGTAAAGGATAAAGAATCAAAAAGGGTAAGAGGTTAAAGATGATTATTTTTGAAAACTTGAATAAAAATGTTTTTGGTGTTGTTAACACTTTAGGAAAAGTGTTAATGAACTTTTTGAATTTGATAAACTTTACAAAAACTTTACAAAAAGGTGGTATATGTGCAAGAATGGATCTGGAAATGCTTAAAATACGCTTACAGCCTCCCGGCGTGGCCAAAATTTGATGCGTGCGCCAAACAAATCAAGCTAAATCACTCAAACCGCCACTTTGTGAATGGCAGAATCGACTTAAAACGCTCAAGCACGAATGCAATTTAAGATCAGAGGAATATAGTGTATCCCGTCTGGGTCGTTAAGTCCTACGGAGGATGAATTGGTGTTAAACAACTTCAGATGATAGAATGATCACTAAGGATAGTGATCAGTAAGGATTTTGATGGAAAATTACCTAAAGAAAAGATTTACAAATAACAGCGACTTAAATGCAAATTAAGAAAATTAAAAAGATAAAAGATATTAAATAAACGCTATCACTATTTTTAAAGTGATGAACGTTTAAAACCTAAAACGTACATTTAAATTAAAAACTACGTAACGTACAAAATAAAACGTGAGTTTTAAAGAAATAAAAGACCTACAAATATGAAAATGACATTTTTACAATCCTAATAATAAAAGAAAATTATTATAAAAATAAAATTATTTTTACAACTATTTATTTATTTATTATTTAATTAAAAACTATTTATTAAGTAATTAAAATGCACTAAAATACAAGAAAATACAAAATTAACCTAGAAAAATGAAATTATAACTTAGAAAAATCTAAAATATGATAAAACTTATTTTAAAACTGAAAATATATTTTTTAGACTATTTATGTATTTATTACTAATTTAAAACTATTTAAAACTAATTAAAATGCTAAAAAATATTTTTTAAACTAAGAAAATTATGGAAAAATACTTTTTATTACTTTTATATTTATCTTAATCTAGGAAAATAGAAAATATATTTTTTTAAGCTTTTTCTAATTTATTTGTATTTAAAGCTAATTAAAAAGGATTAAAAACTATTTAAAATAAAGAAAAATAGCAAACAGTGAAGGAAAAATCTGAAAAATTCAGGAAAATGCTAAAATATTATTCTAAGTTTATAAAAAATATAAAAACATATGCTTGTTTGTGAGAATATGAAACTGTGGTGTAAATGCTTATAAATAAGCAAATCAAAATAAGCTAAAAGCTACAAA
Organism: Chrysanthemum makinoi; assembly: GCA_910596185.1. NCBI lineage: Eukaryota > Viridiplantae > Streptophyta > Magnoliopsida > Asterales > Asteraceae > Chrysanthemum > Chrysanthemum makinoi. Next base: position 301,549,061 of record OU343223.1, read on the forward strand.
TGACCACCAACTAATCACAGAAGCTAAGTTATGCTATATTAACTAATTACTAACCTATTCCAATCATTCTAAACTTCTGAAAAGCTGATTAAGCCAACAATTAAGCAAATCAAAAACTAGTTTTGACTCAAAAATGGGACAACATTAAGGCTTATCTAAGAGTGGGGTCCACACTGATTAAGCTCAAAACCTTTACTGAAATGGCTAGTCAGCTGGGTGGTGATTGCTAAGAAACCAAGAACCACCAGTGGGATCCACTGGTGTGGCCTGTGGGACCCAAAAGTGGTGGTGATACACCTTGTGTTTTGGTAGTGCGGGGCATGCTCGGAAATGGGTGCTCAAGAAGCTATAGAATAAGGACTTATAAGCTGATTGAGTATAAGCTATTATTTTTCTAATTTTCTTAAGCAACTATATTTTACTATCCCAAAAGCATTTAAGCTAAATCCTAATATTGAGCTTACACTAAAATTCCTAAGTTTATTCAAAAACAGGTAAGTGAAATTTGACTTTTTATAAAAATAAGCTAGTTTGACTTTTATGAGCTTTTACTTGATTCTATGGACTGATTAAGTAGTATTAAGCTAAAATGAAATAATATTAAGCTAGGTTACCAAGATTCAAGCTAATGTGATGATTTTTACTTCCTAAAGTCTAACAGTTATGAACTTAATAAAGATTTAAGATCATTTTGACTTTTACACCTAAGAGGACTGGATTTTATTGTTGAACTGAGTTCTTTAGATCAAGAGTGACATGGAACAACAACAAACTACAACACAACTGGCCTGTAGCATAGTTAACTGAGCAAAACCAAACACCCTTTAAAATGACTGTTTTGAAGATTTTCAAAGACTGAAACAAATTAAGACTATGAATTTGATTACAGAACTTATATAATCAATTTATAAGACTAATGAAACAAAAAACACTAGCCATAACAACATTAAACTAGGAATTACCAAATAAGCTAAATTGACTGTGAAAATAAGATTTATAGTAACTACCAATTTAAAAGAACAAGCTACTGGTTTTAATGTTTAAATAAACTTAACTATAGCTAATAAACATGGAAAAACAAGTATTAGAGCTTATGACTCCCTTGCAGTGTGAAATGAGATATTAGCTTAAAAAAGGCTTACAAATGGATCCAAGCTCAAGACAGGGAACCAAAGATGAGAAACACCTATAGCTTACCAATAAGCTCTAAACCATTAATCCATCAAAAATCACCTGCATCAACAAATTTCTTATCCAATTCCGAATCAGCTTCAATAGTTGACTTTTGTTGACTAGGAATACTTAAAAAAGTGCTGAGTAAATGAGTTTCTAAGTAAGTAATAAGCTAAGTTGAGCTTATAAAAGCTTATTTGGAAGCTTATGTGAGCTTATTATTCCTTTTCAACTTATAACCACATAAACATAAACTTGTAAATTGCATAACATAAATTAGAACTTGGAATTTAAAATTGATCACATAAAAAGTTTAATATCACACTGAGATTACATAATAAAGTACTTGGAAACTTAAACAAAGACTGGAAATCTTAAATTTTTTAAAACGACATGACAAAAATTAAAATTACACTACTTAGGTTTCCACACTGCTTCCCTCCTTGTATTTATTGACTTGAAAGATCTTTTGTAGACCTCTGAGCAATTCCCACTTGAATTCTCCTCTTGAAATCATCTCATTCGTACAAGTGTAATTTGGCGGGAAAAGTCTTGAAGTTGGTTTTTTGCATTTAATGCACTGTGGCTGTATGTAAAGGTGGAGGGGGAGTGGTTAACAGGTGGGGAGTGATGTGGAAAGGAGTGGACAGGTGGTAGTGAGCAGGTGGCTTGGAAGTAGTGGTAACAGGTGTTGAGGTTGAGGATGAACAGTGGAGGCGGGTTATCTGATTTAAACACTGGTCGGGTTTGGGTGTTGGGCTGGTCGGGTTAAGTTTGGTTTGTTGGATTTGGGTTAAATGGTTAATAACACCAAGGGTCCATTTGGTATAGCTAGTAAACACAAGGACCAATAATGTAATTATCTAAAAATGAAGGACTGATCTTGTAACATTTCCAAAGTTATAACAAGGGTTAAACCTGCAATTATTGGTTAGTACAAGGACAATTGTTGCATAAAATTCCATTTTTATAAGTCCAGGGACCAAAAATGTCAAGTTTGAAACTTTAAGGGCCAAACTTGTAATTTATCTTTAAACTTATCATAAAGGACCAATTTTGTCATTTATTAATAATACAAGGGTGATGTTTGAATAATTTCTATTTTTGAACACCTGGGGACTATTTTGACATTTTCCAAACTTGAGGGACCAAAGTTGTAATTTTGTGATTTTAAACTTCAAAGGATTATTTTGAACAACTTGTGAATCCCAAGGACCTAAAATGATATTTTACAAGTTTTTGAATTACCGGGGACTAGATTTGACAACTTTTGTAACTTGGGGGACTAAAACTGCCAATTATGCAAACTTATGCTTTTCACCAGATTTTGGCATTTTTGCATTTAAAACATATAAAACACTTTTTTGTGATATTTTTATCATTTTGATATGTTTCTGAGTGTTTTCAGATGTTTTTGGCATTCTAACAGTATAAAAATAGTGAGTATTTAGCATTAACTCATCATATCTCCACCAAGAGTTTGTAAAACAATTAAATAATAAAAGTGGGGCTATGAACTCACCTCAAATTAAATGATAGCAAATGTATAATGAGAATGATGGATATTCCGTGAGAACTTCTACGAGCAACCTAGAATAGGATGTTGCGACTTAGGTTTGAAATAATGATGCGAAAGAAATAACAAAACTATATACGTCTCTATATTGATCGTGATGTAGTATTTGTATGTTTGTTTATAAAAATGGTTTTAGTTTGTATAACTCGTACTACCGTTCGGGCCATCACATTTCAGAGGTCATGCAGTAAACGTTCAAGGAGCTAGGACACTTTAAGTCGTAAATCTAGCAAATGCGATCGATACATTTTACTCAAATGAAACCCCTCACATGAAGCTCCCTACTATTGTAGCACTTAATACGTAAAACATGTATTTTAATTACTTGATCATATGATATATTAAGAGTTTATAAATACAATAAATAAACTAACATAGTTTATAAGTATTTAAATAAGTTTGAGTTTTATAAATACTTATCTTAATATAGAATGCTTGAGTATTACGGAAAAAAGAAATATAAGCGGAGCTTCGACGTAGAATTTGCAATTTTCGAAAACCCGAGGCTATTAGAAGATTATAACAACGCCTTCTTGAGAACCCAAAGAAGAAATGAAGATTATAAAAACGTCTTTTTGGAGACTTGAAGATATTTGAAGATTATAACGTCTTTTTCTTGAAAACATCCAAGAACGAAGATCAAACACTAGTTTTCTTCAAGAACACATGAATGTTCTTACAAGATCTATAAGAAATGCCTTAGGTTTAGGACTTTAGATGTTAAGAAGGGGTGGTGCAAGAATAAATGAAGTGATTGCTTGGTATTTATAGGCTAGAGATTTTGGTTAACTATATATTGGGTTAAAAACTAACACTGGTTAGATTTACACATGTAATCATCAAAAGGTAGCATGCTTAGGATTTTAACACCAAGGTGATGAATCCCCTCCCTAATTTCATTCATATAGAGATAAGATGACTTAGGTGGATAGTTTTGGTATTATCTTGATTACGGAGTGAGTTTTGGTTCCGTTAAAAGCTAACCGAAGCCATAATACGTAAAACAAGGTATCGTAAAAATATGAAACTTATAGGAATGATTAAACTCATCATTATACTCCATCTAAAAATATAAAATGGGTGATAAGTCTCATTGGGTGGAAAAACGCTGCTTAAAACTGGAATTACGGGTCAAAAAAGCGTAATTCGCAATTTATCAGAAAAGAACGAAATTTCAGGAAATGACCAGTGAATTTGCTTAAAGTAGACTAAAATTAGTCAAAAAGTGAAATGAGATGTCAAAATGTGGTTTTTAAATCGTATGTGGGATAACTTAACAGCTTATAATCGTGAAGTTTAAAAGTTTACGATTTAAGCAAAATGTGGAACGTATTAAGGTTAATTCCTTTGTGGTCAAAGGAGGAGGGAAATATGTTTGACTTTTCCAAAAATGTAAAAGTGTCAAAAACATATTAGAAACACAGTGCAAGAATCGTTAAGTCTGGATGTAAGTAGAATTGATTAAAACGTAAGTTTAGTTTTGCTGTGCTGGGCTTATTTGGTAACATAAAAATAAATCTTAAAAATTCTCAAATTAATTGTGAGTGATCTAAAAATTTATCTGATGCGAGGAAAATTGTCAGAGACGGTTTTCGATTTGCGCGGGGTGTTGAAATGGTGTTCCGACCAAAATGAAACATTAAGACGATGTTTTCTTAATAACTTTTGCGAAAATGATCTAACGATTGTCGAACTCTCAGGTTATTACTAAAATAATTTAGCTTACGAGAATGTGAAATAAAAATTTTACGGGAAGAATAGTGAAAGTGAATAGTAAATTCTCGAAAATGAAAAGTAAAAATTTTAGAATTGATAGAAATCCTGAAAATGTGAATTGTTACACTCAAAGACAGCTCGGAAAGTGCTATCGAAGTTGAATACCATCTTGAAAACATAGCACGAGCCATGTCTAACTACATCGATTGGCTCAACTCTGAAGCTAACATTGACTTCACACACGAAAGACAAGGCCCCATACTACACCGAACCGACCTCTACCAACGATTGGCCAACCAGGATCAACCTAAGATTCCATTCCGTACTTCTTCAACAAAGACCGGAATTTCTTTACATGGTAGCGATGAGACAACGACATAAATCCAACGTGAATACATCAAGTCCTTGCTCATCTTCATCAGAAGCATAGTGATCCAAGAACGATATAAGACTTGCAACTGTGGAATCGTATCGAAACATGTCAACCTCACCGCACCTCGCTAGACCTTCTCGACATCAATCACCTTCCTCAATACACTCTCATCAAGAAACCAGTTTGGCTTTAGCTCACCGCATGAACTACACTAACCGCTTGATGGCGTGTAAAGTGCTTCATAAGTTTGGAGACCACACACTGAAGAAAGTCAGGGACGGCTTAGCTTATAGGTTGAAGGAGATACAACAAGGAATTGGGTCACCAAAGCGATGGAATTCGAGGGAGAGACGGGATGTGAAGAAAATCATCACTCGCATCGATGAAAGGTTGTACATAAGGGACCAGCTCGAACTTTGGAGAGCTTCAGGTGGTAGTCCGGGATTTCTCTAGCGAAGCTATCAACGCCAGCCGCATTCCTGAGTTATTACCTGGACTACACGAATCTCTGGTACCCCTTAAAAAGTGCTTTCATTTTCAATATTGATTTGGATGTGTGATGTTTTTAATGACAATGGCTTGTGCACATAACATTGTACAACCCGTTCTTTTAATGAAAGTGTTGGATCGATGTACTCTAACCAAACTAACTTAAATAGCTTGTTAAGGGTTTAATAACCTCCGATAAATCCTAAGTTATTAACAATGAAAACACTAGTAATCTCTATTACTTCTCGGAATTTACTTAACAAAGCTAAGAAGAATATAACTTTATTAATAACTCTAAAACTGCTTATTATGCAGATTCTTTAACAACTCTAAAACTCTAATAATAATCGTACTTTAGGTTTCTAAACACACATAAAACTCTTATAAACTCTGACTTCTAATACCAATCTAGGGGTCCTTTTATAGGCTCAAGGATAACCCTAATCGATTTACAATTCTTATCCTTGTACATCAAGTAAACAATACTTAGAAAGTTCTAGATAAACATTACTTTCTATCTATTAAATAATTACAACCACTTTAAGCTTTGCGATTACTTTGATGAATAAACAAGATTACTTTGACTTTTACTTAGCAAGACTTGACTTTCTTGGCACTTTGTCTTTCTCATAAAGTACTTTGTTAATCTTCAAGATTACTTTAACGTTCAGCACTTTGACTTTCTATCCCAACAGAAAGGATCCGTGGTACGCAGCAGTCACAATCCTTATAAAAGAGCGAAAGCTTACTTTTGAGTAAAACTTATCAAACCTTTCACTTTTAAAAGGTTTTGCTCAAAAGAACAAGTACTTCCCCTTATGATTTTCAAAACCTCAAAAGTTTATATCACTTGTTGAGGGGGAGTATTTGATTAAAAATTTTGTTCATAAATTGATCTTCGTGATAATCTTCCCACAATATCGAAATGTTCATATTCGATAACAAAATTTCGTCAAAAATAACATTTAATATGCCATTTTTGAGGGGGACATAAATTATGTGATAAGAAATATGTTGTGAAATTGCAAATGAATCTTTGTGCTATAGACTTAACCAATGAATTGACGAGATCTTAAATGTTAGTAACTCGAAAAGACTTGTCCGGGACGGGTAATAATTTCAAGCTAGTTCGCTAGTGATGTAAACGTGTCTCGCAAAGGACTTGTCCAAGTAGAATGTACCATTCGAGAAACTCTTGGTAGACATGAACTTTGACGGGTTTGACAACCTTTCGAGGCTTGTCCACACCTTCAAGATAGTTATTAGAGCTAGTTGTCACCTAAAGTTGACAATGTAACTCTTTAACTATGCAACGTAACCATGTCTCTTGAGATTGTCTATCTTGAGTTGATCAATTCAAAAGTTATTCAGGCTTCTCTCACCAGTGCAGTTTTTCTTTCAAAATACTTAAGCACGTGTGGAGGGGGAGTATTTCTGCAAAATCTTAAACTCTCAACAGTGGTATTAAAATATTTCTTAATCATAACCACTTTGAGAGATTTTCATGAAAATCGGTTTTATGGCAATGGAGTTATAAGGTGATTAAGGTTAGGAATAACTGTCTTATGATCCGCCAAAGGATCTACCAAGGACACTATCAATAGTTAGAATTAGAAGTCCTTAGGAATGATTATAAAAAGGAGAAAATGAGAATAGGAGAAAGAAGGAGTTGAAAAATTAAATAGAAAAGCAAAGAAAAGGGTGAAAAGAAATAGCCCTCCAGATTATTCAACTTAGAGCGGACACCGGGTTCAATTCATATGCTACGGTTGTCAATTGATGACACCATTGGTATTGAAGATCAAAGTCGTCATGGACCCATGGCGCATGCACTAAACCTTCTTAGCCATTCAAGTTTCTCTCAACAAAAGCTTGTTTCATTCTCACAGGGAACCCTACGTAAACTATCGACTTTTAGCTTATAGATTGTCGGTATTGAAGAAGGAGACCCTCTCCCTAGTCTCCGCCAGAAAACCAAAATGCACTATTGAGTCTTGAGCCATGAGATTCATCAAAAGATCTCTTAGGTACACTTGACATTTTATCACTTGTCGTTCAACAATAAGGCGCGAAGTGATACATTAACGTGTCCTTCACAGATCTTAGCAATCTGTCAAGAACATTTATGAGAGGTTCACAATTGTGATCCTCAGTGATTGAATGGAAACTCCTGCCAGGGTCAACATCAAACACCCATGACAGCATGTTACTTTGGTAACTCCCCGTGGATTACGCTTAGTGTGTCTCAAACGGTCTATAGTCGTGAGGTGATGCTTCGGTGTACCTCAGCGACTCATCTGAACTGTAGATGTACTTCGGTACATCGTGTTATCTCACTTGTAGGACTCCAGTTCAGGAACGGCCTTTGTGAGAATTAGATTTGTGTTTTCACACTATGTTGTTAACACTCTCGAAGTTCAAACTTGTAAGTGATGGAATCCGTTTATCACTAACCATTCTTATGTTTTCTTCTTATGGAAGCTCGGATCGGTGATCGATTCTTCACATGCAAATACCAACGACGTCACTAATGGAAGTTCTCTCAAAAGGCAACACAAAGTCAGAATGATTCTTCATCAATGTCAAAGAATCTACAAAGTTTAAAGATTAAGAGAACTACATCAGTACTGAAATCCAACGTTAAAGAGCGTGTGAGCATGTTGAAGAAAGACGTAGAGACACTGGAGCAACGGGCGGAGCACCTATGCAGAAAACACAACATACTATCACTACCAAAGACAAAGAACAAAGATCACGAACAAAGAAAATGATGCGCCAAAGCAGAACTTTTAAAGGAAACAATTTCTCTCTACCGGGAGATTGTTCGAATCAAGGCACTTCTTCTCACAAGAAAGAAGAATGTTAGAAAACGTCAAAGCTACGATTACATCAGCACCTTCAACGTTTATATTATCAATCACTAACACTTAGGGGGAGATTGTTGGAATCACTCCTAAACTATAATTCAAGTGTTAGTAATTAATATGTAATAGTTAGCTTAATATGGCTTTTATGTTAGTAATCATGCCAATGCTTATATAGAAAGCCCATGAGCCTTGGCCCAAGCCATAAAGGAAGGAAGGGAACTTGCATGTTGCCCTAGTTCCTTCCTATAAATAATGCTTCTAAACCCTCACTTGAGTGTTGGTTGTTCAATTCACTCATTTCTACGATAACTCTTCATTCATTCTTACGTGTTTGTGTGTGTTTTGTTCAACCGATCACTTCTTCTTTATTTCTTCTATTGATGCTTGTGTTATGAATATGGGAACCTAACAGTACACTATAGCTTTCAAACAAGTTGTCAACATAATAAATAATCGGCCGTTGTTTCCATAACAAAACATTGTAAAACATAGATATTCCTCAGAAAAATAATATAGAGCAACAATGGTACTCTGCACATGTGGTAAACGAGTTGTTGTCAAGACTTCTTGGACAAACAGGAATCCAGGTTGCCTTTTCTATGGCCGTCAAACAATTATAAGTTTGGTTAGTTGGTGAAATGTATATAAAGTTTACCCAATGTTGTTATTTACACATTTGTGTTGTTTCAGGGCTCAGGCTATCCTTTTATGGGATGGTTCGATCCTCCCATGTGCCCAAGGTCAATTAGTGATTATCCTCCCTTTTTCTTGAGGAGGATTATTTCTCTTCAAGGTGTTGTTGATTTGGTTGAAGAACAACTGTCCAAGTACAAGAACTATCTCATCATCATTTGGGTTTTGTTTGGGTTGTATGTTTATTATTTGCTTGGCATGTCTTCATCCATCCACCATCAAGTCTCTTTTGGGTAGTAGTTGTTAGTTTGTGATGGTGGTGAATTTATGGTTTTAGTATTTTGGTGAAGCTTAAATGATATTATTTGGGTGGCAAAGTAGTACTGGGTGATGGTTGTAAGAGAATATGATCAATAACAATATTTAATACATTTTGGTTTGTATGTATATTATGGCTAAATTGTAATGGCATTTGATCAATTAAATGTGGGTTGTTCTTGTTAGTGAGACTGTTTTTTTTGTTGAATGCTAAATATGTTTGACCTAGAAAAGTAAACAATCAAAATCTAGTAGTTTGACTTAGAAAAGTCAACAATCTGGATGCTAAATATGCAATATAGTTAACGTCTGTTGAGGTTCAAGAATTAGACAAGAGCATAATAGTATTATTTCAATGGTGTTATTCTGATGGCCTTGTACCTTGTCTGATGAAAGGGGTGTTTGGATATCCGGTTCCTTTCTTAGGTGCCTAGAGAGGAACCGATGGTGGGTATCGCCCTGTTTAAAAGCCTCTAAATGCTTTTTTATGGGTTACAAATGTATTCAGGTGGGGTGTTTGTCTTGTGTAGTCAAGTAGGAATTCTTCTCCAAGGTTTCCTAGTGGTAGCATCTTTGGATGTGCTATTTCTAGAAGAATGGTGTTCTTGTAAAGCATAGTTCCTAAATTGTTGCGTTTAGTAGTTTGGTTTCTTCCTATATGGGCATGTCCATATAGGTTGTTCGAGTTATCATATAAAGTCGATTTTAATTAATAAAGTTCACAAATTAGGGAAAAAGTGAACAATTTGATACATTTTGATTATTAAGTGTTTGAACATCAGCTTGTTCCATTTTCAGTTTGTGTTGCATTGATTTGTTGATGCATTTTACTTTACCAAGTCAAGAACAATTATGGCTATCTAGGTTCATGAACATTGTGTTCTTACCCATTTTTTTTCCAAGATATGTATATGAAACAAGCTGTTTTATACTTAATGAAACCACCTGTATGTCTTGCACCTAAGTAAATCATGTTGACAAAATTTAGTCAAACAAGTCACAAAACAACTAAAATAAGTCAAATAAGTCACACACATGTGAACCACCCCATAACATATTATCATTAGCCACCTAAGTGGACTTGGAAAATTGCCACATAAGTGGACTTTATAAGTTTACTTTTACAAGTACTTAGAAAATTGCCACATATGTGGACTTTGATGTCTGCCTTTACAAGGACTCATAGAAGTGCCACAGGTGTGGACTTTGATATTTGCCACTTATGTGGACTTGCATAACAGATTTGGATACTTGAGACATTGTACTTAAACACATAGTTGTCCTGAATTTGAAACATGATTAGAGGAAATCCCATTGACTATCATTAGCTTGGCTAGATTGAGTTGGCATATTAATGGGTATTTCGAGCAACAACGTGAACTAGCACCATCTTGAGCAGCTACATTTCCACCTTGCACACTTTGCCCATGACCAACAATTTCTTGACCAACACCAACAAGAACTTGACCAACTAGATGTTGCACTTGACTAACTTCACCGCTTTCACTATCACTAGCTTCTACATTGTTGACACCTACGTTACAAAAGAAGTTGAAAACTATCCCTGATATTTAAATCAAACAAATAGTTAACATTGAAAATTTATTAACTACATGTTCTTAGAGGTTGACCTTATCCTTTGCATGTAGCTGTGTTGCGTCCACATGTTTGACAAGTAATGCTTCTCCCTCTCTTGCTCAGTTTACCATCTTTTACAAAGGGATCATCCACAAATTTAGACCTTGTTCTCTTCTTCCTTGGTCTGCCTATATGGACATGATGCTTTGGTGTCAACATGTGTGTTGCACAGGGTCTTCTCCTAGTAGTTGCTTCTCTAATTGGTTCTACTAAGTGAGAGTATACTTTCTTCCATGTGCTCACTTATCCAAGATTCTTGAGGTCCTACTTCGTTTCCATTGAGAGCTATATTCCAACAGGCTGCAACAACATGCTTACAAGGTATCCCTGTCAATTCCTATTTCCTGCATGTACATCTCCTAAGTTGTACATCAACAACACATTGATCACCCCATGCCCCTGTTACCTGATATTTAACTCCTTCATTCCATATCACTTTCAAAAAATGAGCCTCTTTCTTAATGGCTTCAAAGATGTTTGTCACAGTAGGGTTTAGAGGACCATCACATTTTCCAATTACACCTTGTACGGTTACTATTCTCTTCATGCAGTATTCCCTAATGTACTCTAAAAGTATAATGACTGGCTTGTCCCTAGCTTCAACTATTTTACCATTAAAGACCTCACAAATGTTGTTGAGCAATAGATCTGTAATTGCTCTACCTAAAATACGTAAATATGAAAGCATTAAATGATATACATGTCTAACTATTGTAGCTTTTTCAGTCAAAGAATAACATGGCATTAATTGTGACCATTGTATGAATAAAAATAAATAAAAAAATATTACCAAAAAAATGAGATCTTGCCCAATGTTCAGCTGGTATCTTGTTCAAATATGCATGTCAAGGTTTTCAAGATCGGGATCCTACCTAGGATCGTTTTTATCTTTGTAAGATTGTTATATCATACAAATCTACAAATTATTATACATTATAGACACAAAATACTATGAATGTTTCATAGAAATGTTGTCCTAAATTATGATTATGAAATGTTTCAAAAGATTAACATGTTTGTGGAAAACTAGAAGGGGGGTTGAATAGTTTTACCGATTTTAATTTAAGTTTCAAAGACTTAGATTCGATCTTATGAATTGTATGGATATACGTTAATACAAATAAGCCGTAAAACGTTTATTTATATTTTACGATCTTCTAATGTTTTGTCAATAACAAACGTAAAATCATTTTAACGAAACAAATAAAATACGTAAATAGTTTGAGCCAATAGTTTACTAACACACTTTTTACTAAACATATTAAAACTATATCAAAACATGTTTAGTAAATAAGATATAAAACAAAGACATTTTTATAAAACACTAACAAGTAATATTGTTTACATCTTATAGAAATGCATATGTATAACAACTAGTGTTTACATTTTATAGAAATGTATATGTACTTTGTATATGTTGTAAAGGATAAGTAATGGGTAAAAACCAAAGTCCATAACTGTTGGGTTCAGTAAATACCCAAACCCCTTAATCTAGGATTTGAATAGAAAATACCCTAAGTGTTTAGGCCGTTAAACACTAACAGGTCACTGAGTGCGTAGTCTCTCAGTGAGCCATCTTCAGGATACTCAGTAAGAAGCGAAGAAGAAGTCTCTCCACCCGCAGTAAAGGCTTAAGGCGGAACTTAAGGGTCAAGACTGAGTCAAGAAGATGGTGGATTCAGTGAGTGAGGACAATAACTCACTGAATCCCTAAACTCCTCACCAACTACTTTCAATCAAGACAAATTTGAGTAGAAGAGAATGCAATAAAGACCGAAGAATGAGCGAGATAAGGAGGGACAAGTTTGAATAAGATAAGATGAAGTCCTTATCAACCAAAGTCAACTTTCCCTGAATAGCAAACTATCAGGCTCAGTGTCATCACTGACTTATGGAAAGCAGCCTTGTCTCTTACTTAAGATAGTCTTTGTACGAGAGGCAAAATACATCAGTATTTTGTCTTCTGGGAAATGTCAGTTTGTCACTTAGGATAAAGTTAATACTCATACTTGTATAAATAGCATAAGAGATGGAATGAAAGATTTAAGCTTGTGAATTGTAAAACACACACACACACACAAGCCATCTTTCACTCCTCCAAATACAATTTGTCCCCGAGATAGCTCATGGTTCCTTGTAGTTGTGCTCAGACTCGGCTGAGCTTCGTGAGGAGTTACAACCCTTTGTCATTTCAATCCCAAGTACTATTCTGCAAGTACTTGGGTAATGTATTCTTTTGATTAATTTTAATAAATAATATTATGTTGAAAATTATTCAGTGTGTTTTACTTATGTCATTTCAGTCATTGATTCACTATTTACTTATTTTAAGCACTTAACTGCTTTTTATGATAGTGAATAGGAACAACAAGCGGTATCAAAGCAAGGCTGATTATAAAACCTTTTAAAAGCTCTAAAACATTTTTAAATCGAGGATCCTAATGGCGAAATTGATGTACCCCAACTAGTCAACAAAAAGGGTGGAGATTATTCAGCTGTTGTCCCTAGACTTGAAGTTGGTAAATTTAACAAATGGAAAAGCGTATGCTTTGCTATTTGATTGGGATGGAACCTTGTTATATCAAGTGTATTAATGAAGGTACATTTGTCCCAAAGATCGAAGGTTTGCCTAAACCCGGCTCGAGTGGACTCGAGGATGAGAGGAGAGTGGTCAACCGGACTAAAGGCTCAAAAGTATCATAATATCTTGTCTTCGATGATATTATGGAGTCGTTATAAGTCTGTTGTATAGCTAAACAAACACAGGATGCACGGTTCATAGTCATGAAGCTCAATCGACACCAAGGAAAATAGGATTATGGACCAAACTTGAGTATAACACCTTCGGCTAAGGACTTCGGAAACTCGTCTCAAATTACACGCGTTACAAAACCTTGTTAAATGAACTGTCAAATGATGGTGTTAAGTTGTCCAAACATGAAATCAATGTTATTTTTGTCAATAGTCTTCCGAGAAGTAGAGAATTTCTCTGGTCTTAGGAATGCTAATCATATTCAGAATCTTGAACTTCTTGAAATATATGGGAAATTTGTCTATGAGGAAAACCTCATCAAAGACGATACCACTGAATTAAAAAAGTCTCTGAAGTCAAGAAGTCCCTGACCACCACTACTACACCAATATCAACTGCTTTTTATTCTAACAGTGTGGTTCAAGATTTTTAAGAGAATTCAGATGATGAGCCTGATGAGAGATCAAGTGAGGAATACCTAAATGACCTGAACATCAAATTTCAGGAAAGGGCACTCCTTGCCAACTCTCGAAGGTTTATAAAAAGAAACAAAGGTTTTTCAGATGCTAAAGCTAATGAGGACACTGAATGCTTTAAATGTCATAAAAGAGGTCATTTTACCAAAGACTGTTTTTCAAAAACAATTTCTGAACCCTCTTATAAAACACAGTGGTCAAATCAGTCCTCAGGCTTTAGCAAATTTCAGCCAAAAATCTATCAGTCTCATTAAAATTTTCAAAATAAATAAGAACAAAGTAAAACTGTTGATTTTGAAGCTAAGTAAGGAAAGCCAAAGCTAAGCTTGCACTGCTTGAGGCCACACCCTCAGAAACAACAAACACTATTAAATCTGTGCATGGAAAAAATAAGGGCCTTGTTGCTGAAGTCTTCAAACAAGGATGAAGAGCCACCGCTTCAAACAATGAAATGGTGCAACTCAGTGCACTGATGGCTCTCTCAGAAGAGGACAAGCTAGCTGTTGGGAAGAATCATGCCAGGAATGGAGAATGGGTTAATATCACAATGAAAAAGGTAAATATTTTACTTTCTATGGATGATGACTCTGATTGGCAGTCCTTTATGAACTATATCAATATTGACTTTAAGTTCATAGAAGAGCAACGATTAAATATTTTTTCAAAATACAACAAGCTAAGTTTTGAATTAAACAAGTGTAGAGATGAACTACTACTTTTAAAACAAGCTAAACTTGAAGATGTCACACTACAAATTCAAAACACCGAATTAGTTAAAAGAAATCAGGCTTTCAAGACGAACTTAAAAAGGAAAAAGATATCATTAAGGGTTGGACTGCTAAGAATCCTAGGGTATTTGATGTTGTGGGTGCCCCTAGTAGCAAAAAGAGAGTCATAGGTGAAGATCAACTTCCTGACTCTCACAACAAAGACCGCAAGTCCAAAACCTTTTGTATCTGGTGACATGATTACAAATATGTTGTCAACTCCCAAGCCCAAAGGATTGGATTGAACGAGTTAACCCTGATAGTAAGCTTCCAAATTTCGATTCTGGAATGATTTTAGAGCCTAAAAGCCAAGATCTAAAGAGCATGCTTGGACTCCCTGATGTGCTCGTGAGTAATCTGAACACATCTCGAAGTCTAAGTAATCTCAAGCACCGCTTCCAGGAAACCTCTTCAAGGTGCTACTCCACTCACGAAGCTTACTCCATTACAATTCAATCCTCACTCACCAAAAGAAAGGTTTGTACTTGGTAGAACCATCCCTAAAAGACCAACAAAACCAATCCAACAAGAGTCTACACCCACCGAGACTTCCACATCTTGATTCTACAGGCAGACCAAAGAATCGGCTGAACTTGTGAGGAAGTTGATCGACAAGATGGAATCCATCGAAAAAGCTCCCGATTCAACAATTAAGGAAACTAAGTCACCTCCTCTAGTTCATCAAGGTCAAAATCCAAACAAGACCAAACAAGTGTGATCTATGCCACTATACCGTCATACCAGCGATAATGCTATAGAATCCTTTTTTGTATGATCTACAAAAAGGATGATCACAGAACTTCTGATCACTTACAATATGTAAGTTCTCTCAAGAAGCAAACTATACCAATGTAGGTCATCAGTATGCTTCAACCTCCAAACATGCTCACAAGTACAGAGCAAAACCCTTTCCTCCTTGCCCACACTGTGGCTTCAATAATCATCATCATGATTATTGTCTCATGAACACATGATGTGATATTTACGGAAATCCAGCCCATGAGACATCTCAACATGAATGTGTCATCCAAGGAAGGAGAAGTTCCAAACAACCCCGAATCACTAAGACATCCTCAGTCATCAAATGCAAAACCTGTGGTAGCACAATGCACTCAACCACTGACCATGAGTTAATTGCCAAATTCAAGCAGACCTTTAGACCCAAACCCACTAGTATGTGGTCAGCAAGAGAAACTAATCCAGTTTACTATTTGTGCAAAGACACGCCAGGGAGGCCTATTTGGCATCTAGATAGTGGATGCTCAAGAAGCATGACTGGTGTTAAGGAGTATCTGCACAAGTATGTAAAGGAACCAGGACCCAAGGAAGTATTTGGTGATAACTCATCATGTGCCACTGAAGGTTATGGTTCAGTATACTGCAATGGAATAGTTTTCTCTAGAATAGCTTATGTCAATGGTCTCAAATACAATCTCATCAGTGTCAGTCAACTCTATGATGCTAAGTACATTGTGTAATTCAATGACAAACAAGGCACTATCTTCAACGCCAACAAAGAAGTTGTTTTGATAGCTCCTAGGAGAGATGATGTTTATGTCTTAGACATGTCAACTCTCTCTCAAGATGGAACTTGTCTCTTTGCCAAAGCTACTGAAACTGTCAACTGGCTATGGCACAAGAGACTCTCTCACTTAAAGTTCAAAAACATCAACAACTTGGCAAAACAAAACAAAGTCCTTGGTCTACCATCACTGGTTTTTATAAAAGACAAACCATGCTAGCTTGTGAAAAGGCAAACATCAAAGAGCATTTTTCAAAACCAAACAAAATTTCTTCATCAAAAGATGCCTTCCTCCTCGCATATGGATCTCTTTGGACTGTCGGTCCCAGATCAATCCAGCATGAGAAGTATACACTTGTCATTGTTGATGAGTTTTCAAGATACACTTGGGTATACTTTGTTTCTAAAAAGAGTCGGCGGTGATACAATAATGTCATTCATCAGGAACATTGAAAACCAGAATGGCATTATTATTAAACAAATCGAACCCACAATGGTAACTCGAGTTCAGAAATCAAGAGCTTGAGAGCTTCGTGATGAAAAGGAAATTACCTTAACTTTTCATCTCCTTACACCCCCGAACAAAATGGGGTAGCTGAAAGGAAAACAGTAACCCCTCATTGAGGCTACCGAACTATGTTAAATGGCTCGGCACTCTCAAAGCATTTCGGATTGAAGCGCTTAAAACGACCGTTACACACAAAACAGGTCAATCATTGTCAAAAGACATAACAAAACCCCATATGAGATATTCAAAGGTAGACTTCTTGATATCAGCTACTATCATGTGTTTGGGTGTCCTGTGTTTATTCATAACCATAAGGATCACCTAGGCAAGTTTGATGCTAAAGCTGATGATAGATACTTTCTAGGTTACTCACTGATCTCCAAAGCCTTCAGGGTATTTAACATAAGGAGACAACAAGTTGAGGAAACCTTTCATGTCACCTTTGATGAGAGTTCAGAAAGCATAAGGTTCACCAACACCTTAGTGGAGGAAATAGGAATTGGTAACTCATCAAGATATCCTCCTGATGAGTATAGTCAAATCAATTCCTCATACCAAGCCGACTTTGATATCTTATATTATGTCTTACCACACAACCTTCCCAACCAACCATCGTGAATTCATTGATAATCAATCTTCCTACGGGATAGGAAATCTGAACCAAATGTTCAGAACCCTGTGATTCAAGAACCCCAACTGAACAAATCATCTCATCGATGATCAAAATGATTCTGGCCCTGAACCCTAACTCACTCACGAGTTTCCGATTTCTTCAAGCTCGGATCCTAGACCACAAAGTAAGTGGACAAAATCTCAGGACATTGAGCTTGTAAACATCATGGTGAACCTGACCGAGGGCATGCTCACCGAAGCATGGTTGCTAAGTTAACTGCAGCCTTCACCAATGAATGTCTATATGCAGATTTTTTATCTGAAATAGAACCCAAAAGTGTCATTGAGGCTCTAAAAATCTAAGCCGGGTTCAAAGGGCTATGCGAGAAGAACTTCAACAGTTTGACAAAAACAAGGTCATGACCTTGGTCAAATGTCCTCAGGATGTCATTGTCATAGTAATGAAGTGGGTTTTCAGGGAACAACTGATGAAACCACTGTCATTAAAAAACAAAGCCAGACTCGTAGCGAAAGGTTACAATCAACAAGAAAGCATTGACTATGATGAGACCTTTGCTCCTGTTGCAAGAATGGAAGCCATCAGGATCTTCCTTGCATATGCAACATACATGAACTTTAGGGTCTACCAAATGGATGTTAAAAGTGCATTCTTAAATGGTGATCTCAAGTAAGATGTGTATGTTCAAGAACCTAACCTCGGCTTTGAGAGTAGTGAATACCACGACTATGTCTACAAGCTTGACAAAGCCCTATATGGACTTAAACAAGCTCCCAGAGCATGGTATGAAACTCTCTCAGCCTTCCCGATTCAAAACAAGTTTGTCGAGGAAAGATAGACAACACCCTGCTTTGTCATAGGACTAAACAAGATGTGATACTAGTTCAAGTGTATGTTGATGACATCATCTTTGGCTCAACAAATTAAAAACTTTGCAAACAGTTTGAAAAGCGATGACAAAGAAGTTTGAAATGAGCATGATGGGGAAGTCACTTACTTTCTTGGACTACAAATCGAGCAAACCTGATATAGAATCTCCATCAGTCAAGAGAAGGACACCATAAATCTCTTGAAGAAATATGAGATATCGATCATGCCTCTGAAGACACCAATGGTCCCTCCTAACAACCTTGGACCTGATCTCATTGGCAAATCAGTCAATCAAACTCATTTCAGGGGGATTGTTAGCTCACCGATGTATCTTATCGCTTCTAGACCGGACATACAATTCTCACCTGTCTAATAGCAAGATATCAGTCCAATCCTAAAGAATCCCATCTCACTGCAGCCAAAAGAATACTCGATACCGAAGGAACTCCAAGCCTTAGACTCTACTATCCAAAATGCTCGGTGGTTTGATGTCAAAGGATATTCAGACTCGATTATGTTGGTGCAACATGGACAGAGAAAAGTACCTCGTGGTCCTCAATTTTTGGAGGAATCTTGGTTTGTTGGAGTGCTAAAAGCAATAATCATGGCTATGTCTTCACCGCCGAGTATGTGGCTCTGCCGGATCGTGCCAATGTGTTATGGATGAAAATTCAACTCAGTGACTATGACATCCATTACAAAATGGTACCCATCTTACGTGACAACACCAGATGCCATTGCAATCTCCAACAACCAACTCGCCTTCATCAAAGGACCAAACACATTGATATCGATAGCATTTCATCGGGACCACATAATAGAAGGAGACATAGAGCTTCATTTCATTCCTCAATATCAACTTGCGATATTTTCACCAAACCCTTAGATGAACCTACCTTCGGTGAATTGGGAATGCTAGACATTGAAAGTCGCAACACGAAAACCAATCCCAATCTCGTAAGTTTTCGTGAAATGGTTCATCCTCCCTGAACAAAACCTCAAAACAACCCCTTCACTTAATGAGTAAGACTCCTTCAGGGACCGGCAGTTGAGATTGAGCATTAAATGAGTAACTAAATGCTCTAAGTATCAGTTACTTAAATGTCATAGGTTGGTAAAAATACCAATTAAATATAGGAAAAATGTCTCTTTGTCTTCTTGTCATCCTTGTCAAGGGTCTCTCAAAAACTTACCTCTCATCCCACTTGGCATTAAATGCCTCTCTCATGAAATATCCAGTGGATATTTTATTCTGCAGAATGCACTTTTACTGCTGCAATCTGTTTTCTTGAAAACCAGGATTTTACTGCGGGTAGTGGAGTGGTGGTATTAAATGTGGAGATTCAAAACGTTTTCAAAAACTGACTTTACAAATCCCTATTTATGCACATTTTACCCCTCTCATCACTCTATAAATACCCCTCTCAAAAACACTAAAAAGACACATAAAGAGTTTCTGCAACTAAACTCGGTCAAAATCTCTTCCCAAAACAAGAAATCTTTGCGTTATTTACTCCTCAAAACAAGTTTTTCACTAAAATCTTCTCTGTAAACATTTACAAAAGGTTTTTCACTACAAACTTAAGAGATTCAACCTCTTTGATTGTTCTTGTCAAGATATCTTTTTTCAAAACCCTAAAACCTTTTAATGGAAATGGCAAGAACACAATCTCTTCAGTTTGCACCACAGTGGGTAGGGGATCTCAGTAAAGTTGAATTTAAAACAAATAATGTTATCGGCAATTTTGAATACCCCCCAAATGTCCTAGACTATAAGGACATAATGAAATTTTTATTCAACTGCCCACTGAAAACGACCTTTGTTCAGTGTCCCTCTATACTATACCAAAACCTCCTCAGGGGTATTGGGCAAATGTGGCCTTTGACGGACACCTACTTGAGAATAACCTTAGACCACTTAGGGAGTATCTCATCAGGTTTAGTCTTTTTAACGGGGAACAGTCAGTCACCCTGGATTATAAAACTTTTTGTACTTCAACAGGGTTAGACAATAATAATGGAGTCTATGTTGCCCATCCTAAACCCTCCACAGTTAAGGATGGGTTAAAACAAATTGTTTTGGATCCAAAGTTTTTGGACAAAACCCTAGTCACCAAGAACTCATTTCCTGTGGCTTGGAGGATCCTGTTCATGTTTGTGATTCAGGTCCTCGGCTGGAACCACTCATCCACTGAACAAGTTAACTCTATTCAGTTGATGATGGCATACTTTTTGATGAATGGGGTCACCTGCGCATTGGGAGATCATTTACGATGATCTCATAACCAAGCTACTGAGCAAAACTAGGACGAAATGCGTTGCGTATCCTAGGTTTGTCTCTGTGCTTTACAAGTGTTCTCGGTCGCAATTATCCTCAGGACAAAAATATTGTGCTTTACGGCATCTGAGTAATCTAATTTTCAAAAGAACCCATCCCATGTCACTTAATATCGAATTGGCGCCTATATGGTTCTTTATGTAACCCGGAGGGACTCTGTCTCCTAACCTGCTCCTAAAAAAGAGAAGTCTGGTGGGACTAAGACCAAACCAGTCTCCGGGGCCCGAGGCTTGGAGCAGCGACTGCAATAAAAGCCAAAGACGTCGCCACCGCTGGAGACCAAGCAACATCCACCCCAATCGGTGCCCTTGGTACCACTACTATTCCCCAAGATCCAGAGGGAAACCTACAACACGGTAGGGGGCGCCTTCCACAACGCCCAAGGATGACATTCGCAATCACAACTTTGTGCGAGGGCCAATTGAATGATCCCAATTCCTAAAGGCCCGAACAACCCGGCGAGACCCCATCACACCGACTCCGCCTAAAGGTACTCGGAAACGCAATTGTCTCAGGGTCACAGGGGACACTCCGAGGGAAAGAAACAACCCTCACACGGAACTCACCACCAATCCCTTACCCCATTGATAGCCCAATGTTGTCTCGAGGGGTCATGGGGACAAAGACT
>OU343223.1:301570435-301653071 GCA_910596185.1 Chrysanthemum makinoi
GACTATACTTACACTTTAAATAGTCCTCCCCTTAAATGTAGCTCAGAATTCACTACATGCCAATACTCACCACCAAGTGATTAAATATTGAAACATCAAATCCTTTGGTGAGTAAATCAGCTACATTATCATCCGTATGCACCTTGACAACATTAATGAACCTATGCTCATGACAATCTCTGATGAAGTGGTGCCTAATCTGAATGTGTTTAGTCTTGGAATGATAAACTGGATTCTTCACAATGCAAATGGTACTCTCATTATCAATATTGATAGGAGTATTCTTGAAATTGAACCCATAATCCAAGAGTTGATTTTGCATCCACAACACTTGTCGACAACAGCTTGCAGCAGCCACATATTCTGCTTCAGTAGAGGATGTTGCTGCAATAGTCTGTTTCTTGCATTGCCATAGAACTAATCTTCTTCCAAAATATTGGCATCCTCCAGTGGTTGATCTTTCTATAATTATCACCGCATAATCACTATCTGAAAAAGCTTTCAGTGAAAAAGGTTAATCCTTTGGATACCACAACCCCAAATTAGGTTGTTGTTTCAAATAACTAAAAATTCTCTTCACTGCATTCATATGAGAGACCTTTGGTGAGACTTGATATCTTGCACATAAACATCAGAGTTTACAAAAATGAGTTCCCAAATGGTTCCAAGTTTACAAAATACATTAAATTGGTTTTCGAATGATAATAAAATTTATAGCCTTTTTGAGTATTCGTGCTCCTCCGTGCCAGCCTCGTACAAATATGGACCTGAACTACATGCTTAAAACTATCAACACAAAGGTTGAGTGAAATTCATAGAGTTTAGGAAATCAGTTGAACACATAATGTTTGTAGTGTGAGTTATAAATTCACACCAATGGTTTGAAAACCAAAAGAGATATTATTGCACTAAGCTCATGATACGAAAACGTAATGCCTTGTCAATAGAAATAGATATAATAGTAACAGTTGCCCTAATAGGTAATTTGCCAATAAACCTATAGATGTTCAAATATAGTGCGTTTATTTGCCTACCCGGTCAACACAAATAGGATTTGTCAATCCCAATAGGCCTACCACAATATTCGTTTCACTCGCAAGTGAGTAATGGTTCATGATAGTAGGGACTTAAGATTGGCAATAGTGGTACTTAGTGCAAATAATACATTCAGATAAGCATACAGTTTGAAAGCAATGTGTTCGATTTAAAATAAAGCATGTATCTCCACCAAGAGTTTGTAAAACAATTAAATAATAAAAGTGGGGCTATGAACTCACCTCAAATTAAATGATAGCAAATGTATAATGAGAATGATGGATATTCCGTGAGAACTTCTACGAGCAACCTAGAATAGGATGTTGCGACTTAGGTTTGAAATAATGATGCGAAAGAAATAACAAAACTATATACGTCTCTATATTGATCGTGATGTAGTATTTGTATGTTTGTTTATAAAAATGGTTTTAGTTTGTATAACTTTCATTACTACCGTTCGGGCAATCATAATTCAGAGGTCATGCAGTAAACGTTCGAGGAGCTAGGACACTTTAAGTCATAAATCTAGCAAATCATCGATACATTTTACTCAAATGAAACCCCTCACATGAAGCTCCCTACTATTGTAGCACTTAATACGTAAAACATGTATTTTAATTACTTGATTATATGATATATTAAGAGTTTATAAATACAATAAATAAACTAACAAAGTTTATAAGTATTTAAATAAGTTTGAGTTTTATAAATACTTATCTTAATATAGAATGCTTGAGTATTACGGAAAAAAGAAATATAAGCGGAGCTTCGACGTAGAATTTGCAATTTTCGAAAACCCGAGGCTATTAGAAGATTATAACAACGCCTTCTTGAGAACCCAAAGAAGAAATGAAGATTATAAAAACGTCTTTTTGGAGACTTGAAGATATTTGAAGATTATAACGTCTTTTTCTTGAAAACATCCAAGAACGAAGATCAAACACTAGTTTTCTTCAAGAACACATGAATGTTCTTACAAGATCTATAAGAAATGCCTTAGGTTTAGGACTTTAGATGTTAAGAAGGGGTGGTGCAAAAATAAATGAAGTGATTGCTTGGTATTTATAGGCTAGAGATTTTGGTTAACTATATATTGGGTTAAAAACTAACACTAGTTAGATTTACACATGTAATCATCTAAAGGTAGCATGCTTAGGATTTTGACACCAAGGTGATGAATCCCCTCCCTAATTTCGTTCATATAGAGATAAGATGACTTAGGTGGATAGTTTTGGTATTATCTTGATTACGGAGTGAGTTTTGGTTCCGTTAAAAGCTAACCGAAGCCATAAAACGTAAAACAGGGTATCGTAAAAATATGAAACTTATAGGAATGATTAAACTCATCATTATACTCCATCTAAAAATATAAAATGGGTGATAAGTCTCATTGGGTGGAAAAACGCTGCTTAAAACTTGAATTACGGGTCAAAAAAGCGTAATTCGCAATTTATCAGAAAAGAACAAAATTTTAGGGAAATGACCGTGAATTTGTTTAAAGTAGACTAAAATTAGTCAAAAAGTGAAATGAGATGTCAAAATGTGGTTTTCGTCGTATGTGGGATAACTTAACAGTTATACGTGAAGTTTAAAAGTTACGCGATTTAAGCAAAAATGTGGAACGTACAAGGTTAATTCCTTTGTGGTCAAAGGAGGAGGGAAATATGTTTGACTTTTCCAAAAAATGTAAAAGTGTCAAAAACATATTAGAAACACAGTGCAAGAATCGTTAAGTCTGGATGTAAGTAGAATTGATTAAAACGTAAGTTTAGTTTTGCTGTGCTGGGCTTATTTGGTAACATAAAAATAAATCTTAAAAATTCTCAAATTAATTGTGAGTGATCTAAAAATTTATCTGATGCGATGGAAATTGTCAGAGACGGTTTTCGATTTGCGCGGGGTGTTGAAATGGTGTTCCGACCAAAATGAAACTTTAAGACGATGTTTTCTTAATAACTTTTGCGAAAATGATCTAACGATTGTCGAACTCTCAGGATATTACTAAAATAATTTATCTTACGAGAATGTGAATTAAAAATTTTACGGGATGAATAGTGAAAGTGAATAGTAAATTCTCGAAAATGAAAAGTGAAAATTTGAGAATTGATAGAAATCCTGAAAATGTGAATTGTTACACTCAAGGCAGCTCGGAAAGTGCTATCGAAGTTGAATACCATCTTGAAAACATAGCACGAGCCATGTCTAACTACATCGATTGGCTCAACTCTGAAGCTAACATTGACTTCACACGAAAAGACAAGGCCCCATACTACACCGACTGGACCAGACCTCTACCAACGATTGGCCAACCAGATCAACCTAAGATTCCATTTCGATACTTCTTCAACAAAGACCAGGAATTTCTTCTACATGGTAGCGATGAGACACTTCTCGACAGAAATCCAACGTGAATACATCAAGTCCTTGCTCATCTTCATCAGAAGCATAGTGATCCAGAGCGTTATAGAAGACTTGCAACTTGCCGTGGAATCGTATCGGAACATGTCAACCTCACCAGACCTCAGCTAGACCTTCCTGACATCAATCACCTTCCTCAATACACTCTCATCAGCAAACCGTTTGGCGTAGTCTACATGCATGAACTACACACACTAGCGCTTGATGGCGTGTAAAGTGCTTCATAAGTTTGGAGACCACACACTGAAGAAAGTCAGGGACGGCTTAGCTTATAGGTTGAAGGAGATACAACAAGAATTGGGTCACCAAAGAGATGGAATTCGAGGGAGAGACGGGATGTGAAGAAAATCATCACTCGCATCGATGAAAGGTTGTACATAAGGGACCAGTTCAGAACTTTGGAGAGCTTCGTAGGTGGTCGTCCAGTTTCTCTAGCAGCTATCAACGCCCAGTTCGCATTCCTGGAGTTATTTGGACTACCGAATCTCCGGTACCCTTAAGCTTTTCATTTTCAATATTGATTTGGATGTGTGATGTTTTTTAATGACAATGGCTTGTGCACACATAACATTGTACAACCTGTTCTTTTAATGAAAGTGTTGGATCGATGTACTCTAACCAAACTAACTTAAATAGCTTGTTAAGGGTTTAATAACCTCGGATAAATCCTAAGTTATTTACAATGAAAACACTGAGTAATCTCTATTAATTACTCGGAATTTACTTAACAAAGCTAAGAAGAATATAACTTTATTAATAACTCTAAAACTGCTTATTATGCAGATTCTTTAACAACTCTAAAACTCTAATAATAATCGTACTTTAGGATTCTAAACACACATAAAACTCTTATAAACTCTTACTTCTAATACCAATCTAGGGGTCCTTTTATAGGCTCAAGGATAACCCTAATCAGTTTACAATTCTTATCCTTGTACGTCAAGTAAACAATACTTAGAAAGTTCTAGATAAACATTACTTTCTATCTATTAAACAATTACAACCGACTTTAAGCTTTGCAGTACTTTGATGAATAAGCAGTACTTTGACTTTTACTTAGCAATTACTTTGACTTCTGACACTTTGTCTTTCTGCAGTACTTTGTTAATCTTCAGTACTTTAACTGTTCAGCACTTTGACTTTCTGTATCCCAACAGAAAGGATCCTGTGGTACGCTTCAGTGCCACAATCCTTATAAAAGGAGCGAAAGCTTCTTACTTTTGAGTAAAACTTATCAAACCTTTCACTTTTAAAAGGTTTTGCTCAAAAGAACAAGTACTTCCCCTTATGATTTTCAAAACCTCAAAAGTTTATATCACTTGTTAAGGGGGAGTATTTGATTAAAAATTTTGTTCATAAATTGATCTTCGTGATAATCTTCCCACAATATCGAAATGTTCATATTCGATATCAAAATTTCGTCAAAAATAACATTTAATATGCCATTTTTGAGGGGGACATAAATTATGTGATAAGAAATATGTTGTGAAATTGCAAATGAATCTTTGTGCTATAGACTTAACCAATGAATTGACGAGATCTTAAATGTTAGTAACTCGAAAAGACTTGTCCGGGACGGGTAATAATTTCAAGCTAGTTCGCTAGTGATGTAAACGTGTCTCGCAAAGGACTTGTCCGAGTAGACTGTACCATTCGAGAAACTCTTGGTAGACATGAACTTTGATGGGTTTGACAACCTTTCGAGGCTTGTCCACACCTTCAAGATAGTTATTAGAGCTAGTTGTCACCTAAAAGCTGACAATGTAACTCTTTAACTATGCAACGTAACCGTGTCTCGCGGGAGATTGTCTATCTTGAGTTGATCAATTCAAAAAGTGCGCGCTCTTCTCTCACCGTGCAGTTTTTCTATCAAAATACTTAAGCACGTGTGGAGGGGGAGTATTTTTGCAAAATCTTAAACTCTCAACAGTGGTATTAAAATATTTCTTAATCATAACCACTTTGAGAGATTTTCATGAAAATCGGTTTTATGGCAATGGAGTTATAAGGTGATTAAGGTTAGGAATAACCGTCCTATGATCCGCCAGAGCCGAAGGGATCTACCAAAGGACACTATCAATAGTTAGAATTAGAAGTCCTTAGGAATGATTATAAAAAGGAGAAAATGAGAATAGGAGAAAGAAGGAGTTGAAAAATTAAATAGAAAAGCAAAGAAAAGGGTGAAAAGAATAGCCCTCCAGATTATTCAACTTAGGGCAGACACCGGGTTCAATTCATATGCTACTGGTTGTCAATTGATGACACCGGTATTGAAGATCAAAGTCGTCATGGACCCAGTGACGCATGCACTAAACCTTCTTAGCCATTCAAGTTTCTCTCAACAAAAGCTTGTTTCATTCTCACAGGGAACCCTACGTAAATAATCCGCTTTCTCTTAGAGATTGCTGGTATTGAAGAAGGAGACCCTCTCCCTAGTCTCCGCTCAGGAAAACCAAAATGCACTATTGAGTCTAGAGCCACGAGATTCATCAAAAGATCTCTTAGGTACACTTGACATTTTATCACTTGTCGTTCAACAATAAGGACGCAAGTGATACATTAACGTGTCCTTCACAGATCTTAGCAATCTGTCAAGAACATTTATGAGAGGTTCACAATTGTGATCCTCAGTGATTGAATGGAAACTCCTGCCAGGGTCAACATCAAACACCCATGACAGCATGTTACCGGTAACTCCCGTGGATTACGCAGAGTGTGTCTCAAACGGTCTATAGTCGTGAGGTGATGCTTCGGTGTACCTCAGTGACTCATCTGAACTGTAGATGTACTTCGGTACATCGTGTTATCTCACTTGTAGGACTCCAGTTCAGGAACGGCCTTTGTGAGAATTAGATTTGTGTTTTCACACTATGTTGTTAACACTCTCGAAGTTCAAACTTGTAAGTGATGGAATCCGTTTATCACTAACCATTCTTATGTTTTCTTCTTATGGAAGCTCTGGATCGGACTGATCGTGCAGATTCTTCACATGCAAATACCAACGACGTCACTAATGGAAGTTCTCTCAAAAGGCAACACAAAGTCAGAATGATTCTTCATCAATGTCAAAGAATCTACAAAGTTTAAAGATTAAGAGAACTACATCAGTACTGAAATCCAACGTTAAAGAGCGTGTGAGCATGTTGAAGAAAGACATGGAGACACTGGAGCAACGGAGCAGACCGTCAGAAAACAACAACATACTATCACTACCAGCACAAAGAACAAAGATCACAGAACAAAGAAAATGATGACGTCAAAGCAGAACTTTTTAAAGGAAACAATTTCTCTACACTGGGGAGATTGTTCGAATCAAGGCACTTCTTCTCACAAGAAAGAAGAATGTTAGAAAACGTCAAAGCTACGATTACATCAGCACCTTCAACGTTTATATTATCAATCACTAACACTTAGGGGGAGATTGTTGGAATCACTCCTAAACTATAATTCAAGTGTTAGTAATTAATATGTAATAGTTAGCTTAATATGGCTTTTATGTTAGTAATCATGCCAAGGCTTATATAGAAAGCCCATGAGCCTTGGCCCAAGCCCATAAAGGAAAGGAAGGGAACTTGCATGTTGCCCTAGTTCCTTCCTATAAATAATGCTTCTAAACCCTCACTTGAGTGTTGGTTGTTCAATTCACTCATTTCCTACGCATAACTCTTCATTCATTCTTACGTGTTTGTGTGTGTTTTGTTCAACCGATCACTTCTTCTTTATTTCTTCTATTGATGCTTGTGTTATGAATATGGGAACCTAACAGTACACTATAGCTTTCAAACAAGTTGTCAACAAATATACGACCGTTGTTTCCATAACAAAACATTGTAAAACATAGATATTTCCGAAAAATAATATAGAGCAACAATGGTACTCTGCACATGTGGTAAACGAGTTGTTGTCAAGACTTCTTGGACACACAGGAATCCAGGTCGCCTTTTCTATGGCCGTCAAACAATTATAAGTTTGGTTAGTTGGTGAAATGTATATAAAGTTTACCCAATGTGTTGTTTATTTACACATTTGTGTTGTTTCAGGGCTCAGGCTGTCCTTTTATGGGATGGTTCGATCCTCCCATGTGCCCAAGGTCAGTAGTGATTATCCCTGTTTTCTTGAGGAGGATTATTTCTCTTCAAGGTGTTGTTGATTTGGTTGAAGAACAACTGTCCAAGTACAAGAACTATCTCATCATCATTTGGGTTTTGTTTGGGTTGTATGTTTATTCGACTGCTTGGCATGTCTTCATCCATCCACCATCAAGTCTCTTTTGGGTAGTAGTTGTTAGTTTGTGATGGTGGTGAATTTATGGTTTTAGTATTTTGGTGAAGCTTAAATGATATTATTTGGGTGGCAAAGTAGTACTGGGTGATGGTTGTAAGAGAATATGATCAATAACAATATTTAATACATTTTGGTTTGTATGTATATTATGGCTAAATTGTAATGGCATTTGATCAATTGAATGTGGATTGTTCTTGTTAGTCAGACTTTCTGTTTGTTGAATGCTAAATATGTTTGCCTAGGAAAGTCAACAATCAAAAGCTAGTAGTTTGACATAGAAAAGTCAACAATCTGGGATGCTAAATATGCAATATAGTTAACTGTCTGTTGAGGTTCAAGAAATTAGACAGTAGCATAATAGTATTATTTCTGAATGGTGTTACTGATGGCCTTGTACCTTGTGCTGATGAAAGGGTGTTTGGATATCCAGGTTCCTTTCCTTAGTGGTGCCTAGAGAGGGAACTGATGGTGGGTATCTGCCCTGTTTAAAAGCCTCTAGATGCTTTTTTATGGGTTACAAATGTATTTAGGTGGGGTGTTTGTCTTGTGTAGTCAAGTAGGAATTCTTCTCCAAGGTTTCCTAGTGGTAGCATCTTTGGATGTGCTATTTCTAGAAGAATGGTGTTCTTGTATCAGCATAGTTCCTAAATTGTTGCAGTTTAGTAGTTTGGTTGTTCTTCAGCTATATGGGCATGTCCATATAGGTTGTTCGAGTTATCATATAAAGTGCTGATTTTAATTAATAAAGTTCACAAATTCAGGAAAAAAGTGAACAATTTGGTACATTTTGATTATTAAGTGTTTGAACATCAGCTTGTTCCATTTTCAGTTTGTGTTGCATTGATTTGTTGATGCATTTTACTTTACCAAGTCAAGAACAATTATGGCTATCTAGGTTCATGAACATTGTGTTCTTACCCATTTTTTTTCCAAGATATGTATATGAAACAAGCCTGTTTATACTTAATGAAACCACCTGTATGTCTTGCACCTAAGTAAATCATGTTGACAAAATTTAGTCAAACAAGTCACAAAACAACTAAAATAAGTCAAATAAGTCACACACATGTGAACCACCCCATAACATATTACCATTAGCCACCTAAGTGGACTTGGAAAATTGCCACATAAGTGGACTTTATAAGTTTACTTTTACAAGTACTTAGAAAATTGCCACATATGTGGACTTTGATGTCTGCCTTTACAAGGACTCATAGAAGTGCCACAGGTGTGGACTTTGATATTTGCCACTTATGTGGACTTGCATAACAGATTTGGATAACAGACATTGTACTTAAACACATAGTTGTCCTGAATTTGAAACATGATTAGAGGAAATCCCATTGAGTATCATTAGCTTGGCTAGATTGAGTTGGCATATTAATGGGTATTTCGCTTGTAACACGTGAACTAGCACCATCTTGAGCAGCTACATTTCCACCTTGCACACTTTGCCCATGACCAACAATTTCTTGACCAACACCAACAGCAACTTGACCAACTAGATGTTGCACTTGACTAACTTCACCAGTTTCACTATCACTAGCTTCTACATTGTTGACACCTACGTTACAAAAGAAGTTGAAAACTATCCCTGATATTTAAATCAAACAAATAGTTAACATTGAAAATTTATTAACTACATGTTCTTAGAGGTTGACCTTATCCTTTGCATGTAGCTGTGTTGCGTCCACATGTTTGACAAGTAATGCTTCTCCCTCTCTTGCTCAGTTTACCATCTTTTACAAAGGGATCATCCACAAATTTAGACCTTGTTCTCTTCTTCCTTGGTTACGCCTATATGGACATGATGCTTTGGTGTCAACATGTGTGTTGCACAGGGTCTTCTCCTAGTAGTTGCTTCTCTAATTGGTTCTACTAAGTGAGAGTATACTTTCTTCCATGTGCTCACTTATCCAAGATTCTTGAGGTCCTACTTCGTTTCCATTGAGAGCTATATTCCAACAGGCTGCAACAACATGCTTACAAGGTATCCCTGTCAATTCCTATTTCCTGCATGTACATCTCCTAAGTTGTACATCAACAACACATTGATCACCCCATGCCCTGTTACACTGATATTTAACTCCTTCATTCCATATCACTTTCAAAAAATGAGCCTCTTTCTTAATGGCTTCAAAGATGTTTGTCACAGTAGGGTTTAGAGGACCATCACATTTGCCAATTACACATTGTACGGTTACTATTCTCTTAATGCAGTATTCCCTAATGTACTCTAAAAGTATAATGACTGGCTTGTCCCTAGCTTCAACTATTTTACCATTAAAGACCTCACAAATGTTGTTGAGCAATAGATCATGGTTGCTCTACCTAAAATACGTAAATATGAAAGCATTAAATGATATACATGTCTAACTATTGTAGCTTTTTCAGTCAAAGAATAACATGGCATTAATTGTGACCATTGTATGAATAAAAATAAATAAAAAAATATTACCAAAAAAATGAGATCTTGCCCAATGTTCAGCTGGTATCTTGTTCAAATATGCATGTCAAGGATTTCAAGATCGGGATCCTACCTAGGATCGTTTTTATCTTTGTAAGATCGTGATCGTAAGATAGGATCGGGATCTTAAGATCCTATCTAATGTTATTTCTTAATAGTTTTTGTAATATCATACAAATCTACAAATTATTATACATTATAGACACAAAATACTATGAATGTTTCATAGAAATGTTGTCCTAAATTATGATTATGAAATGTTTCAAAAGATTAACATGTTTGTGGAAAACTAGAAGGGGGGTTGAATAGTTTTACCGATTTTAATTTAAGTTTCAAAGATTTAGATTCGATCTTATGTGAATTCGTATGGATGGATACGTTAATACAAATAAGCCATAAAAACGTTTATTTATATTTTACGATCTTCTAATGTTTTGTCAATAACAAACGTAAAATCATTTTAACGAAACAAATAAAATACGTAAATAGTTTGAGCCAATAGTTTACTAACACACTTTTTACTAAACATATTAAAACTATATCAAAACATGTTTAGTAAATAAGATATAAAACAAAGACATTTTTATAAAACACTAACAAGTAATATTGTTTACATCTTATAGAAATGCATATGTATAACAACTAGTGTTTACATTTTATAGAAATGTATATGTACTTTGTATATGTTGTAAAGGATAAGTAATGGGTAAAAACCAAAGTCCATAACTGTTGGGTTCAGTAAATACCCAAACCCCTTAATCTAGGATTTGAATAGAAAATACCCTAAGTGTTTAGGCCGTTAAACACTAACAGGTCACTGAGTGCGTAGTCTCTCAGTGAGCCATCTTCAGGATACTCAGTAAGAAGCGAAGAAGAAGTCTCTCCACTCAGTAAGGCGGAACTTAAGGGCTGAAGACTGAGTCAAGATGGTGGATTAGGTGAGTGACAATAACTCACTGAATCCCTAAACTCCTCACCAACTACTTTCACTGAAGACAAACTGAAGTAGAAGACTGAATGCAATAAAGACTGAAGAATGAGCGAGATAAGGAGGGACAAGTTTGAATAAGATAAGATGAAGTCCTTATCAACCAAAGTCAACTTTCCCTGAATAGCAAACTATCAGGCTCAGTGTCATCACTGACTTATGGAAAGCAGCCTTGTCTCTTACTTAATATAGTCTTTGTACACAGAGGCAAAATACATCAGTATTTTGTCTTCTGGGAAATGTCAGTTTGTCACTTAGGATAAAGTTAATACTCATACTTGTATAAATAGCATAAGAGATGGAATGAAAGATTTAAGCTTGTGAATTGTAAAACACACACACACACACAAGCCATCTTTCACTCCTCCAAATACAATTTGTCCCTGAGATAGCTCAGTGGTTCCTTGTAGTTGTGCTCAGACTCAGCCTGAGCTTCGTGAGGAGTTACAACCCTTTGTCATTTCAATCCCAAGTACTATTCTGCAAGTACTTGGGTAATGTATTCTTTTTGATTAATTTTTAATAAATAATATTATGTTGAAAATTATTCAGTGTGTTTTACTTATGTCATTTCAGTCATTGATTCACTATTTACTTATTTTAAGCACTTAACTGTTTTTATACGATAGTGAATAGGGAACAACAAGCGGTATCAAAGCTGATTATAAAACCCTTTTTAAGCCGCTCTAAAACATTTTTAAATCAGGATCCTAATGGCTGAAATTGATGTACCCCAACTAGTCAACAAAAAGGGTGGAGATTATTCAGCTGTTGTCCCTAGACTTGAAGTTGGTAAATTTAACAAATGGAAAAAGCGTATGCTTTGCTATTTGATTGGGATGGAACCTTGTTATATCAAGTGTATTAATGAAGGTACATTTGTCCCAAAGACTGCTGAAGGTTTGCCTAAACCCGAAGCTCAGTGGACTCAGGATGAGAGGAGAGTGGTCAACCAGGACTAAAGGCTCAAAAGTATCATAATATCTTGTCTTCCTGATGATATTATGGAGTCTGTTATAAGCTGTTGTATAGCTAAACAAACCTGGGATGCCTGGTTCATAGTCATGAAGCTCAATCTGACACCAAGGAAAATAGGATTATGGACCTGAAACTTGAATATAACACCTTCAGGGCTAAGGACTCAGAAACTCTGTCTCAAATTACACACGTTACAAAACCTTGTTAAATGAACTGTCAAATGATGGTGTTAAGTTGTCCAAACATGAAATCAATGTTGGTTTTGTCAATAGTCTTCCTAAGAAGTAGCTGAATTTCTCTCAGGGTCTTAGGAATGCTAATCATATTCAGAATCTTGAACTTCTTGAAATATATGGGAAATTTGTCTATGAGGAAAACCTCATCAACAGACGATACCCTGAATTAAAAAAGTCTCAGGAAGTCAAGAAGTCCCTGACCACCACTTCTACACCAATATCAACTGCTTTTTATTCTAACAATGTGGTTCAAGATTTTCAAGAGAATTCAGATGATGAGCCTGATGAGAGATCAAGTGAGGAATACCTAAATGACCTGAACATCAAATTTCAGGAAAGGGCACTCCTTGCCAACTCTCGAAGGTTTATAAAAAGAAACAAAGGTTTTTCAGATGCTAAAGCTAATGAGGACACTGAATGCTTTAAATGTCATAAAAGAGGTCATTTTACCAAAGACTGTTTTTCAAAAACAATTTCTGAACCCTCTTATAAAACACCAGGGTCAAATCAGTCCTCAGGCTTTAGCAAATTTCAGCCAAAAATCTATCAGTCTCATTAAAATTTTCAAAATAAATAAGAACAAAGTAAAACTGTTGATTTTGAAGCTAAGTAAGGAAAGCCAAAGCTAAGCTTGCACTGCTTGAGGCCACACCCTCAGAAACAACAAACACTATTAAATCTGTGCATGGAAAAAATAAGGGCCTTGTTGCTGAAGTCTTCAACTGGGATGAAGAGCCAGTCTGCTCAGACAATGAAATGGTGCAAGTCAGTGCACTGATGGCTCTCTCAGAAGAGGACAAGCTAGCTGTTGGGAAGAATCATGCCAGGAATGGAGAATGGGTTAATATCACAATGAAAAAGGTAAATATTTTACTTTCTATGGATGATGACTCGATTGGCATCCTTTATGAACTATATCAATATTGACTTTAAGTTCATAGAAGAGCAACGATTAAATATTTTTTCAAAATACAACAAGCTAAGTTTTGAATTAAACAAGTGTAGAGATGAACTACTACTTTTAAAACAAGCTAAACTTGAAGATGTCACACTACAAATTCAAAACACCGAATTAGTTAAAAGAAATCAGGCTTTCAAGACGAACTTAAAAAGGAAAAAGATATCATTAAGGGTTGGACTGCTAAGAATCCTAGGGTATTTGATGTTGTGGGTGCCCCTAGTAGCAAAAAGAGAGTCATAGGTGAAGATCAACTTCCTGACTCTCACAACAAAGACCAGAGTCCAAAACCTTTTGTATCTGGTGACATGATTACAAATATGTTGTCAACTCCCAAGCCCAGTGATTGGATTGAACGAGTTAACCCTGATAGTAAGCTTCCAAATTTCGATTCTGGAATGATTTTAGAGCCTAAAAGCCAAGCTCTAAAGAGCATGCTTGGACTCCCTGATGTGCTCAGTAGCACTGAACACATCTCTGAGTCTGAAGCAGAATCTCAAGCACCGCTTCCACCCCTGAAACCTCTTCAAGGTGCTACTCCGCCTCTGAGCTTACTCCACTACAATTCAATCCTCACTCACCAAAAGAAAGGTTTGGACTTGGTAGAACCATCCTGAAAAGACCAACAAAACCAATCCAACAAGAGTCTACACCCACTGAGACTTCCACATCTTCAGTTCCTACGAAAGCAGACCAAATTCATGGCGGCACTTGAGGAAGTTGACTGACAAGATGGAATCCATCGAAAAAGCTCCTGATTCAACAATTAAGGAAACTAAGTCAGCCTCCTCTAGTTCATCAAGGTCAAAATCCACAAACAAGACCAAACAGAAGTGTGATCTATGCCACTATACCAGTCATACCACTGATAAATGCTATAGAATCCTTTTTTTGTATGATCTGCAAAAAGGATGATCACAGAACTTCTGATCACTTACAATATGTAAGTTCTCTCAGTAAAGCAAACTATACCAATGTAGGTCATCAGTATGCTTCAACCTCCAAACATGCTCACAAGTACAGAGCAAAACCCTTTCCTCCTTGCCCACACTGTGGCTTCAATAATCATCATCATGATGATTGTCTCATGAACACATGATGTGATATTTACGGAAATCCAGCCCATGAGAAATCTCACCATGAATGTGTCATCCAAGGAAGGAGAAGTTCCAAACAACCCCGAATCACTAAGACATCCCAGTCATCCAAATGCAAAACCTATGGTAGCACAATGCACTCAACCACTGACCATGAGTTAATTGCCAAATTCAAGCAGACCTTTAGACCCAAACCCACTAGTATGTGGGTCAGCAAGAGAAACTAATCCAGTTTACTATTTGTGCAAAGACAGCAGAGCCTATTTGGCATCTAGATAGTGGATGCTCATGAAGCATGACTGGTGTTAAGGAGTATATGCACAAGTATGTAAAGGAACCAGGACCCAAGGAAGTATTTGGTGATAACTCATCATGTGCCACTGAAGGTTATGGTTCATTGTATCTGCAATGGAATAGTTTTCTCTAGAATAGCTTATGTCAATGGTCTCAAATACAATCTCATCATTATCATCAACTCTATGATGCTAAGTACATTGTGTAATTCAATGACAAACAAGGCACCATCTTCAACGCCCAAGAAGTTGTTTGATAGCTCCTAGAAGAGATGATGTTTATGTCTTAGACATGTCAACTCTCTCTCAAGATGGAACTTGTCTCTTTGCCAAAGCTACTGAAACTGTCAACTGGCTATGGCACAAGAGACTCTCTCACTTAAAGTTCAAAAACATCAACAACTTGGCAAAACAAAACAAAGTCCTTGGTCTACCATCACTGGTTTTTGTAAAAGACAAACCATGCTAAGCCTGTGAAAAAGGCAAACATCAAAGAGCATTTTTCAAAACCAAACAAAATTTCTTCATCAAAAGCTGCCTTCACCTCCTGCATATGGATCTCTTTGGACCTGTCAGTCCCAGATCAATCCAGCATGAGAAGTATACACTTGTCATTGTTGATGAGTTTTCAAGATACACTTGGGTATACTTTCTTTCTAAAAAGAGTCAGGCAGCTGATACAATAATGTCATTCATCAGGAACATTGAAAACCAGAATGGCATTATTATTAAACAAATCAGAACTGACAATGGCACGAGTTAGAAATCAAGAGCTTGAGATTCGTGATGAAAAGGGAATTACCCAACTTTTCATCTCCTTACACCCGAACAAAATGGGGTAGCTGAAAGGAAAAACAGAAACCCTCATTGAGGCTACCGAACTATGTTAAATGGCTCAGCACTCTCAAAGCATTTCGGATTGAAGCAGTTAAAACACCTTACACACAAAACAGGTCAATCATTGTCAAAAGACATAACAAAATCCCATATGAGATATTCAAAGGTAGACTTCTTGATATCAGCTACTATCATGTGTTTGGTTGTCCTGTGTTTATTCATAACCATAAGGATCACCTAGGCAAGTTTGATGCTAAAGCTGATGATAGATACTTTCTAGGTTACTCACTGATCTCCAAAGCCTTCAGGGTATTTAACATAAGGAGACAACAAGTTGAGGAAACCTTTCATGTCACCTTTGATGAGAGTTCAGAAAGCATAAGGTTCACCAACACCTCAGTGGAGGAAATAGGAATTGGTAACTCATCAAGATATCCTCCTGATGAGTATAGCACTGAAATCAATTCCTCATACCAAGCTGATGCTGATATCTTATATTATGTCTTACCACACAACCTTCCCCAACCAACCATCAGTGAATTCATTGATAATCAATCAGTCCCTACTGGGATAGGAAATACTGAACCAAATGTTCAGGAACCTGTGATTCAAGAACCCCAACCTGAACAAATCATCTCATCAGATGATCAAAATGATTCTATGGCCCTTGAACCTGAACTCACTCCTGAGTTTCCACTGATTTCTTCAAGCTCATATCCTAGACCACAAAGTAAGTGGACAAAATCTCAGGACATTGAGCTTGTAAACATCATTGGTGAACCCACTGAGGGCATGCTCACCAGAAGTATGGTTGCTAAGTTAACTGCAGCTTCAGCCAATGAATGTCTATATGCTGATTTTCTATCAGAAATAGAACCCAAAAGTGTCATTGAGGCTCTAAAAAATCTAAGCTGGGTTCAGGCTATGCAAGAAGAACTTCAACAGTTTGACAAAAACAAGGTCATGACCTTGGTCAAATGTCCTCAGGATGTCATTGTCATAGGAATGAAGTGGGTTTTCAGGAACAAAACTGATGAAAACGGCACTGTCATTAAAAACAAAGCCAGACTCGTAGCCAAAGGTTACAGTCAACAAGAAAGCATTGACTATGATGAGACCTTTGCTCCTGTTGCAAGAATGGAAGCCATCAGAATCTTCCTTGCATATGCAACATACATGAACTTCAGGGTCTACCAAATGGATGTTAAAAGTGCATTCTTAAATGGTGATCTCAAGGAAGATGTGTATGTTCAGCAACCTCTGGCTGAGAGGTAGAATACCACGACTATGTCTACAAGCTTGACAAGCCTATATGGACTTAAACAAGCTCCCGAGCATGGTATGAAACTCTCGGCCTTCCGATTCAAAACAAGTTTGTCAGAGGAAAGATAGACAACACCCTGTTTGTCTATAAGACTAAACAAGATGTGATACTAGTTCAAGTGTATGTTGATGACATCATCTTTGGCTCAACAAATTAAAAACTTTGCAAACAGTTTGAAAAACTGATGACAAAGAAGTTTGAAATGAGCATGATGGGTGAAGTCACTTACTTTCTTGGACTACAAATCAGGCAAACTGATATAGGAATCTCCATCAGTCAAGAGAAGGACACCATAAATCTCTTGAAGAAATATGAGATATCTGCGTGCTCGGTGAAGACACCAATGGTCCTCCTAACAACCTTGGACTGATCTCATTGGCAAATCATCAATCAAACTCATTGGGGGATTGTTAGCTCACGATGTATCTTCTGCTTCAGACCGACATACAATTCTCAGTATGTCTAATAGCAAGATATCAGTCCAACCCTAAAGAATCCCATCTCACTGCAGCCAAAAGAATACTCAGATACCTGAAGGGAACTCCAAGCCTTAG
Organism: Chrysanthemum makinoi; assembly: GCA_910596185.1. NCBI lineage: Eukaryota > Viridiplantae > Streptophyta > Magnoliopsida > Asterales > Asteraceae > Chrysanthemum > Chrysanthemum makinoi. The sequence goes on from OU343223.1 coordinate 301,587,905, forward strand.
ACTCTACTATCCAAAATGCTCAGGTTTGATCAAAGGATATTCGACTCTGATTATGTTGGCGCAACATGGACAGGAAAGAAAAGTACCTCAGGGTCTGTCAATTTCTTGGAGAATCTGGTTTGTTGGAGTGCTAAAAGCAACAATCAGTGGCTATGTCTTCAGTGATCTTGAGTATGTGGCTGCTGCAGGATCTTTGTGCCAATGTGTTATGGATGAAAAGTCAACTTAGTGACTATGACATCCATTACAAAATGGTACCCATCTTCTGTGACAACACCAGTGCCATTGCAATCTTCAACAACCACCCTGTCCTTCATCAAAGGACCAAACACATTGATATCAGATAGCATTTCATCAGGGACCACATAATAGAAGGAGACATAGAGCTTCATTTCATTCCTACTGAATATCAACTTGCTGATATTTTCACCAAACCCTTAGATGAACCTACCTTGAGAATTGGAGAATGCTAGACATTGAAAGTCAGCAACCTGAAAACCAATCCCAATCTCAGTAAGTTTTCTGTGAAATGGTTCATCCTCCCTGAACAAAACCTCAAAACAACCCCTTCACTTAATGAGTAAGACTCCTTCAGGGACCCTGACAGTTGAGATTGAGCATTAAATGAGTAACTAAATGCTCTAAGTATCAGTTACTTAAATGTCATAGGTTGGTAAAAATACCAATTAAATATAGGAAAAATGTCTCTTTGTCTTACTGTCATCCTTGTCAAGGTTCTCTCAAAAACTTACCTCATCCCACTTGGCATTAAATGCCTCCTCTCACATGAAATATCCAGTGGATATTTTATTACTGCAGAATGCACTTTTACTGTACACTGCAACTGTTTTCTTGAAAACCAGGATTTTACTGCGGGTAGTGGAGTGGTGGTATTAAATGTGGAGATTCAAAACGTTTTCAAAAACTGACTTTACAAATCCCCATTTATGCACATTTTACCCCTCTCATCACTCTATAAATACCCCTCTCAAAAACACTAAAAACACACATAAAGATTTTCTGCAACTAAACTCTGTCAAAATCTCTTCCCAAAACAAGAAATCTTTGCGTTATTTACTCCTCAAAACAAGTTTTTCACTAAAATCTTCTCTGTAAACATTTACAAAAGGTTTTTCACTACAAACTTAAGAGATTCAACCTCTTTGATTGTTCTTGTCAAGATATCTTTTCAAAACCTAAAACCTTTTAATGGAAATGGCAAGAACACAATCTCTTCAGTTGCACCACAGTGGTAGGGGATCTCATAAAGTTGAATTTAAAACAAATAATGTTATCGGCAATTTTGAATACCCCCCAAATGTCCTAGACTATAAGGACATAATGAAATTTTTATTCAACGCCTTTGACGCCTTTGTTCAGTGTCCCTCTATACTATACCAAAACCTCCTCAGGGAGTATTGGGCAACAGCTGTGGCCTTTGACCCGACACCCTCTACTGATGAGAATAACCTTAGACCACTTAGGGAGTATCTCATCAGGTTTAGTCTTTTTAACGGGGAACATCCTCACCCTGGATTATAAAACTTTTTGTACTTCAACAGGGTTAGACAATAATAATGGAGTCTATGTTGCCCATCCTAAACCCTCCACAGTTAAGGATGGGTTAAAACAAATTGTTTTGGATCCAAAGTTTTTGGACAAAACCCTAGTCACCAAGAACTCATTTCCTGTGGCTTGGAGGATCCTGTTCATGTTTGTGATTCAGGTCCTCGGCTGGAACCACTCATCCACTGAACAAGTTAACTCTATTCAGTTGATGATGGCATACTTCTTGATGAATGGGGTCCTTTATGCGACATTGGGGATATCATTTACAGTGATCTCATAACAAGCTACTGAGCAAAACTAGGACGAAATGCGTTTATCCTAGGTTTGTCTCTTGTGCTTTACAAGTGTTCTTGGTTGCAATTATCCAGGAACAAAAATATTGTGCTTTACCTGGCATCCTGAGTCAATCTAATTTTCAAAAGGACCCATCCCATGTCACTAATATCGAATTGACGACCTATATGGTTCTTTGTAAACAACGAGGGACTCAGTGTCTCTAACTCTGCTCCTAAAAGAGAGTCTGGGGGTGGGACTAAGACCAAACCCAAGTCGGGGCCTAAGGCTTCAGGAACACAGCCTAAAATGCAAAAGAAGCCCAAGACTAATCTGCCACCCACTGGAGACCAAGCAACATCCACCCCAATCAGTGCCCTTGGTCCCAACTACTATTCCCCAAGATCCAGAGGGAAACCTACAACCCCGGTAGGGGCGCCTTCCACAACGCCCAAGGATGACATTCGCAAATCACAACTTTTGTCTGAGGGCCAATTGAATGATCCCAAAGACTCAAAGGGCTGAACAACCCGCCATAGGGATCTCACGCCACTGACTCCGCCAGCACGGGAAACACCCACCAGGTGTCTCGGGGGTCAGAGGGACAAGACTCGAGGGAAAAACAACCCCGATACGAACCCACCACCAATCCTGACTCCGGCGAAGGCATTGGGAAATGCCCACCAGTGTCTGAGGGGTCACTGGGGGACAAAGACTCAGAGGGAAATATACCACCCGCTGATACAGAACCCAACACCCTCACTTTGTTAACCATTCTTTGAGGTCAATGAAATTCTTTTCTCTGATGAAGAACAAGCTGACAGTGAAGATGAAATTCTATCAACAGGAGAAGAAATGGACATTGATGTTCAAGATGAACAAGAGCATCAGTGTGATCCACAAGAGCCTAAAGAGTCACCTTTCCAGCCTGAAGATAACGACTCTGACTCCTCTGCTTTATCCTGTCCTGAGGAATTCCAAAAGTATGCCAATGTTCTTTCACTGACTGAAAGAAAGCTGGTTATGTGGATCACAAGAGCTTCAAGGAAGGTGTATTCTAGAGTCACTGATACCTTATGGGATCAGCATATTGAGGCTGCTACAAGTTATGCTGATTTTAAAGATGAAGTGCTCACTGCCAACGTTAACACTGACGAGCACAGGGAGCTCATGTATCAACACTTGCATAGACTGGATGAAAACCTGGTTAAATTTCTTAAGTACTTTCAGGAGCCTCACACCAAGCTGGATGAAATCAAGGACTCAGTTAAAGAAGACCCAGCCCTTAACTCCAAGTTAATCGAAGCTACTGAGGTCTATAAGAGAAATTCCTCCAGCCTCACTGAACTGATCCACATACTTCAATCTGCAAATATTCAGGGTCTTCAGTCTTCCATTAAGTCTCTTCAATCAACACAACACTGGGTTCTTTGGATGCTCAAGTGACAAATTTGGCTAAGGCATCGTCCTCTATGGCCTGGAATCTTGGGCCTAGGATGACTGCTTTGGAATTATCTCAGGCTACTCTGGCAGAAAAGGTCACTGGTCTTCAAAATGATACAACTGACATCAAGGCTATGGTCACGGAGATCTACCGAGCCTTCAAAGGACAACCAACTCCACCTCCCTCTGTACCTCAAGCAACTCTTGCTCTCACTGATGTTGCCGCAACAGTTGAGGGGGAGAGAACTGAGGGAGAGCCAGCTCAGCCAGTCTCTGCAACACCTATTTCATCAGTCCCACCAACAACAACAACAATGACAGTGGCAGCACCCATCACCACAACAACACCTCCTCTTGTAGCATCATCTTCTTTAGGTCAGGATAAAGGAAAAGGCATAATGCAAACACCTGAGCCTGAGAAGATTCCCTATGTCATCGACGGCACTTAGTATCTGATTACTCCAAAACAGCTAAGTGACTACCTTGCAAAGGAAGACAGGAGAAAGAAACTAGCTGAGGAAGAAAGGAAAAGCAAAGAAGCACTGGTGCAAGTCGTTCTTTGAGGAAGCTGAGAATATTGGAATTGACCCCAAGAAGCTTTAAAAGGGTCAGGCTGGACAAAAGTTTAAGGATGCTCAGGCTGCTCAAATGGCTGCAATGAAGAAAAAGCTGGATGAAAAGAATAGGAGAATCGCAGCCATCAGGCAGGAAAGAATTGACCACTACAACTGGACCATGACAAGCAGAAGTGTGGAAAACTAGAAGGGGAGGTTGAATAGTTTTGCCGATTTTAAGTTAGTTTTCAAAAACTTTAGATTCGTTAGTATGTGAGATCTTGTGGATGTAGAGAAAGTATAGATCTAATGATAAAGTAAGCAAGTAAAGTAAAGTTAAGGGATAGAAATGACATAACCGATTTATAGTGGTTCGGCTACAAGGACACCTTCCTTGCCCTACTCCACTCCCCGAGTCACCTACTCGAGAGTTCAAGCACTATGTCAACAAACTCCTTCACTTGGCGGAGAAGCCTTCGCAACGTTGCTTACACTTTTTCCAGTACAAAGCTAAATACCGAGTCCGTAGCACGGTGGACCAAACCAACACGACTATTACACAACAAATATGTGAAATATCAAATACAAGATCTTTGCTACAGAAATCTTGTGGAGTGACAAATCAATCAAGGACCCCTTGCTTGGATGACTTGTAGAATGCTCGTGATCTCGCCTTAGAGAAGGACCTATATGAGGATCACAAATAGAAAGAAAGAAGAACAACTCTCTAGATCAAGTGATCTATATGTTAGAAGATAATGAGAGTGTATGAGAGATTTAGTAAGAAGAGGGGTGAGTTAGAATGAAGAAATGGCTCTCTATTTATAGGCAAAAATTCTTCCTTGTTCCCGGATCCCACGGATCCCTTCCACTTGTGATCCGTCTAGTGTAATCCTAGGGATCCGTGGAACGCTCCTCTTTGCCCATGGGTTTTTTGTTTATGGGTCCTGGGTTATGGGTTGGTCCGTGGGTTTTCTTTAGATTCAATGTATCTAAGTATACATTGTATCTAGTCTACTTGGGTATGGGTTAAGATCCATTGGTTATGGTCCATGGGTTATGGTTTTTACCCATCCTAATAAACTATTACAACAAATGCTTAATTATTACATTTTTGTATTTAAATGGCTATATGTAAATGCTTTACAAAAATAACATGTATCCTTATAATTATACTTAAGATAACATTATATTTGTTATCAACAAAACACAAAGAGATCGCAAAATATTAATAAAGCGTTTTACGGTTTATTTGTATTAACAATCTCCCCCTTTTTGTTGATGCCAAAACATAATGTTATGATGAGTAAAACTTAAGAATAGATGTAAGTTTTGAAAGCCCCTAAGTTTTACTTCTTCTCCCCCTTTTTGTCGAAACAAAAAGTTAACCCTTCGATGAAATAAGCATAAAAGTGTGGAAAAATTAGTCCACGTATTGCTAACTCCCCCTTGTTTGGGGCGTCAAGTGAAGAAAAATAAAAATCCTACAAAAAGAAAGGTTAGTAACATGCTTAAATAATCTTGTGAATGCCGAGAATCAAGATTGGGAGCCAAGGTATATAAACAAGGCCTTGTAATAAAACAACAAAGTGTAGTGGTATTTATGCCAACTACAAGCATCTAAAAATAAGAACAAGACTTGTTCTTGAAAATGACTTCAAAAGAAAAGGTACAAGAAATAGAAAATAGTAGTAGTGATTCTTTCCATGCTTGCATAAGGTTATGGATGGATGTTTTGATGAGTGATGGTATTGATGCGATCAAGGATGAGGTTGAGTATGAATCGCATTTCTTCCCTAACTTCTATTGCAATTTCCCTAGTGGATTGGCAATGTTCACAATGTAAGTGATGTGGGTAATGAGTGCGGAAATCTTTTTCGGGTTGGTTTTGATTTGTAAGTTGTGGAAGTTGTGGTGGAAAAATAGGAAAATATGGATCAAAGTCCGGAATGTTTGGAAGTGGTGGTGGATAAGAACCTAGATGTTCTTGTAGTTTAATGAGAGCTAATGGTGGTGATGTTTCAAGATCTTGAAAAATAGTATTTGGAGATGTGGGGGTGTTGAAAAGACTATTTCTTTTTGTTTAGCTTGTTTAGATCTTGTTGGAGTCTTAAGGAGTTCCAAAAGAGTGACTTTAGGTGGTGATGAATTTGGTGTACTTGTTGGTGATGAGGGGGTGCTATAATGGAAGCATCTTGTTGTGAGTTATTTGTTGAGGATGAACCATTTGTGGTTGGTTTTGCTAAGCAACAAGATCGGATACTAATCCGTGCGGATATCCTAGAGTTTGATTGTGGTATTTTGGATGGTGGTAGTACAAAGGTTTGGGTATCATGAAGATGATTTTTTGTACTAGGTGATTCATCTAAAGGGTTTTTGGAAGACATGGTGTATTGTGTATGTGAGGATGAGATGGATTATGCAAGCATTTTGGGAGTTCTATATATAGAAAAACAAAGCATTGTAATGAATGCTTGACCAAAATGTGGATTAAAATCTAATGATTAGATATGAATTCAAGGCATGTGATCATGAGAATACAAGCATTAAAGAGCATACTCCAAAAATGAAACAAATGAGGATTTTTCATCCAAAGTAAACAAAATAGAAGGTAAAAACAGCTTCTGTTTCACGGATCCCATGGATCCTTCCCTTGAGGATCCGTCCATGAAGTTTGGGATCCGTGGGTGCTGTGATCCAGCAGGTAGCACACAAAAAGTGAAAACATTTTGCCTACTGTGTGCCTATATGCAAACTATTTGGAGTTACGGTTATCTCGACTCCTAAAAAGAAAAATAAACTAGAAGTAGAAAAGCATCCTATTGAGATAACCCGAAAACACATAGTTAGTACATAAGTACGTAATTTTGTGTTATCAATGCTCCTAATTCATTGTTGCTTAAATGAATGTAACCGAAAACACATATTAGTTATGTGTCCCCTTTAGCATTCAAAAGACATGAGATGCAATGAAAACGGGTTTTACTTTGTATTAATAATGAAAAAGCGATTTGTCCTAGTCGTGAGAAATTGATTTTTTGAAATTGATACGGGAAGGTATCATCCTTTTAGAAAACATTTTGAAAAGAGGTTTTCTTTGAAAATGTGTATTGAAAAAAAAAAGCTATAAGTGAAAAACTTATCTTGGGTTTTGAAAATTCCCGTATTGTTTGTGAGTTGTGCATGAAATAGAAATCCTAGACTCAGAAAGAAGAAGGCTAGTGTTTACATACCTTGTAGAGTCAAATAAGTTACGACGTTTGTTCCATTAGACCAAGACCAAGACAAAGTAGGTTGAATTGTTCCTTCTTCAACGGTTTGGTGAGGACGTCGGCTATGTTGTCTTCGGATGCTACCTTCTCAATAGAGATGTTCCCTTTTTGAACATTGTCTCTTAGGAAGTGATGACGAATCTCTATATGCTTTGTGCGAGAATGCAATACGGGATTCTTGCTTAAGTCGATGGCACCTTTGTTGTCACATAGGATGGCTATGTCGCTTAGATGAATGTCTTAGTCGACTAACGCTTGTTTCATCCATAGTGCTTGTTGGCATGCTTTGCGGCGGAGACGTATTCGGCTTCGGTTGTTGATATTGCAAGTGCCGTTTGTTTCTTAGAAAACCAAGATGTTAAGCAACATCCCATGAAAGTACATACCCCACTTGTACTTTTTCTATCAAGGTAATCACCTGCATGGTCAGAATCTGCATATACAATTGTTTCTACTCCCGTGCCCTTAGGATACCATAATCCTAATTGTGTTGTACCCTTAATATATCTAAATATTCTTTTTACGGCTTCTAGGTGTGATGTTTTAGGGTCTTCTTGAAACCTAGCACATAAGCAAACACTAAACATGATATCCGGCCTACTTGCCGTGAGGTAGAGAAGACTACCTATCATGCCACGATATTTAGTATTATCTACGGATTCGCCGTCTTCATCTTTTGTAAGTTTGGTGTCGGATGACATTGGAGTCCTAATTGGTTTCGACTCTTCTAGACCGAATTTCTTTAACATCTCCTTGATGTATTTAGATTGATTGAAGAAGATACCATCTTCTACTTGTTTTATTTGTAGACCAAGAAAGAAACTAAGTTCTCCCATCATACTCATCTCGAACTTCTCATGCATGATTTTATAGAAATCATCACACATGTCTTGACAAGTGGATCCGAATTTAATATCATCTACATATATTTGTACTATGATTATATGTGACTCTCTTTTCTTAGTAACAAGTGTGTTGTCAACTAACCCCATGGTATAGTTGTGTTTAATTAGAAATGACTTGAGTCTATCATACCAAGCTTTTGGAGCTTGTTTAAGACCGTAAAGGGCTTTCTTTAATTTATACACATGTTTTGGTTTTTCAAAATCGATGAAGCCCGGAGGTTGAGCTACATATACTTCTTCATTAATGAAACCATTTAGAAAAGCGCTTTTGACATCCATTTGATAAAGCTTTAGATCATTAGCACAAGCAGACGCAAGAATTATTCTTATAGACTCTAATCTAGCCACGGGGGCGTAGGTCTCATCAAAGTCTATTCCCTCTTGTTAGTTATACCCTTGAGCCACGAGTCTAGCCTTGTTCCTAGACACTACTCCATTTGCATCTAATTTGTTTTTATAAACCCATTTGGTTCCTATTATAGTTTGATTACTAGGTGGAGGGACAAGCGTCCAAACATAATTAGAAACAAATTGATTAAGTTCTTCTTGCATATCCATTACCCAACTCTCATCTTTTATGGCTTCTTGTGTATTCTTAGGTTCTAAGGTTGAAACGAAACAAAACAAGCTACTTTGGTTTTGAACTTGAGACCTTAATGTTCGTTCATTTAGTTTTCCTATGACTTTATCTACGGGGTGATCTTTGGACTCTTTAATGTTTATTATTTCATCACTTAGAGGTTCTTCTTCTTCACTTATCTTTTTCTTTATTACTATAGCTTGACTTTCTATAATCTCGTCATCGACAAGAGGTGGAGAGGGTTTGGGTGGACTTTCATCAAATTTTATATTTAATGACTCTTCTACCTTCATTGTTTCTTTGTTTAATATGACGTAAGCTTTGCTATTTGGCGAGTAACCTAAAAAGATACCTTCGGTTGATTTAGGATCAAATTTTGTAAGTTAATCTTTAGTGTTAAGAATAAAACATTTACTACCAAAGACTCTAAAGTGATTTAACGTAGGCTTTTTGCCTCAAAGTAACTCATATGGAGTTTTTCCTAAGATTGGTCTAATTAAGACTCGATTGAGTATGTACGTTGAAGTATCAACGACATTACACCAAAACTTTTGAGGTATGGATTGTTCATTAAGCATGGTTCGACTCATTTCTTGTAGGGTTCTATTCTTTCTTTCTACTACCCCATTCGATTGTGGAGTGCGTGGGCGAGAATTTGTGAGTAATGCCATTAGCGTCACAAAAAGCTCTGAATTGCACTTCATTATCGAATTCCCTACCATGATCCGTCCTAATAGATACTATGGGACTTCCTAGTTGTCTTTGGATCTTTTTGCTTAATATTTCAAAATAATTAAAGGTTTCCGTTTTGTTCTTTAAGAATTTTGTCCATGTATACCTAGAATAGTCATCCACTATGACCAAAGTGTAGTAGTTGCCTCCATAACTTTGGATAGCGGAAGGACCAAATAAATCCATATGTAATAATTCTAGACACCTAGTTGTAGACACCATGTTTTTAGCTTTATGACTAGAATGAGCTTGTTTTCCTACATTACAAGCATCACAAAAATGATGTTCATATTTTAACTTAGGTAGATCTCTTACTAGATCTTTGGATGATAGCGATTGAAGAAGTCGCATGTTGGCGTGACCCAATCTTCGATGCCATAAAGTCGAAGTATCATCCATAGAGGTAAGACATAGTTTGCCTTTAGGTTCATTACCGATTTTAATGACATAGACTCCATGTTTCCTAATTCCTCTTCCTATGGTTATGCCATTTTTAGTATCTTACTACCGGTTTCAGTAAAAAGTACATTGCACTTTTTATCACATATTTGTCCTATACTTAAGAGGTTAAAGTTTAAGTTTTCTACGTGACACACATCGTTAATGGTTAGAGATTTGTTAGAAATCGTACCTTTACCGATGATTCTACTTTTGCTATTTCCAAACACCACATTACCTCCATTTATGGATTCATATGTGGAGAATAGATTCCTATTTCCGGTCATGTGCCTTGTGCACCCGCTATCCTTGGCCCATTCATCGGGGTCTAGGTCGACCTTTAAGCACACCTCGTCATTTGCCATGAGGCAAATTTCTTCTTCCTCCTCGCCGCTCATTCCCCACGTGCCGCTCACGAATGCCTTTTGATCATCCCGTTTGGGACACTTACTAATAAAGTGGTTTGGGTCCCCACATTTAAAGCAAGTACGATCATCCTTCGGCTTCTCGTCCTCTTTGCTTTTCCAAAAGCCTTTCTTATCGTCATACGTTGTTTGACGTATCTTCCCTTCCTTCTAAAGAACTTTTTAAAGTCTCTTACCGCCATAGCGTACTCCTCATCATCACTATTTGAAGAGGAGTTCTCTTCATCGCTTGAAGCCTTTTTGGCTTTGAGGGCAACAGATTTTTGTTTCTCTTTTACCTTTGTGGCTTCGGAGTCTTTAGCAAGGATAAGCTCTTAGACTTTTAGGTTGCCTATGAGTTCATCAAGGGTGAGGATTGTCAAATCTTTTGACTCTTCGATCGCCGTCACCTTGGATCTCCACTTCGATGGAAGTGCCCTTAGATATCTCCTAACATGGTTACGGCTAGAAAAAGATTCATCAAGTGCTTGTAACGATGTAATAATAGTATTAAAGTTAGAAAATGAATGATCTATAGTTTCCTCATCCGATATTGAAAATTGTTCATATTTTTGAACATATAAATCAATTTTATTATTTTTAACTTGTTGGTTGCCTTGATGAGTTACAACTAAAGAATTCCAAATTTCTTTAGAGGTTTTGAGAATAGAAATTCTTTCAAATTCCTTTTTCGGTAAAGCATTATATAAAACCATTTTTGCTTCACTATTTTTAGAAAGCATTTTCTTCATTTCATCAGTTAGCTTATCATGAGGTATGTTAACTAAATTCCCTTTATCATCTTTTGAGATAGCCTCAAAATCGCCTTCAACAATAATGTACCAAAGATCAATATCTTTAGACTTCACATATGTTTCGAATCTATTTTTCCAATATATAAAACCATTAGTTTCAAGAAGTGGTGATCGTTGCATAGATTGCCCTTCCTTATAATTTTCAGAACCCATAGTGATCGAAAAGTTTTTAAAATACAATTTTACTTTAAAACTTTTATAAACTTAGCTCTTGATGCTAATTGTGGAAAACTAGAAGGGGGGAGGTTGAATAGTTTTGCCGATTTTAAGTTAGTTTTTAAAAACTTTAGATTCGTTAATATGTGAGATCTTGTGGATGTAGAGAAAGTATAGATCTAATGATAAAGTAAGCAAGTAAAGTAAAGTTAAGGGATAGAAATGACACAACCGATTTATAGTGGTTCGGCTACAAGGACACCTTCCTTGCCATACTCCACTCCCCGAGTCACTTACACGAGAGTTCAAGCACTATGTCAACAAACTCCTTCACTTGGCAGAGAAGCCTTCACAACGTTTCTTACACTTTTTCAGGTACAAAGCTAAATACCGAGTCCGTAGCACAGTGGACCAAACCAACACGACTATTACACAACAAATATGTGAAATATCAAATGCAAGATCTTTGCTACAGAAATCTTGCGGAGTGACAAATCAATCAAGGACCCCTTGCTTTGATGACTTGTAGAATGCTCGTGATCTCGCCTTAGAGAAGGACCTATATGAGGATCACAAATAGAAAGAAAGAAGAACAACTCTCTAGATCAAGTGATCTATATGTTAGAAGATAATGAGAGTGTATGAGAGATTCAGTAAGAAGAGGGGTGAGTTAGAATGAAGAAATGGCTCTCTATTTATAGGCAAAATTCTTCACTGTTCCTCGGATCCCACGGATCTCTTCCACTTGGGATCCGTCTAGTGTATACCTAGGGATCCGTGGAACGCTCCTCTTTGCCCATGGGTTTTTTAGCTATGGGTCATGGGTCATGGGTTGGTCCATGGGTTTTCTTTAGATTCAATGTATCTAAGTATACATTGTATCTAGTCTACTTGGGTATGGGTTAAGATCCATGGGTTATGGTTTTTACCCATCCTAATAAACTATTACGACAAATGCTTAATTAGTACATTTTTGTATTTAAATGGCTATATGTAAATGCTTTACAAAAAATAACATGTATCCTTATAATTATACTTAAGATAACATTATATTTGTTATCAACAAAACACAAAGAGATCGCAAAATATTAATAAACGTTTTTACAGTTTATTTGTATTAACAAGAAGGATGCCTGAGAAAATCGTTGATGTAAAATCATCCCCGGATCTAAACCACTGGGAATGAATGTTTATAGGGTGGATGATAAAAGGCACTTTGAGGTTCATGATCCCTTGAAATTCACTTACTTTGGGATCAATGAACTTGATGAACTTGGTCCTATCATTGAAAAGAACCAAAATGCAGTGGTCAAGGACCTGATGAAAACTCTCAGCAAGCGCTATGAAAGACTCAGGGATGCACCAGCACAACTTGGAATACATCCAGCTCTTACTGCACCTCAAGGATCTCAACCTCAACCATCCCATGGCAAAAGGAAGAGAGTTGAATCTGATCCTGAAGCTAAAGTCCCTGGTTTTGAATGCAATAGGGAGCTGCCAGAAGGTGTAAAGTTTGTTAACTGTCTTGTGATAGAAAAGCCTGAGAGAGGACTTTTCTTTATTGATGTCTATGGAAACCCATCATTCCAAAGGTGGAGTGACATTGATCTGGCAGGTGTGGATACAATGCTGAGCTACATACCAGTGGCCTCTCAAATTCAGACTCTTACAAACGTCAGGTTCTGTGCTGATTTAAATGCCAAGATAAGAGAGCACCCTGATAGAGAAACACTCATCACAAAGAAAGTCAAGATTGAAGCACTGGGGATCCATCTTAATTGACATCATTATCATTTATCTTTTCTACTCGTGATAGGAACTATGTAATTGATCAATAAACGATGTATGTTTTGTTAAAATATTCAGTGTTCCTTATTATGTTCATTAGTACATTCAATGTAAGAAGAAGCCATTTGCTCACTTACACTAATCAAACACTTAGGCTATTTGTATATCCAAATAGGGGGAGACTGTTGGGTTCAGTAAATACCCAAACCCCTTAATCTAGGATTTGAATAGAAAATACCCTAAGTGTTTAGGCCGTTAAACACTAACAGGTCACTGATTGCATAGTCTCTCAGTGAGCCATCTTCAGGACACTCAGTAAGAGGCGAAGAAGAAGTCTCTCCACTTAGTAAGGTGGAACTTAAGGGGTGAAGATTGGGTCAAGAAGAAGATGGTGGATTCAGTAAGTGATGACAATAACTCACTGAATCCCTAAACTCCTCACCAACTACTTTCACTGAAGACAAACTGAAGTAGAAGACTGAAGGCAATAAAGACTGAAGAATGAGAGGGATAAGGCGGGACAAGTATGAATCAGATAAGATGAAGTCCTTATCAACCAAAGTCAACTTTCCCTGAATAGCAAACTATCAGGCTCAGTGTCATCACTGACTTATGGAAAGCAGCCTTGTCTCTTACTTAATATAGTCTTTGTAAACAAAGACAAAATACATCGGTATTTTGTCTTCTGTGAAATGTCAGTTTATCACTTAGGATAAAGTTAATACTCCTACTTCTATAAATAGTATAAGAGATGGAGTGAAAGATTTAAGCTTGTGAATTGTAAAAAAAACACACACAAGCCATCTTTCACTCCTCCAAATACAACTTTGTCCCTGAGATAGCTCAGTGGTTCCTTGTAGTTGTGCTCAGACTCAGCCTGAGTGTAACATATTGGATTTCACGAACACATCATAACATAACGAATATGGGCGTATGAATATATGGTTTTAGAGAGAGAAAGTGGAGTGTTCTAGAGAGATAAAACAACTGGAAGATTAGATTACTCAATGAACATTCAACCCTCTGCCTTGTGGGGATAGGGCTATTTATACAAAGTATTACGCCCTCCTTCGGGCTGTGGATCAGGCATACAATGGGTAAAGACCCGTCCTTCCTCCACGGTGTTGCACTAGACTATACTACGCTAATAACTAACTAACAAATAACGTAACAAACGATATGTCTATGAGCTAACTTAAGCTAGATTATATTTGGGGTGACCGATGCTTCACTATTGAATTTCCAATTCCTAACAATCTCCCCCTAAGGGAGGTCCCCCCATGATTTACAATTTTGCATCCTAGCATTCAATTTAATCTTCATACATGAGCTCGTAGACTTCAATTCATCAAAATATTCAGACTTTGTGCTTTCGTGGTGATTTCTTCATAGTCCAACTACTTTGTATATTAAGTGGAGGTTATAGAGTTGATCCACATTTTGATGATTGTTTTGGGCCAGCTTTGAGATCATCAGCCACCATAAGTCTCTGAATCATCCTTTGTTATGTTGCCATTAGAGCAGTTACAATCGTAACACCATAACACCAATAACACCGTCCACGTCAGCGCCACATCAGCTTTAACATTTAACATTAACATCCCCAAAAAACACTCACAACCATAACATCCCAATAACACCATAACACCAATAATATTTCATATTTTCAATTTCAACCCCTAAACTAAAACAAACACTTCATTTATTAAACTAAAACAAACATTTCATTAAAAATAAAAACATATTACAATACGAGATTAAAAAAAATAAAAAAAAATACAAAAAAAATACAGCGAAATAAAAAAAAAAAAACACTGCAATTAAAAAAAAACATAGCAAATACTTATTCATCGTCGTCGCTCTCTTGTTGTTGTCCATGTCGTTCAAGATTCTTCTGCCAAACATGCTCCATAAGGTCCTGTTGGAGTTGGGTATGCGTTTGTCGGTCGTGTATTTCTTTTGCCTTACGACTGTGCGTATCACATCTTTCAACCCATCTTCGTTGCCTTAAATTTGCTGACGGATCCACCCACAGTTCGTTATAGTCACGTAAAGCAAATTTTTGATCTTTTATAATCATGTTATGCATAATAATGCAAGAATACATGATTCTACGTATCGTGGCAATTTCATAATAATGCAAGAATACATGATTCTAGTATACCCCAACCGCCTTGAAGAACACCAAAAGCACGTTCAACATCCTTTCGGGCACTTTCTTGTCTCCTTTTAAAGTACGTATGTTTTTCATCAGTTGTTACCGTGAAGGATTTGACGAAAGTTTCCCATCGTGGATAAATTCCATCAGCCAAGTAATACCCATGTTCATACCTAGTTCCGTTAACCATATAAGGTGCTTTTGGGGCATTGTCAGCAAGAAGGTCGTCGAATAACGGAGAGTTATCTAAAACATTGACATCGTTATTTGCCCCCGCCATCCCAAAAATGCATGCCAGATCCATAAATCTTGAGAAGCAACAACTTCAAGCATAATTGTTGGGTATTTTTATCACCCCTAGCAAAATGGCCTTGCCAAGCCATCGGACAATTTTTCCATTCCCAGGCATACAAATAATGCTACCAAGCATTCCCGGAAAACCATGTTTGTCTTCATGAGGTTGATAAATTTTTTGAATGTCGGCCCATGTTGGTTTTCTTAAATACTCGGGCATAAACAAATCAATAATGCATTTGTTAAAATTATCAAGGCATACTTTTGAAGTACTCGCACCCATTTGCAAGTATTCATCAAATGCATCAGGTATGGTGCCGCACGCCAATGGCGATGGCGAGACGTACACTTCATTAGAGCACTTATACTCATTCGACCCGTACAATCGGTGTTTGCCTAAAAGGTAAAATGATCCGGAATATTATCGAAGTATAAGATTCAATACCATCAACTATTTGCAGGAATAGTTTCTGGCTCATACGAAATCTTCTACGAAAATTCCGGTTTGAATACTTACAACCTTGTAACGAATAATCGTTCTATGCAGACGTTTTTTCTCTAGCTCACGCTCACGATATATATGGCTACGAGAACGACTAGGATGTTGAGATTCAATACCTTCTTGTTGTTCCAACGAAGGTGATACTGCACGTCGCGGCCGCCATAAATTGGAAGTCCTCTTGGTCATCAACATCTAACCAAGACAGGGGAATATCACCAGCTTGATTTGGATCCATTGTGAACGAATTTGATTTTTGAAATATAAAAGTGTAAAGAGGAAGTATATAAAGTTTGAATGGAAGTGTGGAAAAAATAGAGTTTTAGTTGGGTATTTATAGTGGTAAAAAAATGTTTTTGATTTAAAAAAAAAAAAAAAACTAGCCGTTAGGGGGTTTTTTGTAAATTTTTTTGAATTTCTAACGGATACTAGACATTGAGGGACTAGTTTTATAAATTTTTCAAATTTTTTTTCTGCCCTTAACGGGCGTTTGCAACCCAACGGTTACCCTATAACGCCATTACCATGTTACGCCTCCAACGGGTTTAACGCCCCCAACGGCGTTATAATGCCTATAACGGCGTTAAGCCGTTACCGTTGGGAAGGCTCTTATGTGAAGTTGTGACTTTCGGACCGACATGCTCACATTTTGGATCATGATATCTTCTCATCAGAGTTGCGAAAGCTTTTGTTGATTCAGAATATTTCCAGTAGCGTAGCAGAAGCATGATTTGAAAATATCAGAGCCAGTTGATGAAGATCTGCACTTATCATGATTTCTTTAAGCGTGAATGAGATTGTGAGAGCATGCGGCTATGGATTGAATCCTCAATTCTGATCAGCTGTAATCGTCGGGTGTACCTGCATACGACAGTTAGCAATAAAGCGCACGAAAGTGTCTTTGATCACTTTCATTGAATTGAGGTACACGACCCACGGTTCTCTGTTGATCTGTACGAGTACTGCCTGTGATCAGGTATAATTCCAAATAATCTCCTTGACAGGGTTTTGCAGCTATTCTAGCCGTTCTCAAACCGGAACGTCTCAAAGAAGACAACATGGAGTGAGTGAACCAGTGAATTGATGTTCACTGATTGTTGAAAAATGATTTGAAAAACAATCGTGTATTGCTTAATATAAAGGGTTTTTGGAATACAACGAAGATTTTTTGGTAAATCAATTATCAATCATAATCACCTTTTAATTTTGAAACATTAATACACAGTCGATGTGCTATAGAAAAGAATTTTTGAGCACAACGACTAGTTTTTCAAAGGCATCCGTCAATCCATTTCCTGGACCAAGGTTGATTCAATATTGAATCTCCCCATTGTTTCTATCCAGTTGTCACATGGTTGATCTATTGGATAGATCTCACATGCCACCTACCAAGAGCTTGTTTGATGTTGGCTCTAGAAGGCTTTCCATCTTCATTGTGAATATGTTAGTATATCACTCAGATGTTCTGGCAATACCACAAGGATAATGCGTAGGACTCTTAAGATATATTCTCTCTTTCCACATTGTGTGAAACAGAGAGTCTTCATTGACAGTGTCCTAATGAGATTTATTGATGATCTCGTGGCTCTAGACTCAAGTGTGCACATTTAGTTCCTATGCCAGAGACTAGGGAGAGGGTCTCCTTCTTCAATATCAACAATATCTAAGAGAAAGTCGATAGATTATGTAGGTTCCATGTGAGAATGAAACAAGCCCTTTTAAGAGAAAGTTGAGTAGCTTGGGAAGTTCGGTGCAGTGCGTCACTGGGTCCATGACGTCTTGTCTTCAATACCAGTGTTACCTTAGTAGACACCAGTAGCATATGTATTGAACTCGGTTACTGCCCTAAGGTTGAATTATTGGAGGGCTATTTCTTTTCACCCTTTTTCACATTCATTTCTTTTTCATTCTTCAACCCCTTCAGTGCTTACCGAGACTTCATAACTAGAACCTTGTTGGGTTTATTCCAGTTCTATCTCTATCTCAGTCCGCACTCTTCCCATTTCTCACTTTTTTCCTTTTTTTCATCATACCTAAGGACTCTACACTATCTAGTAGGTTGTCCCTGGGTAGATCCATCCGGCTCTGGTGGGATCGTGGGAACGAATACCTAACCTAACCATCCTTATAACACCATGCATAAAGTAAATTGGTCGGTCTTTTGGTATTGTTCTTTCCTTCTCGAAACCAATTGAAAAATCATTTGAAAAATCAGTCAAAGTACTTGTGATATAATATCAAAGCATTTTGTACCTTAATTGTTTTTGATCTTCTAGAAATTCTCCCCCTCAACATGAGCATATGATTTTGAATTTGTTTAGCACATGGAGGCAAGAGTTCTTTGAAATATATTCTTGATCATAATTCTCGTAAAAAAAGCCTTTTGATTTTCTTGGTAAATTCTCCCCCTCAAAATGTGCGTTGAATATTTGAAATCATTTAACACATAGAGGAAGATTAGTATGCACATTTGAATGAAAACAATCACCTTTTATCATATTGCATATTTATATCACATTTTCTCCCCCGATTGAAAATTTCATATCTTTTGAGATTTTGGATCTCAAGTGATTTAAATATGTAAGAAAAATGTGTTGGAGAAAAATGCGTCCGATTTTATTTAATCTGAAATGAAACACTCTTAAGTTCCCTCTTAGATCAAAACGGGAACTACAAGCCATAACCTATCACTACAATATACATCATAGTTATAGTTGTTCATAATACAATCACCATATTACACATAAATCTAAATACATAACAAAAACTGCTGCAGGAAGATGTCTTCATTCAGTTCTTTGCAATAGCTTGTAATGACCTTCTCGTAATCTACCACCCACAAAACTTTCAAGGCTGCGGAAGATCTTTCTAGTCTTAAGACTTCTCCCAATCGCAACAATGAACTCTTCACACCTCTTTAAATCCTATTCAGACCAGAATTTTGTTTTGTTCCACGGCTTCAGATCAAGTTTGATTTCCTTCACTCTCGAGTTCAATTCTTCTTCAACCATCTTGAGTGTACCATCACTGAACTTGTATAGCTCGCACAGCCTCATTAGCATTCGTGACCCGTATCTGTCGGTAAAAAGGACTGCTCTAGGGGTGTCAATCACTATATAGTCATGACGAAATTCATGTCCAGTGGCTTCCCATTGCGGTCTCGTTAGATTGACTTGAGTCTGGTAGCTTTCCACGCCTAGTTGAAAATCCCCAACTCTTTGTCGAATGACTAAGCCCCTGATCCAAAGATTGACAGCAGCAGAGAGAGCCTTCTTCTCACAAACAGGTAAATGGTCAAGGTGTCCTTGGAGGTTCAGAAGATAGAGATCTTCAAAGTCACTTGGCAGCAAATGTTTGAAGTCATTTTCTTCTATAACATAATCTTTCAAGTCAGCTCTTCTAAGAATAATCTTCTTCAGATAATCATATCCGTAGATTGAGAAGATCTCCACACTAATCACACTTAGAATACGCAGCTTGGATCGAACAGCTTTGCAACTCTTTTCAGCACCATGTCTATGAATGTAGAATTTCTTCTTCTTGAACCACCAATGAGAAATCCCGTACGAACCAGCAATGTCATATACTTGTTCTTTGTCCGTCCAGAATTGATCTGGGACTATCTGCTCAAGACCCTGATCTATGTAGGTTGCAGCTTTCATCTTAGAAATGGATATAGCTGGTCTTCTTTCTATAGTTCGGGCACACAGATAATCCAGGTCATGGTTGAAGAAGAACTCTGATTGGATTGACACTTGTCTAGGTTCACCACCGAGAGGAAGAGGTTTGTTCACATCAAGCTGACTGATATGCTCACTGACTTGATCACTCAAAGATTTTATGGCATTCTTCCATCGGTATTGAAGCCGACCGCATCGAGTGGAAGACTTTGATGATTTCAAACGCCGGTCCTTCAAGATCTTCTTGAGTGATCGACGAAATTCCCTTCTTTTCACAGAACCACTTCATAAAGCTACCCTTATCCCCTGTGATGTGAAGAAGAGAGTCTTCTGCTGGGGCTTCATAGTTGGTTGTGATGGTTGTTGCCCAATTGTTGTCAGGGATTGTCGAATCCGACTCGGGAATAGACCATAAAGGTTCAGGAGTTTGAGGTTTGTCGTTAGTGATCCAGCTTTGAGTCAAATCCTTTGATGGTGCAGCTCTAGAGGTTTTAAAGCGTTCACCTGAGATGTATGCATCAAACCAATCGTCATCTTCAGGCGGCTTAGGGATAGGTTTGGTGGATGCATCATCATCATCGGATTCTGACTCTGGCATGACATAAGACTCTTCATTTAGTACTTGTTCTTCCGGGATAGTGGAGAAGGTAGGTGTAAACCTGGAATCAACCGTAGTCCATGCCGTAGACATCTTCTGAGTACCTTGACCACCGGATGAACTGGTTTGATTTGAGGGTTTTTGTGGAGATGTTGGTGGATTAGTCATAGTAGTTGTGGTTGTGCCACCACAAGATCCACCAGTACCATATGTTCCAGCTCCACCAGTTGGAGGTGGAGGAGGAGGTGGAGATTTAGGACCTTTACGCAACATCTCCAACACCAAAGTCCTCCTTTTCTTCTTTGCTTCTCTTTCTCGAATGTCCTCCAGAAACTGTAAATGATTGTCGTGCTTTATCGATTCTTCAAGAGCCTCGAATAACTTCTTATGGATTTCATCCTGATGCTCTTTAGCTTCATACATTTTATCCGAAAGGCTCTCATATCTGAAATGGGTAAGTCTTTAAACCGTTGAAGCAGTGGAGCTTGCATTGCCCATTCTATAGCATCTTTAACTTCGCCTTCAATGGCGTCTGCCACACCTTCATCGAAGTTAAGGTTCTCCAGCTTGGAAACACGACGCTCGAGGACGTTGATAGATTTTGGCAGGTGCCTCTCAAGGGCTTCAATTTGTTTCACTGCCTTGTCGAGCAATTGATCAGATGTTAAGATTAGAGGAGGCGACGCCGATGGAGTGTCAGTGTCATTAATTGTGACAACTGATGGTGGATCATTAGCTAGTACGGGTGGTGGAAGTGCGGTTGTTAGAGCAGGTTTGGGTGGTGGAAGTGCGGTTGTTTGAGCAGGTGCTGACATCGGAGGGATAAAAGATGTGTCTTGCTGGATGGTAATCGTGTACATAGACTCAGCTTCCTCTTTCTCATTATTTTCCTTATAAGTCTTGGTTTCTGAGGGTTTGTCATTCAAAAACTAATCACCAAATGACAAGTCGGCATCTAGATTCTTAAGTGAGGATAGAGATCCCGTTGACATGTTCGTTTCTTCTAGGCGTCTGTGTTCTTCGGATCTTGGCTCAAGGATCTCCTGTGGGTCTTTCAGCAGTTCATTGTCATCATTCATATATGATTGGGTGTCACTAGATGCAAGTGTGTCTTCCTGTGTATCTGACACCTCCTTTTCCATTCCAGTTGGTTCTTGAGCTGAAGATGATTTAAAACTTCTTTTCTTCAGCTCAAATTGGGTAGTAGTTTTTGGAGGTGGAGAAGAGATGGTCAGAAGCATATGAGCGGGTTTTCTGCATCAACTCCAGCAATCCCTTTGCCTTTTTCTTGTGTAGCCGGTGTGATTTCTCGTGGTGCTGGCACTGGCTCTCGTAACACGACGCCTCCTATTGGTTGTCTTTGAGGCATGTTTAGAGTTTCCAAACTCTGTTGGATTCCTTGTTGTAATGCAGCCTCGTCTTCATCTAACAAGTTCATCTGTCTCTCAGGAACCATGGATCCTTCATCTTTTCCCCTTCCGGCAACTTTCCTTCTCCTTTTTTGCTTTTGGGGTGGAGATTCAACAGATACTGAAGCATCAAGTCTCTTCTTTCTCTTGGGAAGACTTGAGTAGGTGGACGTAGATTGTTTGGATTTTGGTTGAGAGGAAGTGGATTTAGGTGTTTCTTCGATGGTTGTGCTGGAGGCCATCTTTAGATATCTTTTGAAGTAATCAGCCTTCTTGATTCGTTCAGTGAGTAAAGCTTCAGGAATTGTCATCCCAAAGATCACTTTGTTTGTACCTTTGGCTACATATTTCAGGTTACCAAGCAACAATTCACTGCTGGCCTCATGTAAAACTGCTTCTGTTCTTGGGTCGAACTGGTGTTTCTGCTGCAGGTGATATATGATTAACTTAGAGAACCGAACGCTAGGGATCACCCTCTTGTTGTCTGCTTTCCTTCCCTTGACTTGATTTAGGAAGTTTTGTCTGTCGGTGATGAATGTGTCCATGGCCCATGCGAATTCTTCCCAAATTCGTTCGGCAAAGTCGACATTTCTTTGTTTGATGATTCCCCATATGATTTGTAAAATTGGAGCCTGTACTATGTCAAATCCTGACGTTTTCCCGGTTAAGCATAAGTTGAGAATGGTGGCAATGGCTCTCCAGGGTTGATGCATATCATTGGTGATTATGGCAGAGACACGTGTTAGCTTTGTGGGGTATCCCAGTTCTTCCACAAAGTCCATTAGTTCATCATTATTAGGTGGTGGGACAAAATGATTAGTAGGATCTCGAGGTGTGATTCCAAGGATCTCCCTGAGGGTTTTAGTGTCAATCTCATACCATTGGTCATCCAGCTTGCAAGAGTATTTTGCAGTGATCTTGTTACATGTGACAGTGTTCCAGAACTGTTGTAGATAAATGGGAGGGATAGTGCACCTCATGGTTAGGGCACCAAAGAAGTTGGTGTTCTTAAGGATATCAATAGCGATACGATAGATAGGGTTTGGTTGATGTCTATTCTCATCCAAGTAGCAGTTGCTCTTAGCCATATCAACCCATTCATTATGAGGAAGAAGTTCCTCATCGGTAAGCACAACTGGAGGAGAATTGATCACTTGATTACCAGAGGAAGTTGTTTCTGCCATTGTAATTCTATAGAAAATATACAAGACAACAATAGTGACCAGAAACATAGTTAGGTGTTATATAGTTACTGAGTTAATCATCATAACAATTCCATGCCTACAGGATATAAGTGTGAAACAGACCAATCAAAACTAGCAAAATGCATGTAAGGCAATACAAATCACACTTAAGCATAAGTCGCACGTAAGTCAGGACAAATCGCATATTATGACAACAAATCGCAAGAAATACAGCATAATGGATAAATCGCAAGAATCAGCAGAAGACAACAAGTCGCATACGTCAAAAGCATGAGACAAATAGCTCATAGCAAATCGCATGCTACAGTAAACTAGACAAATCGCTCAATGAGTGTAGGGAGACAAATCGCATCAATTTAAATAGACAAATCGCTCACCTTAGGGTGAGTTGTTCAAGTCGCATACATCAGTTATTAGAGACAAATCGCTAATATGAATATTGAGACAAATCACTACCAGACATCATAAGTGCGAAATTAAACCAACACACAGAAAAACACAACCATAGAACATTAACCACTACCAATACATATTCAAATCCATAACACACAATAACCCACTAACCCACCAACGAGATCAATAACACACATCAAATCCATATACGAGCGAGTTGCGCAAATCAGGGAACGAAGATCAATCAGAATAAATCTAAGCACAACACGCATGAGTCTATATGTTAGGATTTAGAAATCCAGTCATTGAAGAGTCGGTCACCTCAAGTATATGTAATCGTTAGAAAACTCGTAGTCGTAGATTATTTTATGTTAAGTAGTATTTAGTTAAGTAACACCTTGGAGGACGGACAGGTCTTTACCCACTGTATGCCTGATCCACAGCCCGTAGGTGGCGATTTATGTAAGGACTATAAATACTCTCTACCTCCCAAGGTAGAGAGTTGGAGCTCATAATAAGATTTTTCTTTCTCTCACTAAAGTTCCCAAACCTCTAACTCTTTCTCTCTCTAGAAACTCATCTTGTACGCCTACTTGTGGTTATGATCTAGTGTGTTTGTGAAATACAATATGTTACAAATGGTATCAAGAGCCATGGTTAGATCATCTCTTACATATCCTTGGATTTCTAGTGGTTTTTAGATGGTTTTTGAGTTTGAAAAGGTTTAGTGGTTTTTGCATCATTTGGTTCATTTCTAGTGTTAAAGTTTGAATTTTGGGTGTACTTTTGTGTTTAGAATCATTGTATGTGCTTGGGTTTTGATTTGGTAAGCTTGAATCACTATGGTTGAGCTTGTTTTGGATTGAAAAGTGTGTTTTAAAAGTTTTTCTTGGTAGCGACTTGGTTCTCGTAGTGAATTTCATCTTAGCGACTTGCTTCAGTAAAAGGTAGCGAGTTGTAGTGTGTTTAGGTAGCGACTTGGTCCTAGCGACTTGTCTTTTGAGACAAGCCGACAAACAGTACACTTAGTGGATTCTCCACTACGGGTAGCGACTTGGTGAAGGTAGCGACTTGCTTTCAATTTTGTTAGCGACTTGTACTTAAGTTTCTTAGGGACTTGGTGTTAGCGATTTGGAACTTAAGCGAGTTGCTATTTAGCGACTTGATGACTTAGCGACTTGGTTCTTAGCGACTTGGTCTCATAATTCTCAACGACTTGGTGTTAGCGATTTGGATCTTAGCGAGTTGTTCTTTAGCAACTTGACTGTGTCTTAGCGACTTGGCATTATAGCGACTTGATTTCGTAATACTTAGCAACTTGGTGCTTAGCGACTTGGTTCAAGGTTTCTTAGCGACTTGGTTGAAGTTTTGTTTGTAATACGGTTTTCTCTTGATTTAGTAAAATCCCGTGAAAGAATCTATTTCCCGGTTTAATCATTGAGTTATAAAATCCCGTGTAATCTTTAAACATGTCTACCAACGTACCTATAATTATCTCCATCGTTGTGAGGATGTTCAAGCAGCTGGTTCATACTCGCCCACCCATGCTTGACGAATCGACTACGACTCTTGGGCACAACGAATCAGATTGTGTTGTCTTGGAAAGGAAAACGGAGTCAACATTCTCAAGTCTATTGATGAAGGACCTTATCGGATTGAGACTACAAGAGACATAATTGACAAAGGCAGATGGAACAATGATCTATGGATTGGACAGACCAAAGACGTATGATGAGCTCAATGATAAGGAGAAAAGGAGATTCGATGCTGATATCAGGGCTTCAAACATCATACTTCAGGGTCTTCCAAAAGACATCTACAAGTTGATCAATCACAACACCGAAGCCAAGGCAGTTTGGGATAATGTCAAGATGCTTCTCTCAGGTTCTGAATTAACCAAGGAAGACAGAGAATCACAACTGTACGATGAGTTTGAGCACTTCAAGATGAAACCTGATGTGAGTATCTATGAGTACTACGTGAGATTCCATAAGCTTGTAAATGATATGAGGAATATCATAATGACTATGCCAAACATTCAGCTGAACTCAAAGTTTGTGAACAACATGAATCCCGAATGGCACAAGTTTGTCACCTCTGTGAAGCTAACCAAAGGACTCAAGAATACAAACTATGAACAAGTGTATGCTTTCCTTCTTCAGAATGAGAGGCATGCTATGTTTGAAAAAAGGATTCTGGATCAGTTCAAAAACAATCAGGGAGAAACAAGCTCACCAAATGATTCTACAGCTTTCTACACCAATGTTGGTATTACCACCAAAGCATCTCAAGTCTTACCCATGGGTAATGGTAATCACAAACTCATTCCCGATCCAAGGTTCAAACAAGCCGATGTCGATGCACGGGGACACTTCATTAATCAACTGGCCCTTATGGTTAAACAAAACTTGACTCTCACCACATACCAACAAATCTTCACACTAACAATGAGATCGAATCGCATCCAACCTTCACAATCATGCGGTCTGTGAGATGGAAAAGTTATGGTGCAACCAGCTCAAGGAAGGCAATATGAACAGGGAAGAGGTGGAGTAGGTGGAGGTTATGTAGCAAATCAGAATCGTGGAAGGAATCCAAATCAAGGACAAGTAAAGCCAATTAAGTGCTACAACTGTGGTGGTGAGGGACATATTTCTAGGAACTGCACATCTCCAAACGCCCATAGAATGCGTAATACTTGAGACAAGATGCTTGTGCAAGCTCAGGATAATGGTGCAGCTTTGGATGAAGAGGAGTTGTTGTTCCTTGCTAAGGGAAATGCCCGAACCTATGATGCTGATGTTGATGAACAGCCAATTCAGGAGATAGGTCATAATCATCAAAATGCATTTCAAGTAGCTGACTGATGCATTTGACTCTGATGTCGATGATGAACCTACTGCCCAAACAATCTTCATGGCTAGCATCTCACCTATGGTCTCTCCAAAGGTCTCTCCACCACAACATGCTGGTCCATCCAAAGACAAAATCATTTCTGAGGTATTAAAACTATATGATGAAGTTGATGAGCAAAAGATGCATAATAAAGTACAAAACCTTGAAACTTATGAATTAGATATTGATAATGAGGGTAATAGCAATATTGTCCCATATGATCAATATGTGAAGCAAAGTGAAAGTGAGGTTGTACCAAGTAATGCTTCTTCCGCAGTCAATGAAGACTATGTCTTTGATGAATACACTGCATGTGCCCCTGATGATTCTGTTATCTCTGAACTAAATGCCTATAAAGAACAAGTTGCTATTTATGAACAACGTGCTAAGTTTGAGTTGACCACTCGTAAGCAGGAAATGGATGACCAAATGCGCATAAATTATTAGAAAAGGTAGGTTTAGAGAAGAAGTGTTAAAACAAGAGTTAAACTCCTTACAAGAAAAGCTTTCTAAAACTGCTAAGCAAAAACAGGAACTTCAGGAAAATGTTAAAATGCTTAAGCAAGAATTCAATGCTAAGGAATCAAAACTTTTGAATGATTTTTCCAATCTAAAAACTTTGAAAACAAGCTTGAAAATAAGTTGTATGCGTACAAGGGAATACCATTCATCGCTCACTTGATCACTAAACATAGAGTTTTAAGCGATAAGCATAGCATTCCCCTTGTTGAGGAACCAAATCCAGAGGTCATTAAAAAGGCTAGAGCTGCTAATAAGGTACTTTATGATGGTAATGAAATCCTTAAGCCTAGACAGAATCCTAGTTGCGTTGAGTGCACTGAGGAAGATAGAAAATTAGATCATGCATCTAGGGATAAAATGAATAAGAAGCTAGAAGATCCTGAATGTAAAGAGAATAACATAACGATCAAACCCCATGATTACAAAAAGGAAAATTGGATTTCCTTGAACAAGTTTAAGCCTGAAACATTGTTAACACCCAAACAAGTGTTCTAGAAAAAGGATTTAGATAAGCAAAAAGCAGAGAATCTTAGTGTTACAAACCCTCCCCTTAGGAAAATGCCTTCAGCGACTGTGTATCCTCCAAATACACCAATGCATTTAGTTCCTAGAACTATTGCCACTAAAAGCAAGACCTTAATCAGTCAATATGTTATCTTTCAATTATTTGTTGATTTTGAGAAAACTTGTAAGAAAAGGATCACACCCACTGGGATAACTGAACGGGAAAGGGGTTTTGAGCAAACTAAAGAATGCTGTTTAACTGAGGTCATGCCTTTCTTTAAACAAATAAAAGGGCAATTTGAGAGTCTTAAAAAGGGGATGGATTTAGACATTAAAGAAATGGAAAAGGAATTTGATGCAATGATAGTTGAGGTTAGTGACTATGAGCGAGAATTAAAGTATAATGAGATTGAGAGGAAGAACTTGCATACCTTGAATGAGAATCTTATTTCTGAATGTATTACTCAAGATATGTTTTACACTGCTACGAATTGTTCCATTAATGCTTCTCAATTTCATGAATTATCTGTTGCTCTGAAAGTCTCCTATGATCGTGTCATTGAGCTTGAAAAAACTAACTCTAAACTGCATGATAAGTTGAACAGGATGATCATGATAACCTGGTGAAATAGTTTTCTAAATTGGAAGTTGAGCATCTTGCTTTGCAATTAAAATATCAACATCTGAAAGAAAATGTTAAACCTCAAATATCAAGACATCCTAGGATGCTCCTGAATTTGATGCAGTTTTTGAAATTAGCAAACGTGATGAACATATTCGAGCTTATTGTAACACGATCAGAAAGTTGAAAGCCTAAATCTCTCAATTAAAGGGTGAAAAGAACAATGTGACTTGATCCCAAATGCCTCCTCCTTTAGATTCTCAGTATTCTCAAACTTTTCATCTTCAAAACTTAGTTAATGCCTTACAAAAGGAAAACGAGAGTTTTCTAGAAGAAAATGAAAAAGTTAAACGACACTTTAAAGAGTTATATGATTCAATGAAAGTCACTTGTGACCAAAACAACAAAAAAATAACGTCTTTACAAAAAGAAATTGAGAATCTGAGGAGTCAGGAAAAAGGGAAACTGCCACTTGTTTTTAATGAGAATGTTGCATCAAAGTCATCCTCGGACTGCAAATATACTGTGACCGTTAAATACATTCCTCCTCATCTTAGGAATAATGAACCTGTGTTTCATAACTATTGTGCTCACCTTAAGGATAGTCTAGAATGTCTCCGTGAGATTGTGGAAGAGGAATTCATTAATAAACCTCTTGTTAGAGAAATTAGGTTTGCTTGCATTCAGGTCAAACGATCTCAAGAGCTGCTAGAATGTTTAATTGCAACATGTCCTAAATCCTTAGGTGCGAAAGGTAATGCTGTGATGCCTTGTTCTATGCCTAGTGCCAAGCATACAAACCATTCTATGCCCAGTTTCAAGAAAGTGAACACTAATGTGCCCTCAAGTAGTTCATATCCCTGCACATCTAGTTCAGGAATGCAAAAAGTAGATCAACCAACTAATGTTCCCATAATTCCCTCTACAGGAGTAATCAGTGACATTAAAGCAAGCGGGTCAAACCAAGAAAGATAGGACCTCGCAAGCTAAGAATGTGCATTGGAAGAGAGTATAAGATCACCCTAGGAATATTAAGTTTGAGTTGAATAAAACGAATCGTGTTGATTCTAGTGTTAGCTTTAAGCGTATTGTAATTAATGCGAATTTTGCTACTTTTGGCAAAACATGTAATGATGATTGCGTGGTTTCTGTTACTAATCTTGAATGTGGTGTGAATGATTTGTCTAATGTTGTTAAATGCCCTGTTAAAACTGTTAATGCAAAAATTCAAGCTAAGAAGGCTAAAAGGCAAAGGCGAAAGAAAGTTAGAAAACAGTGGAAACGCACAGGAAGGAAATTTAGTAATATAGGTTATCAATGGATACCTACTGGCCGTAAGATTAATGAGCTTTGCCATAAAATTGCTAAATCAATACCCACTAGAAAATGGATGCCTACTGGTAGAATTATTCCCTTAAGAAGCGAACATACTTTGAATAGGTCAAATACGGACACTAGCACTGCATCTATTTCTAATGAGTCCATTGTTTCTACCTCTGATGTGGGTATTCCAATTACAGTTACTAACCAAGTGGAACCCATTCTTGCTTGGGGATCCCAATTATCGAGTTATCCATTCTTGTCTATGTTCAACTGCAGATCGTTCAAATCGTTCTGTGGTACCTGGACTCAGGCTGTTTCAAGCATATGACTGGAGACCGGTCGCAGCTCATGAACTTCGTGAGTAAATTCATCAGGACTGTTATATTCGGGAACGACCATTTTGGAGCAATTATGGGTTATGGTGATTATGTAGTTGGCAAAAGTGTTATTTCCAGGGTATATTATGTGGAAGGTCTTGGTCACAATTTGTTCTCTGTTGGTCAATTCTGTGATTCCGATCTAGAAGTGGCCTTTAGAAAACATACTTACTTCGTTAAAGAACTTGATGGTGTGGAATTATTAAGAGGTACTCGTGGTTCTAACATATACACCATCTCTATCGAAGACGTGATGAAGTATTCTCCAATCTGCTTGCTGTCAAAGGCTTCTAAAACAAAGTCATGGTTATGGCATCGTCGTCTCAATCACTTGAACTTCGGCACCATTAACAACCTTTCTAGAAAGGATCTTGTCAGAGGCTTACCCAGATTAAAATATGAAAAAGATCATCTTTGTTCAGCTTGCCAAGTGGGTAAAAGCACGAAATATGCCCACAAACCAAAACCCACAAACTCAGTAATGGAAGTTCTTCATACCCTTCATATGGATATGTGCGGACCAATGAGAGTGCAAACAATAAATGGGAAGAAATACATTCTAGTAGTTGTTGATGACTACTCTTGATTTACTTGGGTAAAGTTTTTGAGGACAAAGGATGAAACTCCTGATGTCATCATCAAACTAATCAAACAGCTTCAAGTTCGACTTAACAATACAGTCAGAATTGTTCGAACTGACAATGGCACAGAGTTTGTTAACAAAGACTTAATTCAGTTTTATGAAAGTGTTGCAATCAGTCATCAAAGAAGTGTTCCACGAACTCCTCAACAGAACGGTGTAGTTGAAAGACGAAATCGAACTCTTGTGTAAGCCGCAAGAACAATGCTAGTTTATACAAAAGTTCCAATGTTTCTATGGGCTGAAGCCATTGCCACTGCTTGCTACACCCAAAATCGTTCCCTTATACATACCTCTCATGGAAAAACTCCATATGAACTCGTCCATAACAAAAACCTGATCTCTCCTACCTTCGTGTGTTTGGTGCTTGGTGCTACCCAACGAATGACGGTCAAGATTTAGGTAAATTAAAAGCTAAGGCGGACATTGGAGTTTTTGTAGGATATGCACCAAACAGAAAAGAATACCGAATCTACAACAAAAGAACCCGAAGTATAATGGAAACAATTCACGTTACGTTTGATGAGCTGACCGGTCCAATGGATCCAGGACAAACCAGTTCTGGACCCGCATCTCAACCTTCATCAAGTAGTCCTATCAGTTCTACTCTTGTTTCTAATCCCTCTCCAGCAACTCCTTTTGTACCTCCTTCAGAAGATGATTTAAAGAAATTGTTTGATCCAATGTTTGATGAACACTATGAACCAGATGCTGATGAAATGTCAATTCCATCAACAGAGGCTGCTCCTATCCCTGTGAATGAAGTCAACCCTTCAGTCTCAATATCATTAAGTCAAGAAGCGCCTACTGCTGATCACTCTGTCTCATCAACAAATCATCAATCATCGAATGTACATCATGAAATTGTTTCTGGCATCAATGATGAAGTTTGTTAATACAAATAAGCCGTAAAAACGTTTATTTATATTTTACGATCTTCTAATGTTTTGTCAATAACAAACGTAAAATCATTTTAACGAAACAAATAGAATACGTAAATAGTTTAAGTTAATAGTTTCCAAACACATTTACGTTTTCACATAAAACACTAAAACAAGTATAAGTGATTTTATGATTTAGATACATATGTACAACAACTAGTGTTTACATATTGGGTTAGCATTTGCTTAAACTAAGTATACTAAAATGGTTAAAAACAAGTATATACTAAATCGGTAAAAACAAGTATATACTAAATGGGTAAAAACTAGCAAATGGTATTGACCCATAACCCATGGTTTTATATATACCACTTAACCAAGTTCATTGTATCTAGAAAGAAAACCATGGATCAACCCATAACCCATGACCCATAACCAAAAATACCCATGGGCAAAGAGGAGCGTTCCACGGATCCCTAGCTTTGTGCTAGCCGGATCCCAAGTGGAAGGGATCCGTGGGATCCGTGGGATCCGGGGAACAGTAGAGAATTTTCTCTATAAATAGAGAGCCATTTCTTCCTTTCTATGTATTACTTTACACACATACTTCCCCCAAGTATTCTAACCCTCTAACCTCAGATCCAAGTGATCTATGTAGTTTGTCTTTTGTTTTTGTGTGATCTTCTAGGTTCCTCTTAAAGGAGAGATCACCACTTCTTGAAGACGTGCAAGCTCAAGTCCATGAGTTGCCAAGCTTGGTCATCATCAAGACAACTAAGGTTCTCTTGTTGATAGTTCTTCCTTTCTCCATAGATGTTGGATTGAAGGCATTAGTGAAGAATGCCGAAAGTGTCAAGATGAAAGCATTAGTGAAAGATGTTCATCGTCCGTGTCTAAGCATTATTGAAGAATGCTAAAGGTGTCAAGATGAAGGAATTAGTGAAGGGTGCTAAGCGTTGTGTCAAAGGCGTTAGGGAAGGATGCTGAAGAATCAAATCAAGTAGCATTTGTGAAGAATGCCTAGGTCGTATAATCGATGAGGTGCATCGTTATACATATAAGTATTTGTGTATTTACAAGGATGGAGATATCCTTGATGGTGTTGTAACAAGGAGTAGATCTCCTTGAGATTAGGTGTTGTGTTGTGAAGGGTAGTAGTTCCTCCAAAGTAATGGAACTAGGTGCTTAGCCTAGTACCTAATAAAGGGTAGGCGACGTTGTGATAGGATTAGTTCTCCTTGGTGTGAAAGAACTTGGTGGTTAGCCTAGCACCGTATAAAGGGTAGGCGACGTTGTGTTAGGTGTGGTTCGCCTTGGTGTGAAGGAACTCGGTATTTAGCTTTGTACCGGAAAAAGGTTAAGGAGTTGGTGTAGTGCTTACGAACTCTCGAGTAGGTGACTCGGGGAGTGGAGTAGGGCAAGGAAGGTGTCCTTGTAGCCGAACCACTATAAATAACTTGTTTCGTGGTGATGTGCTTCTTACTCTTTATATTTCATTACATGTTTATATATCTATCTATCAACGTCCAACATAAACAATCAAATAGATTGACATAAGTCGATCTAAATATTTAAAGGGAAGTTTTTAAATTGGTAAAACTATTCAACCCCCCTTCTAGTTTTCCACAATTGGCATCAGAGCCAGGTTACCAAGTTTCTTAAAGTATGTTGTACTTTAAAGACTTGATACGATCCGTGTATGTTTGAAAACTACAAAGAAGGATTTTTTTTGGGTCATATTTTTTTAAAATCATTTTGTTGGACATTGATAGATGATTCTAACAACTTTTGTTCCTAAGAAATCTTCAATGCTAGAATCTCTCCAAAATCTTCATTCAAAGAATAATGAAGTCAACATTCAAGGAAGGATCTAAAAAGTAATCACAACTTACGTACACCAAGTACAAAGGATTACTTTAAAAGCTCATGAAGTATCTTTGGTATTATGCCAAACCAAGAAGCATAGATGTATGTTTTACTTTTCATTAGATAGGTTACATGAGTTCAATTTATTTTCATAAGTTCTCTTTGTTTATTAATCACTAACATCGTTAGAAGTCTCTTTCATCACTTTTCCGTCTGTGTCATCATCAGGAATAATACTCCTTTTGATTCGTCAAACTAACACCGTCATCACATATGAACCCTCGATATGTGATTCATCAAAAGCCGTCATTCAAAAACAATCTTCATCTAATACATCCGAACTATTTTTTTTTTGCAAGCTAAATTATAACCCTACTACAAAAATAATGCCAAACAACTTCTTTTCTGTCCACAGTAGCCGGATCCCTCTAGTTGTACTAGCCGGATCCCAAAAACAAAGGATCCGGGGGAACAGTGAAACAGAACTCGGTTATAAGCTTTCAAAAATTAACCGTTGATCTTTTCCCTCTACTCACATAACACAAAAACGAATACACCACTGATTTCATCCTCATTGGATTCCATTATCTTAAGTATTCCTTCCTAGAACACCATTGTAAGTAGTTACATTAACTTGTTCTAATTCTCATCATCCTAATTCTAGGGTTTATGGTTTCACAAATCTCTAATCAATTATTTTAATTGGGGTTTTTAAAATTAATCATGAAAAGGGGCTTTTAACATAACTAAGATCACATTGTGTTTACAACATTGTTAATACAAATCAAAACCATAAACCCACCACAACTAATTTTACCTAATTGAAAAATTTGTGTTTAGGAACGACCATGCCCAAAGCTACTCAACAAGATCTTCATGATACCGTTCACTACCTTACTCATTATTATCGTAATGAGGAACTCTCAAAAATCGACCGCAAGGTCTTCAAAAAGCTCGAAAAATGACTTATCCATGAAGGTCGTGTAATCAAGTAATGTTTCCTTGAAGATACCGACATTCGTCAAGTCTTCTCGGCAATTGATTCCTCCGGGAAGAGATCAATAATAAGAGAAGTGTGTAGTATACGGGTAACTCAAACGTGTTAGGTTTGAGCACCGAGATCGTTCCGAACGAGGGTTGAATGGAATTTCCAACTCACGTCGCGATTATCGGGAATTGAATAAAAGAAGGGGATAAATTGATGTTTTCTAAACTACGGGGCAAGGGAAGCATAACAGGGAAATTACACTACGGGGAATCCTAAATATGCGAATAAAACTAAAATGAAACGTAAATAAAATGCAACTAAGTCTAATCTAAATCCTAAATATGATCTAAAATTATTTTTATACTAAAAATGATATTTAAAAACTATTTAAGAATTAAAACTAATTTTTAGGATTTTTCTGGAATTTATATGAATTAAAAACAAATTTTAAACTTTAAAAATTAATTAAAAATACTAAAAATTATAAAAATAAAGGTGAAAATGGTGAAACTATTTTTCAAAAATCTAAAATAACTAAATAGAATTTTCAAAACTGGAATTGTATTTTTCTGAACTATTTTCTATTTTCTATGAATTAAAAACTATTTAAAACTAATTTTAATGCTAAAAATTACAAATTAAAGTAGGAAAAATCTGGAAAAATTATTTTTTTGCTTTTTATATTTATCTTAATCTATGAAAATTGAAAACTTATTTTTTAGAAACTTTTCTGATTTATTTGTATTAAAAGCTAATTAAAAAGGATTAAAAACTGATTTTAATCAAGAAAAATAGTAAACAGTAACTAAAAATTATGAAAAATTCAAGGAAATTCTAAAATATTATTCTAAATCTATAAAAAATATCAAAACCCATGCTTATGTGTGAGAAATTGAAGATGTAATGCAACTGACTATGAATAAGCACTTGAAAATAAGCAAATGAATAATAAAAGCTACCAAACTGCTACAGAAGCTAACTTATACTAAAAGTACTTAAAAGCAACTAATTCCAGCTACTCTAAACCTCTAATGTACTGATCTCAATGATTTGACTAGTTTGCTTTTATAATGAAAACAGCCTCTACCTTACTTACTTTAAGTTATTGCAACTGCTTATCAAATAAGCCAAACTGAAAACCAGAACTAAGGTACTCAAGACCACCAACCAGAGATCAACTAGACCAAATTATAGCTCCTAACTATCTAATATGACCCCTGTGCAAGATCTGTACAAAACCTGTTTCACACTCAGCTGTATGCTGAGTGTGAACAGGGGAGATAACAGCTTATGTAGCAGCTTATTAAGTGCTAAAAACAGCTTCTAAAAATTCCACAAAAATGTGTTTTAGAAACTAGACCAACTGAACTTGTAAAACCTAAAATCTTACTTAATTTGGATCAGAACTGAATCCATGAAAATTTCACAAACTTTTGTAAAAACTGGTTTTGATGATATTTTGACTTTTGAGATGAAACAAAAACTTTGACTAAAGTGAGATTTGGAAAAAAATTACTGAATGATTATGGTATTTTATGATGAGATGAAACTAAATAAATCTATATTATATAATTCCTAACTTAAATGCCCACTATGATCTCCTATATCAATCTGATATGAACATGAGAGCAGGAAACTTGAAATTTGACTATTTGAGTTCTAAGATACTAATAGATGAACTAAATGACTACAATAAACCTAATTAAGATAAATGCTACAGAACTCAACCACAAACAAGCCTTCCAACTCAGTTAAGTAAACTGATCCAAACACTAGTTCTAAATACGGATTTGCAATTTAAACCTCTAACTCCAAGATCTGATCCACAGCTATGCTATAACTAAATCCAATATACAATATCTCAGCTAAATGAAACAATTATCACACCTAAAACTGATATGATCAATCTGATGCAAAACTAGGAGTAGTGCAGATAAGAACAACTTATGACCGATATAGATGAAAGCTCAAACAAGCTACTGAGATTAAGCCAAATTATACCACAATGAACACTAATAAAACTATTCTAACAAGTGAAATAGAATTAAGAGAAGAATTGGAACTCACAAATGGTCCAGCCACAATGGCTTGCCAAAAATCACAAATAACCACTATCCTAATTCTGAATGTAACCCAAAGCAACTATAATCAACCCAATTCCAAGCTTATATCAACAATCCAGAACTGCATTACCAATGAAACTGCAACATTGACTTTTATTGACCAATGAAACATTTGAGAGTGAGGACTGAGTAGTGAGAATTTTTTAAGCTAAAGTGACATTATAACATCTTATAACAGCTGATATAATCATAAAAACAGAATTTAAGATGAGAATTCAAGTAAAAATGATTATATTGATAATAAAAGTTGAGTACAAAATGGAATTTAAAAACTGAATTTAAACTGAAACATTAAAAATACAAAGTTTACTCAGAAATTAAATCTACACTACTCCTACTCTACTTCCTCTACAATATGTGAAATGAAGGGTATTTATAGCAACTGCTTGAGCTCTTGAGGTCTTCAGAAGGATCTGGAAAGGCAAATGTGTGTTTCTTTTGAGTCGTTTATCACCATTAGATCAATCCCATCTCATCTCATCCCTTGGATTACATTTGCCACGACACTTCCACCAATCAGATGCTAGAATGGGTGTAGAATGACACACGGATTGGTGACATGGCATCCGTGTGTCAGAGGGTGTCAGGGATTGTACTATTTTACCCTTAATGATAGCGGATTGTATCAATTGGGTGAAAGGGTATTTTAGGGTTCATGCTACTTCTGGGTTTGGGATGAAAAGGGGGGAAAATTGGCGCGTTGGGATTTTATTTATATTATTTTGGTTTGGTTAACCATTTGACCGGGTCATGGGAGTTAAGTAAAACCGGGTAAAGATATTAAACCGGGTTGGGTAAGTGGGATACGGGGTATGGATTTGGGCTTGGTTTTGTAACATGGGCCAAGGTTTTATGGATTGGACTTGATATGTATCCAAGGTTTAACATAAGGACTTAATGTGTAAAATCTGAAATTCCAGGGACCAAAGTTGTAATTCTGAAAATATCTTTGAAGGATCATTCTTGTCATTCTTTAATAAACCAAGGGCTGATTTTGCAACTTTGAAAATTCCAAGGACTAAACACGAAAATTCTGAATCTTCAGGGACTAAAACTGCCATTTTGAGAATTGATTGTCCAAACTTGCAAATTCCTTTCCCAGCCTCGGCTTTTTGCATTCTTCTTTCTCTCGTGCTCGGTTTTCTTCGGTTTTGGCTTTCTTTTGTCTGTTTTGTCATATCCGTACCTGCACATGCATAAACTCAAGAAACACGCAAATGTTAACAATAAACGGCTCTTTCTTGGTTATTTTGGGTCAGTTTTGATAAACAAAAGATATGTATTTAAGCACATATCAGCAATCAATTTTGATTGTCTTCTTGACTTTGATGAACAAATTTTTCCGGTCTTTATCTTTGAATTTTATAGAAGCATTAGGATCATTCGAAACATCGATGATAACATTTCAATCGCTTTCATCATCAATAAACAAAACTTCACTCTTCCTCTCAACACTTTTGCTCAAATTCTTCGCATTCCTTGTGAAGAAATTTGTATGTACTCTCAAGATTGGGCAATTAACACTCAAAACCTTGCACTCGATCCTAAACCAATGTACCATACTCCTCTTGATGAACCCGAAACCATCCGAGACACCATTTTCAAAATAAGAGCCGACCAATCCCGTTTCGACCGAAACAAGAAGCTCATTCACCGTAATCCCTTTCAAATGGAACTTTTCAAAATCCATCCCATGTTTAAAAAATGGGAAAAAATCCTTATGGAAAACGTCATAAGTCTAGTTGGAAACAAAGATCATCCAAACGCATGTCTTGTGCAAATGATCTATTGTCTTATCCACCAAAAGCCATTTAATCTCGCCTATTACATGGTAAGGAGAATGGCTGGGGTATTCAAAGCTTCCAACATGGTACTTCCTTATGGTATGCTCCTAACATGACTTTGTAAGTATGTTAGTGCATTGCAACCATCCCTTATCAACAATGATCATTTCCTTGCCGATCATGTAATGGTACCTCTTACCAAAATACCCTCTAAATGCTTCAAGGTCAATGGAAAGAAACCTAAAGCTCTCTCGGACTCCTCGGCCGGTGAAGAAGAAGATGAAGATGAGGAAGATGTCGACCCCGTAGCCAACATCAAATTAGAAATCCTTGAATACCACTAACAACTTCCAACCATTCCAAACGAGACCGCAGAATTTAAACAATTGAGGGGCATGATTCAAAACCTCGCTTACAGCCTCACTAAGCCGTCAAAAAGAAAAAGAAAGGATTGACGAAAGAGACAATAGGATTGTGCTAATTTTCGTTTATTTTATGTTTGGATGATTACGTGTTAGTTCTTTTGGTTTATGGAAATTTGGATATTGTTACTTTATCATACTTTTATAAGTGGTGTTTTGTGATGACATGCTTGTTCCTATTGCTTTACTTATAAATTTATTAGTGTGCAAAATCTGCACATCATTTCTATGTAGATTCTGATCTGCAGATGCCGGATCCTAAGGATTGGCCTAGCCGGATCCCTTCCTTGAGGGAACCGTGGGATCCGTGACATCAGATCAGCAATTCAGCATTTCTTGCATCAAGATAACTTTCTAGATAACATCTCATTAGCTAAACATATGATTTTAGAATCCAACTAGAACCTATTCAAGGATGAGAAAGTCTTAGACTCACTAAAGGCTTACTTAAAATCTTAGTCAAAATGCCTCTTGATTTATCAATACATCAAAGCTCACCATATTTCCGCCTCAATAACTCACAAAATGTTTCTCATCTTTCAAAACACTTAAGTGGACAAATTAAACAATTTTAGGAAATTGTTTCCAACCATTTTTATCTCAAAGTGATACAAAAATTAGCTTTTTCAATTCTTGTGATTTTTAAGATTTTTTTTTAAATTTTACCTCAAGCTTAAATCTGATCACTAGGATCATTTATTATAACTTAACACCACAAAACTCTTAGTGTTATCCTTGGACATTCATTGGTAGTCATCTTGTCCCATCTCCTTTCCATAAGAAACAATCATTTGCTATAACACTTATTATCTTTGATCATTCAAGTATCCTCTCATCCTAAAACACTTAGGAGAACTGAAACACTCAAAATAAGATAGGCTTTAGCTCCTAGAAACCACATTTCAAACCTGTCATAACTGCTGAGAGCCGGATCTCTAGGAATAACCTAGCCGGATCCCTCCAAGGAGGGAACCGTGGGATCCGGGTGATAGTTTGTGTCAAACATTGCTAAAACAATCATTTCAACTCAACTTCCTAACTCAAACACTCCATCTCATCTTAAATGAATTCCTAGATCAGTGAAACTCTGAATCTCAACCTTGTGCATGTTAATCATCACATTTCCAAGAACATTAGTGGATTAAGTCTTAAATGCAATTGCCAAGTTCTTCCTTTTATAAGCCATGTGCTAAAAACACTTTAGTCATCAAACACTAACACAATCATCAGTAATTGCAAACCATTTCCCTTAGTTATTTCATCATGAGAAAGGCTCCTAGTGCTAACTCATCCACTCAAGAACCACCCAAGAAACTTGCTAGAATCATACATGAAGTTTCCTCAACCGAATCATCTCTGGTTAAGTCCACCAATGCTAGGATTTCTCTCACACCAAGGAAACCAATCAAACTAATTCCCAAGAAAAGTGTTCCCACTATGATTTCATCACCTAATTCTACTATACCAGACATACCCTCCACAACTCAGCCAACATCATTAGTGCCTAGAGCCACCTCACAATCATCTCCACACTCTCACAATATAGAAGATTTACCTTCTTGGCCATCTCATCTTTCACCATTACCAACAAATACACTTGAAAAGTTTGAGGAACAAAATCGAAGTGTTGAATCAACACTTGCTCCAAAAGTAAACTCTATCATTCCTCCCAATATTCCATTTTGGATTATGAGAGGACATCAAAGGCAACCACCCGACCACATGGAAGTTGATGCTTCTTTACCTCCACCCTCAAACATTGTAGAGCCATCACGTAATGAGCCTCCACCAAATCCTCCTTCATTTGAAGATCCTCAACCCACTTCACTTGAACTTCCACTTCAAGAAACTCAAAACCATGACAATGATTGCTATCATTGTAAACATGCTAAAAGATTGATACATGAACTAGAAAGATTGATACATGAACTACAAGCTCAAATTTAGAATGTTTAGGAAAACTCGTCTCATCATTTATCGTCATTAAGCTTTTAGTTGAATCTAAAGTTTGGATAACTCATTAGCATTAGTAGCGCTTGTATGAATAGTTCATTCTCTTAGTTTTAGAGATTTTGGTTGATCATCTCTTGTTTTTATTGAATGAATATTTTTTTTGTCATAGTTGTTATGTGTTTTATGTGTTTGATATATCATATCTATCTCACATATTCATTAGCATTGATTGAAACACACTCATTGCTGAAGAAACTGTCAACAGACAGCCGGATCCCTCCATAATGCCTAGATGGATCCCTTCAAGAAGGGAACCGTGGGATCCGTGGATCAGAAGCACAAATTTCTACTAACTTGAGTTTTACTTGCAGGAAATTATGCATTATAATCTTGTTTTCTAACCTTTACTTTGTGAATTTTCAAATTAGCATATGAAGATTTTGACACCATAAAGCTAGGGGGAGCTTTGTGTCAAACGAAATTGCAAAAACATTTGCAACTTAATTCGATTTTGGACTATACTTCATGACACCCCATTGCAACTTTGCAATCTTCAAGGGGGAGCACGTTGTCATCATTTAGACGAACCATTTGCAAACATATTTGCAAACACACTTAGTTTATTTTACGTCATGTCCTTGACGCCCTTTCAAAGGGATGGACTCGTCAAGGGCTCGACGAGTACCACTCCCGTCACTTGCTCTCTTTAAATTTTTTTTACACACCTTTTCTTATAAAAATTATGTTAGTTTCTTTTAACACTTTTTGTTTCGACAAAAAGGGTGAGAAGAAAGTAAAAACTACAAATTCAAACTTTTACGAATTTTAGCTTTTTCTTAAAATAATTTTATGTTTTGTCATCAACAAAAAGGGGGAGATTGTTAATACAAATAATCCGTAAAAACGTTTATTTATATTTTACGATCTTCTAATGTTTTGTCAATAACAAACGTAAAATCATTTTAACGAAACAAATAAAATACGTAAATAGTTTGAGTTAATATTTTCCTAACACATTTACGTTTTCACATAAAACACTAAAACAAGTATAAGTGATTTTATGATTTAGATACATATGTACAACAACTAGTGTTTACATATTGGGTTAGCATTTGCTTAAACTAAGTATACTAAAATGGGTAAAAACAAGTATATACTAAATGGGTAAAAACAAGTATATACTAAATGGGTAAAAACTAGCAAATGGAATTGACCCATAACCCATGGTTTTATATATACCACTTAACCAAGTTCATTGTATCTAGAAAGAAAACCATGGATCAACCCATAACCCATGACCCATGACCCATAACCAAAAATACCCATGGGCAAAGAGGAGTGTTCCACGGATCCCTAGCTTTGTGCTAGCCGGATCCCAAGTGGAAGGGATCTGTGGGATCCGGGGAACAATAGAGAATTTTCTCTATAAATAGAGAGCCATTTCTTCCTTTCTATGTATTACTTTACACACATACTTCCCCCAAGTATTCTAACCCTCTAACCTCAGATCCAAGTGATCTATGTAGTTTGTCTTTTGTTTTTGTGTGATCTTCTAGGTTCCTCTTAAAGGAGAGATCACCACTTCTTGAAGACGTGCAAGCTCAAGTCCATGAGTTGCCAAGCTTCGTCATCATCAAGACAACTAAGGTTCTCTTGTTGATAGTTCTTCCTTTGTCCATAGATGTTGGATTGAAGGCATTAGTGAAGAATGCCGAAAGTGTCAAGATGAAAGCATTAGTGAAAGATGTTCATCATCCGTGTCTAAGCATTATTGAAGAATGCTAAAGGTGTTAAGACGAAGGCATTAGTGAAGGGTGCCAAGCATTGTGTCAAAGGCATTAGGGAAGGATGCCGAAGAATCAAATCAAGTAGCATTTGTGAAGAATGCCTAAGTCTTATAATCGATGAGGTGCAACTCCCAAAGATGCTCAATTTGAAAACATATTTGCTTCTGAATCATCATCAGAACCATCTTTATCAGGAGATATCAACTCTGCTACCTCAGTCCCTCAACAACAGCCACATTAACACCTCAAAAAATGGACACATGATCATCCATTGGACAACATCATTGGAAACCTCTCTCGTCCAGTATCTACACGGAAACAACTTGCAACCGATGCCTTATGGTGCTTCTTCAACTCCGTACTCTCTAAGATCGAACCAAAAGATGTTTTAAAGAACAAGGCTCGATTGGTTGCAAAAGGATACCGTCAAGAGGAGGGTATTAACTTTGAAGAATCATTTGCTCCTGTTGCTCGTATCGAGGCAATCCGAATCTTGTTGGCTAATGCTGCAAGTAAGAACATGGTAGTTTATCAAATGGATGTAAAGACGGCGTTTCTTAATGGAGATCTTAAAGAAGTCGTATACGTCAGCCAACCTGAAGGCTTTGTGAATCCAGAGCATCCTACTCACGTCTATCGTTTGAAGAAAGCTCTTTGCGGTTTAAAGCAAGCTCCAAGGGCATGGTATGATACGCTATCAAATTTTCTTCTATCTACTGGATTCAGCAAAGGAGCAGTTGATCCGACATTGTTCACCAGGAAGTCAGGCAAACATTTAATTCACGTTCAAATATATGTTGATGATATTATCTTTGCCTCGACTGACCCCAATGAGTGTGACCATTTTTCTAATGAAATGGGTTCTAAATTTCAAATGTCAATGATGGGACAAATGTCATTTTTCTTGGGATTACAAATTTCACAAAGTCTCGGAGGCATTTTATAAATCAATCTAAATATGCAAATGAGATTTTAAAGAAATTTGGATTTGATTCTAGTGACCCTGTTGACACTCCCATGATAGAGCGTACTAAACTAGATGAGGACCACTCAAGGATCATGGTAGACCAAACGAAATATCGTAGTATGATTGGATCCCTGATGTACCTCACAGCCAGTAGACCAGACATCTTGTTCGCTGTTTGCATGTGTGCTAGATACCACGCTAAGCCTACCAAAAAGCACCTTGAAGAGGTTAAACGGGACTTTCGGTATCTCCAAGGAACCATCAATATGGGACTTTGGTACCCGAAGGACACCGGAATGTCACTAACAGCCTATGTAGATGCTGATCATGCAGGATGTCAAGATACTCGTCGAAGTACGTCTGGAGGTGCTCAGTTTTTAGGTGATAAGCTTGTGAGCTGGTCTTCAAAGAAGCAAATGAGTACTTCTATTTCCTCTACAGAGGCTGAATACCTAGCCATGTCATCTTGTTGTGCTCAAATCCTATGGATGAGATCCCAATTATCTGACTATGGCTTTGAATTCAACAAAATCCCTTTGTACTGTGATAATAAAAATGCTATTGCTCTCTCATGCAACAACGTACAACACTCAAGAGCAAAGCACATCGACATTCGACATCATTTCATCAGGGAGCAAGTAGAAAACGGTGTGGTGGAACTATACTTTGTGAGGACTGAATACCAGTTAGCAGACATCTTCACCAAAGCCCTTCCTAGAGAACGTTTTGAGTTTATCCTTCCACGACTTGGTCTTAAGAGCCTACAACCGGAAACACTCAAACGTCTTCAAGAGGAAGAAGAGGAGTAAAAGGTTTTCCTTCATCTATCTCCTTGTATATATCTATTCGAAAAGCAAAAAAAAAATGATAAAAATATATTAGAAAATCTTGAAAAATTCTAAAAATATTGTTATTTTGTCATATTTTTCCTCGATTAGATAATATCTATGATCTTTGTGCTGTCATTCAAATAATGACACGGGACTTTAGATATTGTTCGAATGTTTAAAAAAAATCAATATTTTTGGGAGAAAGTAAAACAATGGTTTATTGTCATTTCAGGCAGTAACCCGTTTTTCAAAGAAAGAACAGAGCCATGTTTTATATTGGTTTTAAAATCTCATGCTCTGATTCTATAAACAATTACTTACTATCCAATGAAAACTAATTGCTTTGAAAAATAACTCGGACTCTATTTTTTAAAAATCATCTGGACTTAACGTTTGTCAAAATATTTATCTCTCAATCAACAACTTATGTCATTTATTGAGGGGGAGAATGATTTCAATTAAATCAAAAGGTTGTTTGTCATACAATTGTTTTTAAAAGATAATCATGCATGTTTAATCAATG
Organism: Chrysanthemum makinoi; assembly: GCA_910596185.1. NCBI lineage: Eukaryota > Viridiplantae > Streptophyta > Magnoliopsida > Asterales > Asteraceae > Chrysanthemum > Chrysanthemum makinoi. The sequence continues at coordinate 301,632,077 of OU343223.1, forward strand.
GAGTTTAAAGTCTCAAAATCCGATCTTTATCAGTTAAAACGTTTTCATAATCAAGTCACAATTCTCCTTAAAAGCTTTCAAAATCAATTTAAATCTACAGAGATCACAAATCTCAAATGAATTGATAATGTGATCGGGGAAGAATTTGTGATTTAAATTGGATTTAAACTGATAATTCGGTAAATGGTTTTATAAGGATGTACAAGCTCTCCTTCCCACATGTGCCAAACAATTTCAAATTTTCCATGCACATGTTGAGGGGGAGCATCTATCTTAAACCACTAAGATTTGAAACGTGATCAATTTATTTCAATGTGTAGTCTTTTCCTAATATGTGCAAAACATTTTCAAATTTTCATGCACATATTGAGGGGGAGCAACTATTTTGAAAACCACATTCTTCATATAACTACTCTTAGATGCAAGCCAACCCCTCAAAGATGAAAATTATTTCTATTACAAAATGATGCGTGATGCACATGTTGAGGGGGAGCTCTGTTTCTAAAATTATCAAAAACAATTCAGGTACAAAATGTTTTGATAATATATCACAAGTATCTGGATTGATTTTCAAATGGTTTTCAATTGGTTCCAATGGCAGATGAACAATACCAAATAGACCGACCAAATTTACTTTATGTATGGTGATATAAGGAAGATAAGTTTAGGTACCTGTTCCCATGATCAGCCAGAACCAGAGGGATCTACCCAGGGACAATCCACTAGATAGTGTAGAGTCCTTAGGTATATTGAAAAAAAGGAGAAAAATGAGAATATGGGAAGAATGCCGACTGAGATAGAGCTAGAACTGAAATAAACCCAACAAGGTTCTGGTTATGAAGTCTTGGTAAGCACTAAAGGGCTTGAAGAATGAAAAAGAAATGAAATTAGAAAAGGGTGAAAAGAAATAGCCCTCCATTTATTCAACCTTAGGGCAGAAACCGGGTTCAATTCATATGCTACTGGTGGTTACCAAGGTAACATCGGTATTGAAGACAAGACGTCATGGACCTAATGACGCACTGCACTACAACTTCCTAAGCTACTCAAGTTCCTCTTAAAAGGACTTGTTTCAGTCTCACGGGGAACCGACATTATCTATCGACTTTCTCTTAGAGTTTTTGTTGATATTGAAGAAGGAGACCCTTTCCTTAGTCTCTGGCATAGGATCCAAATGTGCACTATTGAGTCTAGAGCCACGAGATCATCTAATAAATCTCATTAGGACACTGTCAATGAAGATTCTCTGTTTCACACAATGTGGAAAGAGAGATTATATCTTAAGAGTCCTACGCATTATCCTTGTGGTATTGCCAGAACATCTGAGTGATATGCAAACATATTCACAATGAAGATGGAAAGCCTTCTGGAGCCAACATCAAACAAGCTCCTGGTAGGTGGCATGTGAGATATATTCAATAGATCAACCATGTGACAACTAAACAGAAACAATGGGACGATTCAATCATTTGAATCAATCCTGGTTCAGGTTATGGATTGACGGATACCTTTGAAAACCTGTCGTTGTGCTTAACAACTCTTTACTTTAGCACATCGACTGTGTACAGATATTTCAAATTAAAAGGTGTTTATGATTGATAATTAATTTTCATTAAAACCTTCGTTGTATTGCAAAAACAACTTCTATTGAGCAATACTCGATTGTTTTTCAAATCTCTTTTTATCAATCAGTGAATCTCAATTCGCTGGCTGACTCACTCTGTGTTGTCTTCTTTGAGACGTTCCGGTTTGAGAACAGCTAGAGCAGCTGCGAAACCCTGTCAAGGAAATTCTTAGGAGTTTTACGTGTTCACAGGCAGTACTTGTACTGATCAACGGGGAACCGTGGGCCGTGTACCTCAATTCAACGAAAGTGATCAAAGACACTTTCGTGCGCTTTATTGCTAATCGTTGTATGCGAGTGCGCCCGACGTTTGCGGTGATCGAATGAAGCGGTCAATCCATAGCCGCATGCTCACACATCACATTCATTTCAAAAGAATGATTAGTGCATCAATGACTCTGATATTCTCACTCCATGTTTCTGCTACGTTGCTGCCAATATCATGAATCAACGAAAGCTTCCGCTACTCTGATGAGAAGAAATCATAATCCAGAATGTGAGCATGTCGGTCCAAAAGTCACAAACATCACATAATACCAACACCACAAAGGATGAGTCAAAGATTTATGATAGCTGATGATCTCAAAGCTGGCTCAAAATTCATTATCACGTGGATCAGATAAAGACCTCCACTTCGATTAACCAAGCATGCAATAATGAAGAATCGATGACTACGAGCTTCAGAGCAAAGAACTTTAACAAGAATCCAAGAACAATTTTAATGTAATATCTGTTTGTATTCAATGTATTTTTAAGGTGACCTTTCTTATGGGGAGATTGTTAGGATTTAGAAATCCAGTCATTAAAGAGTCGGTCACCTCAAGTATATGTAATCGTTAGAAAGCTCGTAGTCATAGATTATTTTATGTTAAGTAGTATTTAGTTAAGTAACACCGTGGAGGACGGACGGGTCTTTACCCACTGTATGCCTGATCCACAGCCCGTAGGTGGCGATTTATGTAAGGACTATAAATACTCTCTACCTCTCAAGGTAGAGTGTTGGAGCTCATAATAATATTTTTCTTTCTCTCACTAAAGTTCCCAAACCTATAACTCTTTCTCTCTTTAGAAACTCATCTTGTACACCTACTTGTGGTTATGATCTAGTGTGTTTGTGAAATCCAATATGTTACACTATACATACACAAATCATACTAGCATCTAAACAAACTACTCAAGCAAAGGTAACAAAGAATAAATCTTCAAACCTAAAGATATTGATCGGACGAGGGATATGAAAGATGGATATGCAATCGAGATATGTTGGTTAGGTCTAATAATTGATGAATTAAGCGAGATACATGTGTCCAACCAGATTAAAAACATACCACACAACAATTTATGCTCAAGTCACTAGTATGAATGAGGTGGAGAGAGTATTCGTATAGTAGTTTGACTAGATTTAGGAACCTTTTGACCACACGACAAATCGCATATCCTTTTATACTATGACTTTAACTTTAGACAAATTGCATAAATGGTCCCTGAACTAAACAAAACGCTTGTGGGTGACAAGTCTCATATGGTAAACACAACACAAATCGCATCAAATAATAACACAAAGCACAAATCGCATCAAATAATAACACACAATTCGCAACACTTATCCTCAATACATTGACAGGTCACATACTAATCATATCGAGGGAAAGCCACCAAGCACATAGCACATAAAGAAACATGATATAGCACATAAAGTAACATGCGGCAGCAATCCAGAGACCTCAAACAATTCTCCCCCTCAATCAATGTCACGAAACAAGAGTAAGTGAACATTGATTGAAATACAACCCCTCGTTTTTTAAATAGAGTATATCTTCTGTTCGAACTTCATCTAAGGACCCGTATCATTATTGAATGACATTTCTAGGACCGTAGATGTTATCGATAACAAGAGATACATCTTCTATTTAGATTTTGGGTAAAAAATTTAATTTTGAAGAAGATTTTTTTTTAAACAAATGTAGATTAATTTTTACATGGATTAATGAGAACGAGTCCTGAGTCAAGTTGATCAGGAGTCAAAGTACAAAGTACATCAATTCTGATAAGCTACAAATCCTGAATGAGCAGTCTTCATTTCTGTTGGAAACCATGTCATGATGTTCATGATTGAATTGAGCATTGTACCTGAAAAAGACTGAGGACACACTGCACTAGTAGCACATGGGTTAGTATTGCAAATAGATGGGTTAGTGATAGATGTATCCTCATTTTTGGATGTAGTACAGTCAGTTCTAGGAGTGTCATCAATAAAAATCCCTTTAAGTCCAACATTCTTGGAAATTTTACCTGTGGGCATCCGCTTAAGACAAGATCTAGGTGAGTACGTATGTTTGGATCATGTGAACTTAAATAATCTACCAGTAGGAATCCACTTAAAACAACTGCTAGCAGAGTTAGATGTAGCCATTTTCCTGTTCTGAACATTTGTCCTTTTGCAATTAGTTTGTTTCTTAAGGGATTGGTCAGCCATTTGATGCTTCTTATATGAACTGGATGATCTTCCTATATTCCTGATCTTAGAGTGTTGCACATTTGAGTGAGAAGGCTTTGGTAAGGCAACTGACTTTGGCAAAACGGTGTTCTCTTTGACTTGGGAAGGATTTCTAGATTTGAATGGTTTAATTCTTTCTGTCCTAAATGCATTTGGTTGCCTAACAACAGATCTATCCTTAGCCCTTTGTGAATTTGATTTTTCCAAGGTAGACACTATTGCAGACTTAGGATTCCCACCAGTCCTAGTAATTTCCCTAAGCTCATTTTTTAAGGCAACAATAGTGAAGCTCTTGTTCTGAAGATTGGTTTTGAGGTCATCTATGTCAGCCAACAAGGAACTAGTTTGATCTAAAAAAAATTTCTTATTCTCTAATTGATTCTTCCTTAATAACTCATTTTCCCTTAACAATTCTGCCACACATAATGCCAATTCATCATTCCTAGTTTTAACCTCATTACTAACTTCATAGTTAAGACAGTTCACTCCCTTTTTCATGTTCATGTGTATATCTGAGATTTGACCTTTTATATTACATATGGTTGAGTCTTTGTCTTGAAGCTGAGTCTTTAGCTGATTAATTTCAAAAAATTCTTGAAATTTTGGGAATTCCGGATTTTGGTGAGCTTTCGTAACAAGAAAACTTTCTTCCTTTTGTTGTATTGCAATTTCTAAGGAAATGCAATGTTTTTTAAGAATTGAGTATTTGTTTGAAAGTTCGTCAATAACCTTTTTATCAACCATATTATTTGTATTGAAATTGTTAGACTCAGTTTCAGCCAAGGAACATTCATTAAAGTCATGTTCAGCCTTAAGGTCAGCATGTTTAGATACATTAGCAGATGCATAATATTGAACCGTTAAAGGTACCTCATCAAATGACACCTGATCATTTATCGGTTTGATATGTGCATCCACATCATGTGTGACAAGAGTTACTGAGCAGCTGGTTTCATCATTCTTTGTTGTGTCTGATATTCTGCATTCAGCAACACCAGACCTTTCATCTGAAACATTACCCGACTCATCACAACTTTCTTGTAATTGCACCTGACACTCATTCGTGTTATCATCCTTTTGGACAGATTCCTTAATGAAATTATCCACATTATTCATTAGTTGGATAAATGTATTGATGAACTCATGGATTTCCATTCCAGTATGTTTCTTGAAAGAGATTCCAGTTAAGTGTTGATCGAAGTCTGCGGAATATTCCCCATTGATGAAAGGCTGAAATTGGTTGTGAATTACTTGAAGTGCAGCATTGGAATCATCCTTTAATAGCTTCCTTTTGGTAAGTTGAGACTGTAATTGCTCTAAATTCAGCAGCATATTTCTCGTCAATGTGGGTAAGTCCTGGCAGAAAAGAGCACTACATGTTCAATCCATAGTTGTGGACAATAGGTGTAAAATGTGAGAGTGAAGTAGTTGATAGGGCTCAATACTGCATTTAATTTGCGTAGCATTATGTAGCATTAAAAAGTGTGGTTCTTTCATGTTGGACTCAGAGGAAGTAGTGTTTTGAACATCATTTAAATTTTCAGGGTGGTAAAGACTTTCTTTGTTTTGTGCAGTATCATAAAGTTTGAGCACATTGGAGATAAAGGGATCCGTGGTGTAAGACATTGTGTTGATAGCAAATGACAAGTTTTAAGTGGTAGGTGATTAGTCACAAATCACTTAAAGCAACTCACTTTAGGACAAATCGCTTAGCACAAGTCGCAGGGATGACAAGTCGCTCAAACAGATAAATCGCTAAATCAGACTAATCGCTTCATCAATCAAATCGCTTAAAGTGACAAATCGCATAAACAACACAAGTCATTTAAACTCACAACTCGCTTAAATAAGCAAGTCGCTGAAAACTGACAAATCGCTCACCCGAACAAATCGCTTAAATAAGTGATTTGTAGAAGACACAAATCGCTTCCAAACAAGGACAAATCGCTCGTTTGAGTACTTTACCGAGACACAAATCGCTACCTTTAAACTAACCAAAACGCCTCTTTTAAATCCAATAACAATCCAACCACAATGATTCAAGCCTTCCAAATCAAAACCTAAGCAATTATGATGATTCTAAACACAAAAGTACAATCAAAATCCAAACTTTAACACTAGAAATGGACCAAATGATGCAAATACCACTAAACTTTTTTAAACCCAAAAACCATATAAAACCACTAGACATCCAAGAACATGTAAGAGAGATGATCAAACCATGGCGCTCTGATACCATTTGTAACATATTGGATTTCACAAACACATCATAACATAACAAATATGGGCGTATGAATATATGGTTTTAGAGAAAGAAAGTGGAGTGTTCTAGAGAGATAAAACAAATGGAAGGTTGGATTACTCAATTAACATTCAACCCTCTCCCTTGTGGGGAGAGGGCTACTTATACAAAGTATTACGCCCTCCTTCGGGCTGTGGATCAGGAATACAATGGGTAAAGACCCGTCCTTCCTCCACGGTGTTGTACTGGACTATACTACGCTAATAACTAACTAACAAATAACGTAGCAAATGATATGTCTACGAGCTAACTTAAGCTAGATTATATTTGGGGTGACCGATGCTTCACTATAGAATTTCCAATTCCTAACACGGAGCTTCGTGAGGAGTTACAACCCTTTGTCATTTCAATCCCAAGTACTATTTCGCAAGTACTTGGGTAATGTATTCTTTTTGATTAATTTCTAATAAAGAATATTATGTTGAAAATTATTCATTGTATTTTACTTATGTCATTTCAGTCATTGATTCACTATTAACTTATTTTAAGCACTTAACTGTTTTTATACGATAGTGAATAGGGAACAACAATAACTCATGACCCATGACCCATTGACTAAGTTCAATGAATGTTGTTGGGTAAAAACCAAAGTCCATAACCAATACCCATGGAGCATGATCCATAACCCATGACCCATTGCATGACATCATGCATGAAGTCATGTTGGGTATTATCCATGATCCATGACCCAAAGTCCATGACCCATGACCCAAGATCCATAACCCAATGACTAGGTACATTGCATCTTGTTGGGTATCCATAATCAATTACCCATAACCCATGGTCCATAACCCATAACCCATAACCCGGTTTGCAACTCGGAATCGGGACTAAAATGACCCAGTAGCTGGATCCCAGGTTTTGCACTAGCCGGTTCCCTCGGGGGAGGGATCCGTGGGAACCATGGGACAGTAGACAAGATTTGTCTATAAATAGTGAGTCATTTCTCTCTTGCTCACTACCACTTCACATATACTTTCTCCCAGTATTCTAACATCTCCAACCACTGATCCAAAGGATCATTCTATATAGTTTTATGTTTGTGTGATTCTCTAGGTTCCTCTTAAAGGTGAGATCACCAACTCTTGAAGACGTGCAAGCTTAAGTCATGAGTTGCTAAGCTTCATCATCATCAAGACCACTGAAGTGCATCATATTGATAGTTCTTTCCTCCCTCCATAGAAGTGTTGTGTTGAAGGCATTAGTGAAAGGTACCGAAGGGTCATGTTGAAGGCATTAGTGAAAGGTGCCGAAGGGTCATATTGAAGGCATTAGTGAATGGTGCTAAGGGTGTACATTCGATATGGTGCGTCGATGTACAAGTTAGATAGTTTGGGTTAAAGGATATTGATATCCTTCTAGTGTTGTAACAAGGAGTGTGTCTCCTTTGGGGAAGTTATGTTATGGTGTAGTGTTGGGTAGTAGTTCCTCCTTTGTAATGGAACTTGGTATCTAGCCTTGTACCGGATAAAGTGTAGGTGACATTGTGATAAGTTTGGTTCTACCTCGTGGAAAAACTCGGTGTCTAGCCTTGTACTGGATAAAGAGTAGGCGACGTTGTGAAGGCTTCTCCGCAACATTAAGGAGCTTGTGTTGTGTAGTGCTTACAAACTCTTGATTGGGGTACTCGGAGAATGGAGTAGGGCAAGGAAGGTGTCCTTGTAGCCGAACCACTATAAATACTCGTGTTGTGGTTTTGTGTTCCTTTACTCTTTATCTTTGCATTACTTACTTATATACTTATCTATCAATATCCAACACACATACGAAATAGATGGACATAAGTCGATCTAAATACTTTATAACAAAGTTTGAATCGGTAAAACTATTCAACCCCCCCCCCCCTCTAGTTTTCCACAATTGGCATCAGAGCTTCGTTACCAAGTTTCTTAGAGTATATTGTACTTTAAAAACTTGATACGATCCGTGTATGTTTGAAAACTAAAAAGAAGGAAATTTCTTAAAACAAAAGTTCATGTTCTAGAAATACTTTTTATTTTTAACAAAATATTGGATAGTCACAGATCATTCTAACACTTCTCTTTAAGAGATCTTCATGCTAGGATTCTTCCAAAAACTTCGTTCTTTTCAAAGAAAAATAAAGTCAACATCAAAGGAAGAACCCAAGAATAATAACAACCAACTTTCACAAAGTACAAAGGATTACTTTAAAACCTAATTAAGTATTTCGGGTGTATGGTTTCTACAAACCACAAAAAAAGAATAGAGCAAAGGTATGTTATCTTACCTACAACTAATTGTTGTTTACATGTAGTATTCATATGTGAATAAAATGATGATATATGCTTCTCTTTCATAAAAACCATGCATATAATATGTGTACATGAATTAGGCATTTAACATCAAAGTCGCAAGTTTCTAAAAAGTCTCTCTTCACTACTTTCCATCCTAACACATCTTCGGGAATAGTTATTTTTGATTTTCTTAAAAACTTGTAAGTTCATCAAACCTGCGCCGTCATCACATAAATAAATTATTGATAATTAAAGACTTGATCCACCATCATTCGATAAACAATTTCCCTTTTCTTCAAAACACCTTAGCCAAACGTCTATTCAAATAGGAATATAATCAAAATCTCATTCTACAAAGTTCTTTTCAAAAATAAGTTATTGTATAACATGTTACAAGTGAAAGAATAATCCAAAACACTCCAATATTTGTCTGCAGAGCCGGATCCCACAAGTTGTACTAGCCGGATCCCTCAAACAAGGGATCCGGGGGAACCGTGTAAACAGACAACAGGAAACTTGTTTTCAAAACCCAAAACAATCCATTTTCCCTCTTTCTAAAAGCATAGAACGGCCTAATCTCAGTTCCAATCATCCTAGGGCTCCATAGTCTCAAGCATATCAATCCTAAACATCATTGTAAGTAATTACACTCATATTGACTATTCATCATCATCTCCATCCTAGGGTTTATGTTTTGAAAACTTTTAATTGGTCTCAATTTTTTATATCACGAATTGGGAACTTGTTTATTGCAAAATTGTTCTACATAATCAAGGATTTTTAAAACGGCATTGTTAATACAAAATAAACTCATAAACCAAAATTTACCTAATTGGAATATTTTTTCTCTAGGATCAAACATGCCTAAAGCTACCCAACAAGATCATCAGGATACCGTTCACTACCTTCCTAGATTTTATCGTAAAGAAGGGCTATCAAAAAGTGATCGCAAAACCTTTAAAATGCTCCAAAAATGACTTATCTATGAAGGTCGTGTAGTTAAGGAATGTTTCTTTGAAAACACCGACATTCCCCAAGTCTTTTCCGCAATCAACTTTGATTGCCTCCTAGAAATTGATGAACAAATTTGTCCGGTATTCATCTTTGAATTTTACAAAAGTGTTAGGATTGTCCGAAACAATGATAAAAGTATTTCAATCGCTTTCATTATAAACAACCAAAGCATCACCTTACCCCTCAAAACATTCGCACAAATCCTTCGCATACCATGTGAAGGAATTTGTATGTTTTTAAAAGATTGGTCAATTGCTACTCAATCCTTCACACTAGACTTTAAACCTATTTATCACACTCCACTTGACAACCCCATAGTAGTTTGAGACACCATCTTCCAAAAGAGATTCGACCAATCTCGTTATAATCGTAACAAAGAACTCATCGATCGTGATCCCTATCAAATGGAACTCTTTGAGATGTTTCCCATTTATAAAAAGTGGGAAGAAATCCTTAGAGAAAATTTCATTTGCTTGGTTAGAAACAAAGATCATCCTAATGCGTGTCTTGTCCATATGATCTATTGTCTCATCCACCAAAAACCTTTCAATCTCGCCTACTACGTTGTCAAAAAAATGGAAGGTGTGTTCAAAACCGACAAAATGGTTCTTCCTTTTGGTATGCTCCTAATACGACTCCGTGAGTGTGTTAGTGCAATGCAAACTACTCCTATTACCGATGATCATTTTCCTGCTAACCATTTTATGGCACCTCTTACCAAACAACCCTCCAAACGGTTCATGATCAATGGGAAAAGGCCTCGCCCTCTCTCAGACTCTTCAGATGAAGATGAAGAAGTTGAAGTCGATCCCGTTTCTAATTATCAAATCGACCCCATGACTTACTATGAAAAACTACCCACTCTTTCAAATGAATCTGAAGAATTCAAGCAAACAAAAGGGATGTTCAAGTGTCTAAGTCATTTCCTCATGAACTCAGGAAAGAAGAAGAAGTGAAGAGATTAACATAAGAAACATTGTATTCCATGACTTTCTTTATGGTTATTTTAGATATTTTATAATTATCAAATTAATGTATGCTCATTTCCTTATGCAAGACTTACGTATTTATTTTCATTTTGATATATGCTCTTTATCATGTTTGCTAACCTATAGGTTGCTTATATATGTTATGATTTTTGTGTTATTACTTGTATACATGTATGTTTACAGTAGAAATCATTAGTTTCTGTATTTGACACCTAGAGCAAAATATTGCACGTTCACTGTGGAGTAGTCTGTTCTACTAGCCGGGTCCATGGCATATAACTAGCCGGATCCCTCAAGTGAAGGTTCCGTGGGATCCGGGCAAAAAGAAGAGCTATTTTATCACCCTTACATCAATCTAACTCTCTAGATCTTATAAGACCAGTTAGACATGATACATTAGGATCACTTAAGTCTTTCTCAAGCTCAGTTGATCTCACCTTCACTCATAGATAACTTAGGATCACATTCAAGATATTTTTTGGTTTATCATTACTCCAAAACTCACTATCCTTCCGCTCCAATGTTCACACATCGTTCCTCTCATCTTAAAACACTTAGTTTGATATTTCTCTCAATTTTAGTAAATTGATTTTAGTCATCTTGATCTTAAAATGGTCTAAAAACTAGTTTCTCATTTCTTATAATTTTTAAGGAACTTTCTAAATTTTTCTTAGATCATCATCTGATCTCTAGGATCATTGGACTCTATTTGACACCCTCAAAATTCTTAGTGTCATCTTTAATCACCCATTGGTGTTCATAAAAACCTCCATTTCTTTCCGTAAAGGACATTGATGCAGGATTTCTGACCAGGTTTTACATTTATAGTAACTCGTCTACCTATGGCCTACCTAATGTACTAAGGGGCAGCGTACCCGGTCACATGTAGTGAGGGAATGGTAAGACCGAGGTCGTCCCAAGAACGGTTGATTCCTAGCTATCTAATTAATTAAATTTGTCAAATAAATAAGTTTTAATGAGAGGGTTGATAATATTTAAGGTGTCACGTGATTAATTGGGCTGGTTCTCTGGTAAACAAGCTAATGGGAAAGATAGTGATGCAATTCTTAAACCGAGTTCATCCACAAATGGATCGTGGCAAAAGTCGGTAGACTCATATGGTCTATTCGTCTACCTATGATTCTTAGAATCCTTACCAAGATGAACAGGTCACCTGGGATCATTCGGCAATCTAATAACAATAATTAAGAGCCGGCTCTTATCGCATTACATGTATTCTAAAAGTCACTAGATTCTTGCTTCAAGTGGGGTTTTAAGTCGCTAGGACAGCATTTGGCCAGTTCGTCCTAACCTATCAGCAAAGGCTTCCACCGAAGATCAAACTACTACCCTTGAAAGTCCAGTTGTTTTTAGTCCCCTAAGCCAAGTCATAAAGTATCTCTAAGTATCTCTACATGCAAGATTCGTAACAATGAGTGCCCGGGCGCTAGCATTTTAGACACTCATCCCTAACTTCTTAAGTTCATCCAAACAGCAGGTGATCATTTGGTCAGTTCGCACAAGCGATGAAGGGTCGTCAGTTGGTCAATTCTTACCCTTCCCACTCAATCTACCTACTTAGGGTCAGTTGGTCAATTCTCCTAAGCGATTAGATACGACCGTTATTCAAAACTACCGAAGCTAGAGTGGCTACCAACAAATTATGCATGCATACAGTAGAAACAATTAATAAACGCAAAAGCATTAATAATAAAAGAATCAAAACTAGGCTAGGACCTAGTTTCCACATTACCAAAATACCCTAGTGGAATACCAAATAAAATCCTCATATAAAACAATAAATAAACAAAGAGATAACATCAAATAATTAATTGGATAATAATAAATTAAAAAACAATTAATTAAGAACACAATAAGAATTAATTCGCCAACAATTAATTGAAAATCAAAACTATAATCAACAATAGTGAAACCAAAATAATAATATGAGTCGGAAAATAATTACATATCGTACCAAGGATAATGCTATCGATCCCTTAGTTGAGTACCGGGGCAAAACCCCGAAGGATTTACCCCTAAAAGAACCGTACTGTTGTTGCCTCCTTTTTGTCCTCGTACAGCAGCAAAACCAAGCACCCTAATTGATGAGAATTAATGTACCATGTACATGTATATTTAATTATAGGGGAAATTCTCTAAATGCCCCAGTTGCCCAACTTTATTACCCCAGATGTCCCACTTTTTTTTCACTTCTCAAAATGCCCCATGGGCAACTCTCACATGGGCAACTCTATCAAATATTTGGCCAGTTGTACTTACAAAGTACAAAACTAACACTTTGTCTGCAACTTGACCTAATATCTTGCAACGACATTTTTGTCTTTTAGTGAAAAATCAAAATTTTATTTTTAACTCTATAAATACAAATAAGTTGGGCAACTTGGGCCCACAAATATGTACTTTTGGGCAACTATCTATAAAACCAATTTTAAATGCAAATAAGTTGGGCAACTTGGCCCTACACATATGTACTTTTGGGCAACTCTCTATAAATACCACTATATACCAAAGAAATACACCTTTAATAAACCAAATTACATATCTCAAAAAATTATTTATTATCCTAATACACCTAAATACAAAACACAAAATACCCGAATCATCCCAAACACACACTCCTTTACCCCACACACACCTTCCCTCTCAAAGCTGAAAAATCATCCACAACTTGAAACAGATATCCTTCCCTCTCAAACTCAATAATCCAACGCCCTAATCCTACTCCCTGAATAGTTCTTCTTCCATACGACGCATATTCGTACATTAAAAGCAATCCGACGCATATTCCTACAGTCAATCGCAGTTCTTCAACATCTCAAGAATCCAACCACGAACATGTTTGATGCAAAGCTAACGGTCAGATCTAGATTAGAACATATTGCTACTATTAAAGGTGCACTGAATGTGAATAGAACCAAATTGTTTAGAGAAACTGTCTTTGGCCCTTGGTTAGATTTTCCTAAGTATTCCCCTGACAACCACTTATACCATTATTTATATCAAAATGCAGTTCAGGTGTCAAAAGTTACTGATTGTTGTCCACCTTTAACTTTTGTACTAGGTGATAATGTTTTTGATTTTGGCCGTGAACAATTTAGTCTTCTAACTGGGTTTCGTTTAGGACCAGTAGATAATAGTGAAAGTGACCACGGCCATGTTGTTAAGGGTTTAACATATAGTCCTTTTTTTGATCGGTTGTTTCCCGATAAAAAGAAAACTAAGAACAAAAAAGTTAAGGGTGATGACCTTTTGGCGTTGGTAAAGTCGGCGGAAAGGTGGGAATTGTTATCCGATGAAGATGCTGTGAGGGTTGCTTTGTTGGTGATTGCAACATTTGTCTTTATCGGTCGGGAAGGAAGGTTTAATGTTGCTGACCATTTGCTAAGGAATGTTGAGGATTTTTGTGTATGGAATGAGTATCCATGGGGCGAATACATGTGGGATCATCTGTATAAAAGAACGGTGAATGTTGTTCCTAGGCATCTTGAGGCAGAATCAAAGAAGCCCGTTCCAAAAGATCCAAAAAAAGAACAAACATACAGTCTGTATGGATTTACATGGGTGTTGAAGGTTAGATTTTACTTGTAACATACATTATTTGTGCTTGTATATATTCTGATGGTTAATCTTAATAATGTGTTGGCATTGTTCATTAGCCATTGGCTTGGTTCCCTAGGCATTGTTCTGTAGTCAGTGTAAGTGTTTGTGTAGATTTAAGGATGTTATGGTTGATGGTTTGGCAGTAGATAAATACATAGAAACGATTTGTAAACAGTTGGTTGAAACCACTGACAATGTGTCTTCATCCACTGGTAGTTCAGAAGAACCCACTGCTGCAACAACATGTTATGTAATTGTATCCCCTGTTACTACATATACAGCCACTGGTATCCTAACCACTGCAACCATAATCACTAACTCTTAATTCAATGTATTTGTTTTTTCAGATTTGGATTATGGAGACATTCCCAAACAGCTCCCAGTTCTGGACCAAAGACCCAGAGAAGATCCCACGTTGTCTAGCTTGGTCAAAAGTAAAAAACTTTGAAAAAAAACATTACACAATTTTATTTGATCCGGTAAGTAAAAACCCAAAATTAGTTAACTGTTGTATGTTTTTATTGCATTTAGCATATCAGCTTATCTCCTTTGTTATTCAGGCTTTCAGACCATTACAGAAGATTGTACCGACAAATGCCGAGCTGAGTTGTCCGTGGTACATTCGCAGTATGGAGTACATCCGTCAACTAGATTCCCAACTTGTTGAAAGAAGAGAAGAGTTGGCTGACCAACTGATGGTGGAAGAAGAGGCAGGTATGGCTGGTCTGGATGTATGCGGTGGAATTCAAGCCGATTTAAATGTCCCTTTCTGTGACGCCGATGAAGTAGTTACATAAGGTCAAACGTCTAGTGTCAATGACAAAGCTGTTGAAGAAGAGATTGTTGTTGGGCTTGGTGAAATGTTGAATATGAATGAGCCTGAGAAGGTTGAAGATGTTGTAGCCGGTAATGTTGAGGTTGCAGATGGGCTCAAATGTGACAAAGCGGAATCGTCACATACCTTAGATAAAGATGACTTCGTGCTGCTTAAATCCCTTAAGTCTTGGGTTGGTACTATAGAAGAACGTGTAGGAGTAGTTGGTGTATCACAGCTCTTATGTGAGTTACACAGCGTACAAAAGAGAATTGTGGTAATTGAGGATGCTTTAGGAATAAAGTCACAAGATGATGTTGGTGAGATTAAGGTAAAACCTCGTTATTTGAATTTTTGTTTCTTCATTCCACCAAAATGGTCTCTTTGATTGCCTAAGTAAGTTAACTTTTTACGGTGGATACTGTTGATGCCAACAAACCGTTGGCTACTACCGATGAACACACCCCAATCAGGACCAACGTAGGATCCGATGACAAGCGTAAGCTTTGTTGTATGCCGATTCCAATGAGTTTACCGGGCCTATGTCCCAACTTATGAAAGCTGCTTTATCGGGAGGTCTTGACGATGCTCATCATTCCAACAATATAATGCAGGTGGATAACAAATTTGATTGTGCTGCCTTACCAAATTTGAATGATGAGTTCTCAGACATTGCTTATGATGGGTTTGATCCAACTCCTGTTGACGTACGCATATATATATATTGTTTTTTTTCCCTTCTTTTATTTTTTTCTATTTCAATATTAAACCCACATACCCTTTATCTAGGAATCGATGGATGTGAATGGTGCAGTAAAAGATAATGACAGTGGCAAGGGTAAAGAAATTGTTGTTTGGCGGCCACCTCTTTGGTGGGAATGGTTTGTGCAGTTTACGCTTACATTGTTAGACCCATGGCTGCAGCAGGGGGCTTTACCGGTAGACAACGTTTATGATCCCGCTGCGCAAGGTGCTCCACAATTAGACACATTTTATATGGATGTTGAGGAAACAGCTATGGAAGGGGCAGATACACAACCTGTTGAAGTGATATGCATTGATGATGAGGATGGGCAGGATGTTGTCAAGGTACATTTAATTATCTTATCAACAAACAAGTCCCTGCTTTTCATTTGATTACTATATACATTAATACATTTGCATAGATAGCACATAAACACACATTAAAACATTTTTCGACACCTAAAAAACAAATATGATACTAAATACATAAATGACCATCATCATAATCTACATTTTAATTCCAGAGCTCTCTCCCTTGCTTTTCTTAATTGCTTTGAGTCGTTGAAACAGTATTTCAAGACTAGTAATCCTATTTTCCAAATTATAAATATTTTCAAATAATGTAGGATTATTCACATGTTGCTCCACTGGGTTGTTATCATCTTCCTGCGCTATTGCACCACCTCCCTTTGCTGCATCACCTCACTTTGAAACTCTTCCTCTACCTCATTTTTCTCACTATCCGACCTTGCTGCACCAGCTCAATTTCAGCCTCCTCCTCATTCTCTAGATCTTCCTCATCTTCCTCCTCTTCCTCATCAACTCCATAAATCTCATCCCAGTAGAAGTCTTGGCGACGCAGCCAAGTAAGGATATTTGTCCTCATCCACACACTCACTTGCCTATATGAACCATATTCTGACATTGGTTCTTCCCCAAAAGCATCTAACATTGCGTCAAAAAGTAAATCGTTGTTTAAGACAAACTCGTACTCTTCTTCATCATTTTGAAAGTTTCCATTTGGTGCTGCCATTGTTCTTGGCGAGAATAGAGAGAATAAAGTGAGATATGTGATAATAAGAGACCAGAAACTAGGAAAGTATAATGTAGTAGGATATGTAGCAGTAACAAGAATCTTATCTTTTACATTGTGATGTACTTCACTTACAATAAAATACTGTCTTTTACTGTGTGCAAAGAATCTTATCTTATCTATACAATGTGCTACAGTTGATATAATTATTAAAATATCAATTTATCTTTTTCATTAATACATCACTTTTACAACCTAGGAAACATGCAAACTATTTTCTTTTTCACTTATGGTTGACTTGACTGTTTGAGTGTCTTACGACAATTCATTTGCTTCCGAACATTAGTTTCACGGCTACTAGGACCAACATCTTGTCCTTAAAATAGACACCACATGGTTAGTCATGCCGTAGAATAACAGTTGAGTATTGAACTTATTTAATTGTTGGATAGTCGACCTGTTTGTTAAAAGATGAATCGTTTTTTTAAAGGCGCAAATATCAGATTAGTTTTCAACTCCCTTAAACGTAAGAGGAAGCCAGGGAGATATTGCACCTCACCCTATACTACTCCACCCGTCACTACTCCAAAGAGAAGGCGTTCAGCACGGATTAATTGTCAAACCCCATCTCCTCCTAACGCTCCAGATTTTGATGATACATTGGAACCGTTTGTGGAGGTATTTGACCGTGTCAACTTATATGTCTCTTACTTTGTAATACAAACATTAACTAAAAGAGTTAATTTGTTCTAATTTAGAATCTGTCGAGAAGTGGGACTGGGAAGAAAAAACCAAAAAGGTAACGTGCCATGTTCCGTTCAAAAATTTTTGAAAGAGAATAATGGTACTAGGTTTATTTTCCCATGGGGCAATGAAGAGACTATTGTTGATCTCCGGTTTTGGGACTGTTTATTGGCTACGGTGCAAACCGGATGGATGGTTGAGGGACGAGGTGCGTATAAAATCAGTTGTTAGTATTCTACCATAAATGTTTCTTTGTGATTCCCACATTTTTTTAATAATGTGCCCAATTGTGTAAACAACACCTTGACGTATGGGTAGATTTGCTGTGGCATTTCCGACAATCAGATGCCGACTGGGCTATGGTGGGTCCCTTTTTCACACCTCAAATAGTTAATGACTGGGTACGAACCTATTGGGCAAATGGTGTAAAGTACCCGGTGCCTTGGGCTGATGTTGAAAAGGTATTTATTTCTTTCCATATTGCCGTAGGTATCTGAAAATGTTCAACGGTTGCGTTATGCTGATGTCATAAATGATGTAGGTACTATTTCCAATAAACGAACCTGACAAGCACTGGGCGGTAGGAGAACTGCATATCAGTACGGGTGTTTTGACATTGTATGATTCGTTTCCAGCCTTTACAAACAAACGTATTTGGTGGAAGGATACCATGCCTGCAAAATTTCAGTATTGGCTGCCAAAATTACTAGATGAAACGGGAGTCTTTGCAGCAAAAGGCATATATATCAAGGCCTATCAGATTAGCTTTAAAAAATGTGTTGACGTCCCCAAACAAACAGGTCAATACGGTGACTGCGGGATATGGTCTTGCATTAACCTATATAGGCTGACTCATAACATGCCATTAGCACTACAACAAAAGTGGCTTTTTAGGACCCTTTGTGTGGGACGGTATGATAATGGAGTCCTAAAAAACTGTTTAATAGGACATATGAGCGTTTAGGGTCCTTTTTAAATATTTGCTACTTAGGCGATGTCCTAAAAAGGTATATAATAGGATGGTCGATGATTTGGGGTCCTATTATCATATAACTTAAAATGACACTTAAAATATGGATCCTAATAAATTACCTTTATAAGACGTTTATTCATTATGGTTGTATTATAATAAACCATAATAGGACACTTGAGTTTTGAGTCATAAGACATCAGTTAGTTAAAACGCTTATTCACAAAAAGTTTTATTATAGCAAAATTTAATAGGACCTTTGACATGTGGGTATTATAACGTTAACCTTTATAGGACGCTTATGTACAATGGTTTTATAACATCATTTTTTTTAAACGATTATTTGCAAAAGTTTTATTATAACAAAACTTAATAGGACCCTTAAAGGATGCATATAAATTATGGTTTTATTACAATACACCATAATAGGACACTTGATATATAAGTCATAAAACATTAATTATTTAAAACGCTTATTCGTAAACGTATTATTAAAACATAACTTAATATGACAGTTGACACTTGGGTCCCATAGATTGATACACCATCATAAGACACTTGATATTTGAGTCATAAAACATCGGTTTTATGGAACATCTATTCGCAAACGTTTTTTTTATAAGAAAAGTGAATAGGACCCTTGACAATAGCGTCTTATAACGTTAACCTTTATAGAACGCTTATTCATAATGGTTTGTTTATGATACACCCCAATATGGCACATCTTTTTAGAGTCGTAAAACATCCGCTTTTTATAACGCTTATTCAGTTTTATAGAACGCTTAATTGCAAAAGTTTTATTTGAAAAAAATTAACAGGACCCTTGACAACTGTGTCTTTTAACATTAACCTTTATAGTACGCTTATTTGTTGTGGTTTTATTATCTTACGCCATAATAGAACACTCCTTTATTTGAGTCATAAAACATCAGTTTTTAGAACGCTTATTTACAAAAGTTTTATTTAGACATTAGTTAGTATGACACTTGATACTTGGGTATCAAAACTTGATACACCATAATAGGACACTTGTTATCTGTCTTTGTATTGTTATATGTCTCAATCTTTTGGAAGTTATGTATGGGTTATCTGTCTTTGTATTGTCTTTATCTTTTACACGTTTTCGTCGTATTACACGTTTTGCGTCCGTTTTTACACGTTTTCGTGGAAGTTTTTTACACGTTTTCGTCCGTATTACACGTTTTCGTCGTTTATACACGTTTTCATCCGTATTTACACGTTTTCATAGTATTTACACATTTTCGTTCGTATTTACATGTTTTCGTCCATTTTACACGTTTTCATCCCTATTTACACATTTTCGTCCGTTTTTACACGTTTTCATCCGTATTTACACGTCTTCGTCCGTTTTTACACGTTTTCGTCCGTTTTTATACGTTTCATCCGTTTTTACACGTTTTCATCCGTATTTACACGTTTTCATCCGTAACTACACGTTTTCGTCCGTATTTACACATTTTCGTCCGCTTTTACACGTTTTGTTGGTTTTTACACGTTTTCGTCCGTATTTACACGTTTTCGGTCATTTTCACATGTTTTGTCTGTTTTATACATTTTCATCCGTTTATACACGTGCAAATACAGATGAAAACGTGTAAAAATGGATGAAAACGTATAAAAATCGGATGAAATGTGTAAAACAGATGAAAAGATGTAAATACGATGAAAACGTAAAAATATATGAAAACATGTAAAAACGGATGAAAATGTGTAAATACGGATGAAAATGTGTAAAAACGGATGAAAGCATGTAAAATCGGACGAAAACGTGTTAAATACGGAAGAAAACATGTAAAACCGAGGAAACGTGTAAAAACGAAAGAAAACATGTAAAACAGACGAAAACGTGTAAAAACGGATGAAAACGTAAAAAATGGAGGAAAACGTGTAAATACGACGAAATCTTTCACGGCTAAATACAGATGAAAACATGTAAATATGGATGAAAACGTGTATAAACGGACGAAAACGTGTAAAAACCGAAGAAAACGTGTAAAACACGGACAGCGTGTAAATACGGATGAAAATGTGTGAAACGGACGAAAACGTGTAAATACAGATGAAAAAGTGTAAAAACATACGAAAACGTGTACAAACGGAAGAATACGTGTAAATACAGATGAAAACGTGTGAAAACAGACGAAAAAGTGTAAATGCGGATGAAAACATGTAAATACGGATGAGACCGTGTAAAAACGGACGAAAACGTGTAAATACGAATAAAAACGTGTGAAAACGGATGAAAACGTGTGAAAACGGACGAAAACGTGTAAAAACGGACGAAAACGTGTAAATACGGATGAAAACGTGTAAAAACGGACGAAAACGTGTAAAAACCGACTAAAACGTGTAAATACGGACGAAAAC
>OU343223.1:301653171-301817056 GCA_910596185.1 Chrysanthemum makinoi
TGTGGCCCGTTCCGTTGGCGACTTTGACCCGACCCGCGTACGTGCTATATTTCATTTTGGTTTTGGTTGTGTATACACGCCATTCATTCAGTCTACGATCTCTAGACCGCGTGTGTATGACTCATCACACGAAGCCTATCCTCAGTTTCTAGAAGGGACCAACATCGAGCGGATCGGGGATTGCATAAACCCTAAACAATTAAGATGTATGCAATGCAATCATTAATCCTTGGGCTTCAAAAGCTTGGAGCAAGAATGTTACAACGACAAATCAAAAATTCTAGGTGAGCTCAAATATTCAACTTCAAGTTAATGCGTGGGAAAGTTTTAATTTATTCATCTTTATCAAGATTTTTTTTTGAGATTCATCTTTATTTTTGTAGCGTTAGTTATCTGCTTGAATTATTTTGTTTTTGTAACCTTGATTAGCACTTTTTGTGCTTCAAACGTTAGGTGGAGGACATGATGTTTCAACTTTCTTAAAAAGTACTTATCCGGTTATTCACCTCAAAGTGATCGGGTGCTGAATATTTAAAGATATGTGAGTACCTTTTGTGAGATTTGCTTTATGTTGATTTGGATTTTTATATGCTTAATTTTAAATTATTGCTATGTTTATTCTACTTTTAGGGTTTAGAGCAAGGGGATTTTTGAGTAATTTAAATTTGTTGCAGATTGTAAATTATTGCTATATTGATTTTACTTTTACGGTTTAACGGGGGGATTTTAGGATTGGGTTAGCTTTAAATCTAAAGCGATATAAAAAAAAATCATAATTTTTTGTTTTCCTTTTGAATAACTTGAATTTTGTTCTCGGTGGCAGGACATAGGTATGAAAGGGTAGTAAAGAACTACTCATATGGTACGGTCTTCTTTGTAATTAATTTTTACACACTACTACAAAAATGGTCTTTTAGACCTCCATATAAAGACGTATATGAAAAACAGGTCTAAATGACAATTTAGCCCACTTAAAAACTTTTAAAACCGGTTACTTTGATATCCACTGTCTAAATAAGAAAAATAGATTTAGACCGGTTGTAAGCGAAATAAACCGGTCTAAAAATAATCTTTTAGACACTGTACTTTCATATCCGCGGGTCTAAATGATAAAACACATTAGTGCCGGTTGACATTGAAGACCGGTCTAAAACTTTGGGAGGGATTTTATTTCATTTTAGGTCATCAAAATTTTCAATCTTCCGCCATAAAGGCGAGTCACCAACTCACCATCCATCTCTCTAGACCTAAAGTCCAAACTACTATCAAACCCTAACCATCCATCACCACCGTCACCTACCACCATCAGTGCAGCTCCACCACCATCGTTAGACCGTTTGAAACCCTTAACCACTTCACCGTCGACGCAGCTCCACTTAACCAGTGAGTGATCTTGATGTCATCATTAAGTTTATGTATGTTGCAACTCAAATTAATAGTAGAATATTTGTGAGTTTTTGTTATATTTTTGTTGGATTAAGCACTAATTTATATTATGTGTGAATGATTTCCTTGAGGCAACTCTTGATTGTTGACCTTTGAATGTGTGATTCTTTGGAATTAGGGATAAGATCAAATTAAAACATATAAACTAATTTGCCTCCGTTTTCTTATTATTGTTGCCAAATAATTTAGTAGGTTAATGAAACAATTAATGGAATACTTTAGTTGAATGTTTTTTTGCATAATATACAAAGTTATATATGCTTTAGACTGCAACATCTTAAAATGGATAAGATTTCAGATGTTATATATCATAATTCCATTTGGTCTTTCACAGGTTTTAATTGTTGACTACAAATTTGTATTTCCAAGTGGGATATTGACGATACCATTTTCAGAAGGTTGCAAGTCGGTTCAGGTGGTATGAATGCAATGGTCCTCTGGCCGGGATATACGATGAGTACATTGTATTAACTTGAAAAGTAGAGCCCGTATGATAAGCACATCTGAGGAAATCACACAGGTTAGTATATACGGAGCAACATTGAATTGATTTTATATAAAGTACGGAGTCATTTTTTATGGGAGGTTAAATGTAGTATATTGTAATTGTAATATAAATAATAGGTGGGTACAATTTCCGCAAATGGAGAACATGAAATCGGTGAACTAATTGCTAAGGCATGTTGAAAATGGTTAACTTTTGATGATCCATGAGAACTGGATGACCCTATTGTTCTAATCTACAAGAAGAAGATTTCAAACATTAATTCCGTGATCAAAGTGAGTTGCCACTGAAGGTAGATTCCTTATTCAGAAACAAAGGCCACTATTAATCGTTGCTGAAGATGTGGAATGTGAAGCGTTGGCTACCTTAATTCTTAACAAGCTCCGTGCCGGCATTAAGGTTTTATGTTTCCATAAATGTTGAAATACTTCTCTGTAACAACAGTATATCTTAGCTTCGAAGCTTCTTTGTTTCTGCTTAGGTTTGTGCCATAAAAGCTCCTGGTTTTGGTGAGAACAGAAAGACCAACTTGCAAGATCTTGCCGCTCTCACTGGAGGCGGTCAGTTTTCTTTGTTTTAGTTCTTGTGATGTTTCCTAGTTTAAATGGCGTAAACGGGTTATTCTTGAATATTGATAGGCGTGTAGCGGTCTAAAAAGGGTTATTCTTTGAGACGGTGGGTACTCCAAGAGACATTTTAGTAAAAACTTTTAGATGATTAATGTAAGAAAAGGTTATAAAATCTATATCGTCATATTAATAATGTAACTTTCATGAATAAAGTGATTTTGGAGGTGGTAAGCATATGAAATACACACTAGACCTTGTATGACCTGTCTATAGTTCACTAAGTTTTCAGATTGTGATAATATAACCCAAAGGCAACCCGTTATTAAGTAAATGAGTTGAAATTGCCATATTAATTATGTGTCGATTCGTAGATCCTTCTGAGGGCCTTTTGTTTGACTGCAGGGTTATAACAGAAGAACTTGGTATGAACCTTGATAACGTGGAGTTGGAAATGCTTGGCTCATATAAAAAGGTTTGTTGCACGATATCAATCATTAATAACAAGTAGTGACTTGATATTTGTTTCTGGGTGTAAAATGAGTGTTCTTGTTGCAGGTTCTTTGTCGAAAGATGACACAGTTGTTGGCGGTCTTGTGGCGATAAGAAGTCGATAGAAGAACGATGTGAACAGGTACATGTCTTTTAATGTTTCGTTTACAAGTTCGACGATAAAATTACATATTTGATCGATGTTAAGGCGGTTGTTGTGTTATGTTGTTTGAAAAATGACAGATCAAGTCAGCAATGAGTCTAGCACATCGATTATGATAGAGAAGTTCCAGGGAGGTGGCTAAGCTTTCTGGTGGCGTCGTTGTACTAAAGGTTCGTGCTTGTTACAGTTAATCCGACTTCCTTATATCGAGAGTTTTCCGCGTGTACATTGATATAATAAAAATTGTTATTGTTTTCGGACTTGAAGCAAACGATTTTACACCCATAGCGTGTCTCGGCCATCGAAATTGATTACATTATTCGATACAAAGTTTATGCAACAATATCACGGGTACACTGAATATGATAGATTATTGCACATTTAACTTATTAGAATTATCAGACAAACATAATATTGTGTTTGATGTAAATTGGCATTTTCAGGAAATGCTCTTTAGGGTGGTTGGATTGTCTCAAGCTTTGTTTGCATTGTCTTTCCTGACGGCTTGATGAAACCATAGTGCCCATGCCACCAAAGTGTAAAAGAAAAAGTAAGGCATAGAATTATATCCAAGATTCAGAATGGTGTTAGTATCTTCTGGTTTATGCATTTACGATAATAATTTTTTTTTATTTGATTGCAATGGAAAGTCAACCAACTTTGGTAAATCCAAAAGAATGGGTCTAGAAAACCAATTGCAAGGTGATATTATAAAACAAAAGAATGGAGCTACCACCTTAATATACTATGATAGCAGATAATAATTATATTTGCAGACGATTATAACGAACTACCTACTTTGATGACTCTGGTCATTTATGCGATTACGGATATTAAAGACATAGGCGGCAACGACTACTATTTGGAATCAGGTACATATCCACCTATATTGTAAAGGAAACAATATGGAATTCCTGAATTTTTAAAGGAATGCCATGATACTCGGAAAAAACTTCCATCTTTAATAATCATTTTTTCTTGATCTATCGCAAGCTCTATTTACGCTTCATATTTAATTGTTATTGTAGTGCAAACACATTAGATTCCGTTGGAAGTGGTTGTTCACTCTCTGGGTCATCGACCACGGCAAAGTCATGCTTGGTTGGTAAGCCTCTTTATTTTGCTTCTTACAAGTTGGTTCATTTTAAGAGGTGTGGTTTCAATCACAAGTTGAAACTTTTTTGGGTCACTTATAGTTGCGATATTGAGTTCATAACGTCTAGAGAAAGTGACCCTTATAAATAAATGATCATTTAGGGGTTAAATATGAGGTGCGAATATTAGTTCTTTATTTGTAAGACTGCAATAAAAGGGTCAGTTGAATACTAACATGTGGTTTAGGGTTGTTTGGACTTTTATTTGAGATTTAGGGTTATTTGGAGTGAATTTGAATTGTGTGGCTCGGTTGTCAGAAGAGCCCGATGTCGATTGTCGGCTTTCGACATGTTCTCAATTGCCTTATTTTTCTAACTTTTATGTTACTATTGTCTAAGGTGAACGTCATCCTCATATGACCGCGTACGAAAGAGTGCAAAGAGAAGAGGAACAACATCAACAGCGGTTCCAACGACAGCGCCAACAAGTTACCACAGGATACCGCGGTCGTCGTGGAGGTTAGCAGTGTCAGTTAACTTATGGAATCTACATATTTTACTTTCGGAAATGTATTTGGGTATATTGTTTCCTCATTGGTTTGTTGTCTAGCGTCTAGGGCCTCTGCGAGTATAAGCGTTTAAACCTTGCGACTCCGTAGGTTCCAATTGTCGAGCTCGATTTAGCTATGAGGAGAGGCGCCGCATCATCGGTGTTGTCTGGGCGAGGGGTCGTTTGTTCATACCTCTGGAATACCACAATATATTGATTACGTTGTATGTCACAGTAAGTAGTGGTGAAATAGCGTAACGATATGTTGTATGTACAACCGTCATTATGTAAAAACGGCAATGTTAGGTGTTCGCTGACACCTATAACATGAATACCAGCTTTCTTGAAATTATGTATACCGTCATTAGTTTAAGGTGTTAATATGTAATTATTACCGTTTGAAATTATCTTACTCCCATAATTTTAGGTGTAAATGTGTTAACGCCAAATCATCTATAAGCAACAAACTATCGGCTAAACTTAAACTAAGAAAAAAATATATATATATATAATACTATGCAGCGGGCTATTATCCTTGTTATATCTATCATACAAAACCCGAAAGCATCTTCTATATTCGAAGGAATATTTAGAATGGTGCATTTATCTTCTAGAGAAGTATATTGATTATGTGTACATGATTGAAACATGTTCAATGATATGTTGCAATGACTCAAACAACCTTCAGAATGTTGTAATGACTCAAAGTTGTTGAATGATAACAAGCTTATGTGTACATGTTAATACTTGTGCTTGTTTTAATAATCTGTTATAACAATTGTTTTAACAACTGTTACTTGGATGATCAGGTACTTTGGAAATATTTTCATAGCGGTTCAATACGGTTGCTGATATATATTAAGAGGAAGGGAGATCGGCGTGTGGTGCCACCCGACTCTCAATCTTCTGACATGATCTACCTTTTATGCTCCTATAGCGTGTGCAAGTCCACTCTTGATTTCCCTTCAGTGTTAGTGGCTATCTGTGATTCTGTCTGAGACCACTTAATTTTCAAAGAGATTACAAATTTGAAATGGATACTTATCAATGATATATTTTGCTTGGGTTACATCATTACATGATTCACAGTACTGTCTACAATTGCTTATTGACTTAATTGTTTATAGGGGTTGTTTGGGATTGCTCTTTGATTAACTGATTACAAGGGCCGTTTGGGATTGCTTAATGAAGTAACTGTTTATATGGCTTTTTGGGATTGCTTTTCAAATTAACTGCTTATAGGGGTTGTTTGGGGTTTCTTATCGAAATTGCTTTTGTTATATTCGGGTTGTTTGTGATTGTTATTGAGACTACATATAAACAATTGTTTGTGATTGCTTAAAGCTATTTATAGGAGTTGTTTATAAGCAGTCTGAATAAGCAATACCAAATGACCCAAATATAATATAAGCGGTTTTGATAAGCTATCCAAACAACCTACCAATATATGACAAGCGTCTAACAATTATCTTTTAAATGCGGCATTGTATGTATCAAAGATTAAAATTAGGTAACAACGTTTTACAACATTGTAAAAGTGACCTAATATGTTGTTATTAGGACGTTATTTGGTTGTTCATAGACATATTATGCGACCATACATTTGGTTTCATAATCGTATTTGGGATATTAGGACCCTTTTCTTGGTGTTAAAGTAACTATAATGGTATATGATAACCGTCCTAAGAATTAACATTAAAGGACGCTTGTATGTGTATCAAAGATTAAAGTAGGTTACCACATGTTAGAACATTAGAAAAGTGTCCTAATATGTTTTTATTAGGACGTTATTTGTGTTGTTTATAGACCTAAAATGCGACCATAAAATTGGTATCATAATCTTATTTGAGTTATTAGTACCCTTTTCTTGGTTGCTAAAATAGCTATGATGTTACATCATAAGCGTCCTAACAATACTTTTAAGGCCGTTTTTATGTGTCTCAAAAGATTAAAAGTAGGTAATCACATGTTAAAACATTGTAAAAGTGTCCTAATATGGTTTTATTAGGGCGCTATTTGTTGTTGTTCATAGACATGTAATACGACCATAAAATTGGTTTCATAAGGGTTAGGACGCTTTGGACCTATTACAACCGCCTTACATGAAACGCTTTCATCCTTGGTCCTATTAAATGAAAGGTCCTAAAAAGTACCATTTTATGACGCTTATGGGGGTCCTAAAAAGCCACTTTTCTTGTAGTGTAGAGTCTGACGATCCTGCAGAAACAGCTCTTGCCTATCGTGAAAGAATGTTTGAGTACCTATGGAAATACAAGATTGATTATGCTGTCATTGACTATATTTATTACAAGTTGTTGTATCGTCAACTCTCATTGACTAAGTATGTATATAATTGGTACATAAAGGTGTTAGCTCATAAGGAATGGTCATTCTTTGTGTATGTATAATCAATTGTAGTAACTATTGGAATGATAAATCTGTAAATATCCAAAATGTTTTGTCAATGTTTGTAAATATTATTAGTTGATATTATTATTGCTTGTTTAAGTTATAAGGATCACTACTCAAAACTGATTACATATATATTATGATATTACATTTAAACCAGCTTCCAATCTTCTACTAGCCGTGGTTTATTCTAAACTACGTCGTATGCTTTCAACTAGACGTGGTTTCAACAGTCCTTATAGCCGTGGTTTTGATCATACTTGTCGTGGTATCTTTTCAACTAGCCGTGGTTTTGATCTGAACTAGCAGTGGTTTCTTTCACGAACTAGCCGTGGTTTCTTTCATAGTAGCCGTGGTTTCTTCTGAACTAGCCGTGGTTTCAACGGTTATTATAAACGTGGTTTCTTCATACTTGTCGTGGTTCCAACAATAATTCAATCCATGGTTTGACCCACCATCCTACTCAGACATTCTTTCACGATACACCACCCATTCTACTTAACCTTCCTTGAGAGTTTTATTGCCAAAGTACCTTGTACACCAGCAATCTTTTGAATCTTCAATAGCAATTGATCTACCATTGGATTTGTTGATATGGATCCTTGTGGATCAAGCTTCGCTTCCAACATTTTCCACAACAGTTTTGGACAACGGATAGGCTTTATCAATAAACATGAGAAAAACTTATCCTTAGTAGATTATGCAGCATGTACTACGGAATGCTCATAAAGCATCCATTCAACTACTTCAAATTGTTTCCAGAATTTGTCCAGATGGATTAGGTTGACACATGTTTTCGATCTCACACCAACCTTGCTAATCCACCAGTTGGCCCATGCTTTCCATATCTAAAATCAATGACTTTCCATAACTGTTCCAAATCCTCTTTTGATAGAAAGAACAACAAGCTTCCAAAATCTACGTATCTACTCGCATCCATCGCTCTTGTTATTTCAATCACTTCTGGTGTCATTGATTATTTTCAAATCATTAACGGTTGACCTGGTTTAGTGGTGTACAATTAATCGGCTCTTGTATATCACTCGATTCGTTCCAAAGCCGTCAGTTTTCTCACCAAACCGGCCCACTTTGAATGGCCGACCGTGAAAACTTAAAACGGTTCGGAAACAAACTCAATGAAGATCAGGGGAGTATAGTGTTTCCCCGGGTCGTTATGTCCCAACGTCTGCGATGAATAATCAAACGATATAGTGATAGAAATTTGACGAGAAAAAGGGATCGATATGATTATAACTACTGGAAAAAACAAATTACAGAGAGCTTAAATGCAAATTAAGGGAAATTAAAAAGATAAAAAAAATATTAAATAGCTTATCACTATTTGCAAAATGATGTTTTTGTTTTAGGTTTATAAAACTGAATTTAAAACTACACGAGCGTACAAATAAAAATGTGAAACTTACACAATATTAATCCTAAAAATATGAAAATAACATTTTTACAAACCTAATGATAAAAGAAAATTTATAGAAAAAAGAAAATTATTTTTAAAACTATTTATCTAATTATTATTAATTAAAAACTATTTTTAACTATTTAATATTAGCCTAAAATACAAGAAAATAGGAAATAAAGCTAGAAAAATAAAATTATGACTAGGAAAAATCTAAAATAACAAAATAGAATTTTCAAAACTATTTTGTATTTTTTGAATATTTTGTATTTTCTATGAATTAAAACTATTTAAAACTAATTAAATTATTAAAAATACAAATTAACTAAGGAAAATCTAGAAAAATATTTTTTGTCTTTTATATATATCTTAACTTAATAAAATGAAAAAATATTTTTTGAAACTTTTCTTAATTAATTGGATTAAAACTATTTAAAAGTGCTAAAAAGTAATGAAAATGCAGAAAAATAGCAAAATGACTTGGAAAAATCTGAAAAATTCAAGATAAGCTTAAAATAAAATGAGGAATCTAGGAAAAATGGAAAAACAAGGGCTTGTGTGTAAGAATGAGGAACTGCTATTGCAAGTGCTTACAAATAAGCACTTGAATAAGCCAAATGAACACAACAAGCCACCAACTGATAACACAAGCTAAAATATGCTAAAAGTACTCCAATGCAACAAGTTATAACTGCTCTCAACCACAGAATTGCAAATTGCTAAGATTTGAATGATTTAGCTAATGAGCTAAAACCAGTGTGAGACCTAGTAAGCTGGAAATAAGCACTGAGATAAGCTGGAAATGAAAACCAGTACTTGGGATCTAAACTAGACCTGGCTGAGACCTAGTAAACCAAAAAGGAGCCTTGGACAAGCTCTCAAGAGCTGGCTGCAAGGTCTGCAAAACCCCTGTGCAGATTCAGTATCAACTGAGTCAGTGCACAGGGGAAATAAGGCAATGTTTGCAAGCTGATTTGGGACTAATAAAAATTTGACAAAAATCTATAAAATTCACAATAAGAAAATAGCCAGTAAGATTTTAAAACAACAATTTTCACTTAGATTGGCTTAAAAATGAAGCCAAGAAAAATACCCGTTGGGTGAAAACAAGGTTTTTCGATTTTGACTTTATGAAACGATTATGAAACTTTGACTTATATGAACTTTGATTCAAATGTAAGGACTGATCTAGGTGTTATATGATGAAATGACACTAATGCAAGTTATCTCTATGAATTTCAAGCACAAAACAAGAATTTGATTCTTCAAAATCACAACAGTTAAGACATTGAGACAGATTGAGTGGAGTTTGACTTTTGAGAGAGTGCAGGCTCAATATTTTGACTGATATGAGCTCAAGTGAGCTTAACAAACATGAAACAACAGGCCTTGATCACTAAATAAACTTTAATAACAGTTTAAACTATAAAACCAAACACACCTTAAACCAACTTATTTGCAAATGAAACTGAACTAAAGATTGAACCAACTTATTTTAATGATCAAACTAAGTTTAAATAACCTAAATACTACTATTTAAACAGGTTTTAACTATTTGTAACTACAAAAACTGATTATGCCATGAAACTTGATAATAACTTACAAATGTCCTTAGCCACAGTGGCTTGAAACAGCAATCAAACCAGAACCACTAGCCTATATTAACCAACCATTTAGCTCTGAATTAACCCAAATACATTTCTGAACCAACCCATATCCATTGCTGCATCATTGTTGCCCCATGTTGACTTTTGTTGACCAATATCCAAAATGCTTGAAACTTAAATTTGAGCTCAAAAAAAGCTATGATAAGCTTGCATAAGCTTATTTGAGCTTGTAAATAAGCTATTGAAACCTTAATATCAGATTTTGAAATGGAAAATTACCAACAGTGACCATGAAACAAGAATTCTTAACATGAGTTTGAATTGATACTTAAAAAGACTTGCAATACACTAAAATACTTTTACTTGATACAATTAAACTTGAAAATACAAATGAGAATCTTTTTAAGACTAAGAAATTAAAATACGACATACATTGTGAAAAATAAAACTAACTACTCTTATTTCTTCCTTCTCTTGCTCCTTTTATACATCAATCCTCCTTCTCTCTCTCCTCTGAATAGTTCCCAGCAGAAATCTTGGCCTTTGGATTGCTATAATAGATTTTTGGCCATTGGATGATTTTGGCGCCAAAAACTGTTTAAGCTAGCTGGAGATTGAGTGTTAGGTTTAGTGGGCATTTAATGCATCCTTGGAGTGTTGTGTTTGGAGGAGGGTAGAGTAGGGAGATGATGGTGGATAGTTGAGTGTTAGCGGTGAGTTCGAGGAGGAAATGATGGAGGTGGTGTACAGGTGAGTTTGGAGGGGAAGGGAGTCAAAAGTGTTTGACTGGGATTATTAAAAGGGAGGGTCAAATGGTAGGGTCCAAAAGGATTGGCGGGGGTCAAATGTAATTGTGACAAGTCCAAAGGTGATTAAGGGTTTTAACTACAAGGACTTCTTTTGTAATTACTGAAAATTCAGGGACCAATGTTGCCAATTCTGCAAAGTTGTTCCAAGGGCTGAATTTGACAATCTCAAAAAGTACAAGGACCAAACTTGATATTTTCAATTTTTCCAAGGACCATTTTGCCAATTTTGAAACTTGGAGGACCAAACTCGTAATTTTCTCAAACTTTTGATATTTTTCACCAAAGGACTAAATTTGACAACTTATGATTTTAAAGGACCTTTGGTGATTTTTCTTTGAAGTTATGGCTCGGGGACTATTTCTGACAATTTTAGAAACTTGAGGGACTGAAACTGCCAATTATGCAAACTTTGCTCATTTTCATCTGATTTTGAACATTTTGCATCTGAAACATATAAAATGCAATTTTGGAATATTTTCAGTATTTTGATGCATTTACGAGCATTTTAAACGTTTTGCATTCAGATTAACCAAAATGATGAGTATTTACACACTCATCAATCCCCCACACTAAACTATTGCTAGTCCTAGCAATCTTTTGAGAAAAACTTAATGGATTTGAATCTCTTTACCAAAAGCCATTACTTCGGGAGTAGCCAAATGTTTTAGTTCAAGTAAGAACCATGGTACACTGATAACCATGTGATTTTGAGCAAACCACCAGATTCCAACGGATTTGATTTGTCTTTACCGGAAGCGCCTTTGCTCGGACTAGCCAACTCTTAGATAAATTATCAGTATTATCTTTGGTGAGCTGATTACCAATTATGGTTTTCCAACTGCCTTACCACAAGCCATAAACTTGCGGGCTAGCCAACTCTTCACTTTTAGGATATGGTGAGTTGAATACCATACAATTTTGGGCAAATTGCAAGCCGTCAAGCGGTTTGAGATATCTTTACCAAGATCCGTTTGCTCCTGGATTAGCCAATCCTTTTGTTTATTAGACAAGGTGGACTGATAACCAATTGAGTAAGTGCAAAACACTTACTCCAAAAAAAATTTTGGCCAAAAAATTAGGTGGTATAATTACATGATAAAATTCGTGAGAATTCCCCCCACACTAGAATTGAATATTTCCCTCAATATTCAAAGTACCGGCGGTTATGCCGAAACTGAGAACGTAAAAGGAAAATACTACGGCCATTTTTTTTTTTTTTTGAGAAACTTATATACACAACATGTGGGGCAACCCCCCCCCACTAGGGTGGTAGAAAGATAGAAAGAAGTCAGAAATATGGGTGAAAACCCATATGGCATGCTATTGTTTTGATTTCAGTCGCTAGCTTGACTCGACCCCGTATTCATTTGTTCTTGGGGAAAGTAATGTGGAAAACCAATCTCGATCGGACTTTCGTTCACAATGTTAATAAACATATGAACATCAGAAAGTTCCACACCGATGAGATATAACCGCGGTATTGTTAATAGTAGAAACTATAAAGGATGATACCGAGGTCAAAATGGTCCTCATTCGAAAGAGAAAGGGAAAGAGCAACCACACCATCGGTGAAGAATGGAATAAAGACGTGCATGATAATGCATGTCCATTCCTCATCAGAGAGAAGGAAATCACCAGTGTTGACATTTTTAAGCTTAAACTTGAAGCTTATATGGTGATTGTCAAGAAGATGTCAGGAGTCAGGGAGGGTGGGAAAGCGGTTCTTCAATCAACAGATTTTCGAGAAAAATGTCTCCCTCCGGATCAAAGTAAGTGTTATCAATTCTCGTTGGAATTGACTCATCACTAAGAAATGCATCGACTTCATTCCAAAAGTTGTCATCTTCCTCATCAGGGGTGAGAGAAGGGATGGAAGAGTCGGGAATAAGACTAGAAGATGATGGATTCTTTTGAGCAATTCATCAATGGGAAGAATGTCTCCCATTGGATCACAATCATCATCATCCAATTCGGATGAAACTGAAGAGAGTTTGGTTTCATCCACAGAGTTAACAAACTCGATGCGACAAAGCGATTCGGTGGGACAAGTGGTGTGCTCTTAGAGCTAGCGGTTCCACACCACTTCGATGAAGTCTCCGATTCTAGATCATCATCATCATCAAGAACACTCTTGACTTCCCAGTACACTTTCAAACCATTTGTTTGAACCGGGGTGATTTTCAAAGCTTTTAACTCCGCGTTTTTGGTGACTCGTCTAACCGTGAAATTTGAGTGTGTTGCATTGAATCTTCGGATCTTTGATCAATTGTAGCAACACTCTGTTTGGACAGAGGTTTGGAGTTTTGGTTGATATTCAATGTGAGCTCTTCGTTGTCAACCCGTATGGTCAACTCTTCCGCAAACACATCAATCAGAGCACGACTCGTTCTCAAGAAAGCTCTCCCTAAGATGAGGGAAACTCTAGGATCTGCATCGAAGTCTACTACAACAAAGTCAGTAGGAAAGTGAAACTTTCCTACTTTCATCCCGACATCCTCGGCTATCCCAAGTGGACGAGTTATGGTACGGTCCGCTAGCTCGAGTGTCATACAAGTGGGTGAAAGCTTAGGAAGAGACAATTTCTTCCATACTGAAAGTGGCATGAGGTTAATGCTAGCGCCAAGATGGCCAAGGCGGGCATTGAACCATCCCCAAGAAATCACACGGGATTAGAAATCTGCCAGCGTCTTCAAGCTTTTTGGGAAGCTTCTTGAGAAGGACCGGCGAGCATTGTTCATTGAGAGGAGTTTTAGCCATCTCGGTGCTTATCTTTGTTGGTTAGTAAGCCTTTAAGCGTGGATGCAAATTTAGGCATTAGAACGAGAGCATCAACGAAGCTTATATCAAAGTGTAGCTCATTGAAGATTTGGAAAAAATTTTCCATTTGCTCTTTGTTTTGGTCTTTGAGCTTCTCATCATTCATTCTTGATGGGTAAGGAAGTGACTAGACTTTTTTAGGGATGGAAGTGTTTTCGGCTCAATTTGTCTTCGGAACTTCGGGTTCAGGACTTAAAGCTTGGACTACGAAGGTGGGGACGTGTCGCGGTACCGTGGGCTTGAGAATTGCACCTTGTCCGTTGTATCCTTGGTAACTTGACTGACTCTGAGGAGGAGGCATAGGAGTCGAAGGTCCATTGTGCTCTTACCACTACGATGGTGGCGGCTTTCAACTCGGCATTGGGATTAGGAATAGTATTGCTTGGGAGTCCTCCAGAAGATGACGAAGCTTTGTTCATATTCATGTTCATGAAACTCCTCATCATATTCTTCAACTCATTTGTCTGCCGAGACAATGTGGTATCAATTTCCTTTTTAGCTCAACTCTCATGTTATTGATCTGAGTTTGCATTGAACGTATGCTTGTCTCAGTAATTTTCATGAAGTCATTTGGTATGGGAGCTTGAGAAGGTTGTTGATAACTTTGATGATTTGGAGCTTGATATGGTTGGTTGAAATTGTTCCGGTTTTGATTGAAATTTTAAGAGTTATTGAAATTTTGTCCTTGATTCGGAACAAAGCGATTTTGATTGCCATGGTTTTGCACGGAGGAAAACCGGGTGGTGTCATCCCGCTAGGTGCACGGTAGTGAGGATCGCTTGTGGTCGGTATTCATTGTGGTTTACCGAAGCTACGGGAGCTTGGTAAAAGGAAGCATCGGTTTCTTGACAATCATAATACGCATGTGGACCACTACAAGTTTCCACACACCTTGTTTGGCTTTGATTGGTTCCGGCTTATGAATTTCGCTTTTGATCTCCTTTACATCTTTAATCATACAACGGATGGCGTCCGTTAAATGACTATCGGAGCTGCTAACTTCAAGAAGTTATTGGATGAAGAAGTAGGAGTGTTGAGAATATTGACTTTGCGAGAAATAGGAACTTTTGATTTTGCTCGCAAAATCTCAATCACATCATTTTGGGTCAATCTAGCAAAAGCGTTTAAAATGCTCAAATTCATCAAAATACTGAAAATATTCCAAAAATTGCATTTTATATGTTTGGATGCAAAATGTTCAAAATGGCAGAAAAATTAGCAAAGTTTGCATAATTGGCAGTTTCAGTCCCGAAGTTTCTAAAATTGTCGAAATAGTCCACGAGCCATAACTTCAAAGAAAAAATCACCAAAGGTCCTTTTAAAATCATAAGTTGTCAAATTTAGTCCTTTGGTGAAAAATATCAAAAGTTTGAGAAAATTACAAGTTTGGTCCTCCAAGTCTCAAAATTGGCAAAAATAGTCCTTGGAAAATTGGAAAATATCAAGTTTGGTCCTTGTACTTTTTGAGATTGTCAAATTCAGCCCTTGGAACAACTTTGCAGAATTGGCAACATTGGTCCACGAATTTTGAAATTACAAAAGAAGTCCTTGTAGTTAAAACCCTTAATCACCTTTGGACTTGTCACGATTACATTTGACCCACGCCAATCCCTTTTGGACCCTTACCATTTGACCCTCCCCTTTTAATAATCCCAGTCAAACACGACTCCTCTCCCTCCAACTCAAGATACGCCACTCCATCATTTCCCTCCTGCAACTCACTTGCTAACACTCGACTATCCACCATCATCTCCCTACTCTACCCTCCTCCAAACACAACACTCCAAGGATGCATTAAATGCCCACTAAACCTAACACTCAATCTCCATAGCTTAAGCAGTTTTGGCGCAAATTCATCCAATGGCCAAAAATCTATTATAGCAATCAAAGGCCAAGATTCTGCTAGGAACTATAGGAGAGAGAGGAGGATTGATGTATAAAGGAGCAAGAGAGAAGGAAGAAATAAGAGTAGTTAGTTTTATTTTTCACAATGTATGTGATATTTAATTTCTTAGTCTTAAAAAGATTCTCATTTGTATTTTCAAGTTTAATTGTATCAAGTAAAAGTATTTTAGTGTATTGCAAGTCTTTTTAAGTATCAATTCAAACTCATGTTAAGAATTCTTGTTTCATGGTCCTTTGTTGGTAATTTTCCATTTCAAAATCGATATTAAGGTTTCAATAGCTTATTTACAAGCTCAAATGCTAAGCTTATCGCTAGCTTTTGTGAGCTCAATTTAAGTTTCAAGCATTTTGGATATTGGTCAACAAAAGTCAACATGGGGCAACAATGATGCAACAATGGATATGGGTTGGTTCAGAAATGTATTTGGGTTAATTCAGAGCTAAATGGTTGGTTAATATAGGCTAGTGGTTCTGGTTTGATTGCTGTTTCAAGCCACTGTGGCTAAGGACATTTGTAAGTTATTATCAAGTTTCATGGCATAATCAGTTTTTGTAGTTACAAATAGTTAAAACCTGTTTAAATAGTAGTATTTAGGTTATTTAAACTTAGTTTGATCATTAAAATAAGTTGGTTCAATCTTTAGTTCAGTTTCATTTGCAAATAAGTTGGTTTAAGGTGTGTTTGGTTTTATAGTTTAAACTGTTATTAAGGTTTATTTAGTGATCAAGGCCTGTTGTTTCATGTTTGTTAAGCTCACTTGAGCTCATATCAGTCAAATATTGAGCTGCACTCTCAAAAGTCAAACTACTCAATCTGTCTCAATGTCTTAACTGTTGTGATTTTGAAGAATCAAATTCTTGTTTTGTGCTTGAAATTCATAGAGATAACTTGCATTAGTGTCATTTCATCATATAACACCTAGATCAGTCCTTACATTTGAATCAAAGTTCATATAAGTCAAAGTTTCATAGCGTCTTCATAAAGTCAAAAGAAAACCTTGTTTTCACCGGTGGGGTGAATTTTCTTGGCTTCATTTTTAAGCCAGTCTAAGTGAAAATTGTTGTTTTAAAATCTTACTCTGGTCTATTTTCTTATTGTGAATTTTATAGATTTTGTCAAATTTTATTAGTCCCAATCACTTGCAAACATGGCCTTATTTCCCTTGTGCCTGACTGGAGTTGATTTGAGTCTGCGAGGGGTTTGCAGACCTGACCGAGCTCTTGAGAGCTTGTCCAAGGCTCCTTTTTGGTTTACTAGGTCTCAGCCAGGTCTAGTTTAGATCCCAAGTACTGGTTTTCATTTCCAGCTTATCTCAGTGCTTATTTTCCAGTCCAAAGTAGTGGCCCTCACACTGGTTTTAGCTCATTAGCTAAATCATTCAAATCTTAGCAATTTGCAATTCTGTGGTTGAGAGCAGTTATAACTTGTTGCATTGGAGTACTTTTAGCATATTTTAGCTTGTGTTATCAGTTGGTGGCTTGTTGTGTTCATTTATTTATTCAAGTGCTTATTGTAAGCACTTGCAATATGATTCCTCATTCTTACACACAAGCGCATGTTTTCCATTTTCCTAGATTCCTCATATTATTTTAAGCTTATCTTGAAATTTTCAGATTTTTCCAAGTCAGTTTGCTATTTTTCTGCATTTTAATTACTTTTTAGCACTTTTTAAATAGCTTTTAATCCAATTAATTAAGAAAAATTTCAAAAAAATAATTTTTCATTTTTCTTAAGTTAAGATATATATAAAAAGACAAAAAAATATTTTTCTAGATTTTTCTTAGTTAAATTTGTATTTTTTTAATAATTTAATTAGTTTTAAATAGTTTTTAATTCATAGAAAATACAAAAATATTCAGAAAAATACAAAAATAGTTTTGAAAATTCTCTTTTGTTATTTTATATTTTTCCTAGTCATAATTTTATTTTTCTAGCTTTATTTCCTATTTTCTTGTATTTTAGGCTAATATTAAATAGTTAAAAATAGTTTTTAATTAATAATAATTAGATAAATAGTTGAAAAAATAATTTTATTTTTCTATAAATTTTCTTTTATTATTAGGTTTGTAAAAATATCATTTTCATATTTTAGGGTTAATATTGTGTAAGTTTCATTTTTTATTTGTCGTCGCGTAGTTTTTAATTCAGTTTATAAACCTAAAACAAAACATCAATTTCAAATAATGATAGCGTTTATTTAATATTTTTTATCTTTTTAACTTTCTTTAATTTGCATTTAAGCCATTGTAATTTGATTGGTTTTTTCTGTAGTTATAATCATATCAAAATCTCTTTTCCGTTCAAATCTCTCGATCACTATTCGTTTGGTGACCATTCACAAGTGGCCGGTTTGTGTGAGAAAACTTGACGGTTTGGAACGAATCAAATTTTGGCGCCGCTGCCGGGGAGTATAGTGTTTCCCCGGGTCGTTATGTCCCAACGAGCTGTGCGATGAATAATCAAACGTATAGTGATCGAGAAATTTGAACGAGAAAAGGGATCGATATGATTATAACTACAGAAAAAGCCAACAAATTACAGAGGCTTAAATGCAAATTAAGGTAAATTAAAAGATAAAAATTAAATAAAATTATCACTATTTGCAAAATGATGTTTTGTTTTAGGTTTATAAAAGCTGAATTTAAAACTACGCTGACGTACAAATAAAAAACGTGAAACTTACACAATATTAATCCTAAAAATATGAAAATGATATTTTTACAAACCTAATGATAAAAGAAAATTTATAGAAAAGAAAATTATTTTTATAACTATTTATCTAATTATTGTTAATTAAAAACTATTTTTAACTATTTAATAATAGCCTAAAATACAAGAAAATAGGAAATAAAAGTATGACTAGGAAAAATCTAAAATAACAAAAGAGAATTTTCAAAACTATTTTGTATTTTTGAATATTTTGTATTTTCTATGAATTAAAAACTATTAAAAAACTAATTAAATTACTTAAAAATACAAATTTAACTAAGAAAAATCTAGAAAAATATTTTTGTCTTTTTATATAACTTAAGAAAATGAAAAATTATTTTTGAAACTTTCTTAATTAATTGGATTAAAAAAGTAAAACTAAAAAGTAATTAAAATCGAAAAATAGCAAAATGACTTGGAAAAATCTGAAAAATTCAAGATAATCTTAAAATAATATGAGGAATCTAGGAAAATGGAAAACATAACGATAAATGGCGAAACTGAAGAATAGTGCTTCAAATAAGCACTTGAATAAGCCAAATGAACACAACAAGCCACCAACCCGATACAAGCTAAATATGCTAAAAATACTCAATGCAACAAGTTATAACTGCTCTCAACCACAGAAAAATTGCTAAATTTGAATGATTTAGCTAATAGCTAAAACCATGTGAAACATACACGAACTAGAAAATAAGCTGCTGAAAAAAACAGTACTTGGATCTAAACTTTGAGACCTAGTAAACCAAAAAGGAGCGGACAAGCTCTCAAGAAGCCATTTTGGTAAAACTACGTTAATAAACGATAGGTACCGTAAGGCATTTGGTTTAACAAAAAAATGACAAAAATCTATAAAATTCAATGAAAATAGAACGAGTGATTTTAAAACAACAATTTTCACTTAGTGGCAAAATAATTATACCCGGTTGAATTTTCGAGACTTTATGAACAGTATGGCGACTTATAATGAACTTTGATTCAAATAAGGATTGATCTAGGTGTTATATGATGAATGACACTTATCTCTATAATTTCAGCACAAAACAAGAATTTGATTCTTCAAAATCACAACATTAAGTGACCGGGAGCGGTTATTGAAGTTTGACATCGCGATCAATATTTTGGCGATATGAGCTTTGAGTAACAGCAACAGGCTTGATCACTAAATAAACTTTAATAACCGTTTAAACTATAAAACCAAACACACCTTAAACTTGACAAATAAATAGCGAACGTGAACCAACATTTTAATGATCAAACTAAGTTTAAACCTAAATACTACTATTTAAACGGTTTAACTACTTCTACTAATTATATACATGAGCTGTTACAAATGTCCTTAGCCAGCGATGGCAACGACAATCAAACGAACCACTAGCCTATATTAACTTGGCCATTTTAGCAATGTTTGTCATTTAGAACAACATATCGCTGCATCATTGTTGCCCCATGTACTCCAATATAGCTTGAAGCAAACTGACTTTACTTATGATAAGCTTGCATAAGCTTATTTGAGCTTGTAAAAACTATTAGCCTTATCGGATTTGAAAATGAAAAGTGGCGGTAACCATAATGAATTAACATGAGTTTGAATTGATACTTAAAAGACTGCAATACCTTACTTACTTGATAGTCTTTTAGACTGAAGACGAAATTACGACATACATTGTGAAAAATAAAACTAACTACTCTTATTTCTTCTTCCTTGCTCCACATCAATCACTTCTCCTCCAATGGTTCGGCGAAAATCTTATTTTGTTAGCAATGAATTTTGGCCATTGGATGAATTTGGCGCCATGTTTGAACCATTGTGAATGGGCATTATCTAGTGTGAAGGAAATGAGAATGATGAATGAAGCAGTGGGCAGCGGTGATTGAGGTGATGAGTGTGTGCAGGAAAAGTCAAAAGTGTTTACATTGGGACAGGAGGAATCAAGTAAGTCAAAATTGTCAACGGTGATTGGGTTTTGTACAATTCGTAATTTCGAAATTAGGGCCAATGTTGCCAAGCGAACGATCTCAAAAGTTCAAGGACAAACTTGATACCAATTTTCAAGGACCATTTTGCCAATTTTGAGATGCTTACTCAAACTTTTGATTTTCACCAAGGACTGACAACCAGCACTATTTTGAAGGACATGGCTTCAGAACTATTTAGGCACAATTTAACTGAGGGGATGGCCTTGGTAAATTATGCAAACTTTGCCATTTTTCATCCGATTTGAACATTTTGCATCAAAACATATAAAATGCAATTTGGAATATTTCGCGATTTTGATGCATTTCTAGCATTTTAAACGCTTTGCGTCAGATGAATTTAAAAATGATGAAAGTATTTACACACTCATCACACTCACCTTAAGATACAAATCCATTCTTTTCTTCCCTCCATCCCTTCATCCACTGCTTAGAACGCACATTCTCCCGGTTCTCGCCATTCGCTTTGTTCGCTGTTGATCCAATCACTTTTATATCAATTCATAGGAATGAAATCATCTTTCATCTTAACCAACGCTCATAAAGCTTTTCAATCTCTTCGTCCGCCCATTTTTCCAAATTTGCTTTGCAAAATTCCATGTTGTTGAGAATTGAGATCATGAAATTTCTCCTTTCAGCCCTAGTTGAGGTTTGTTCTTACTATTGTATGGTAACGCATACTTCTTCCTTCAAGCATTTGTATCCCTCAAAGAAGAACCTTTGACCTTTGATAACATCTAATAGCCCATTCTTCATTACTCCATTCCAACTTTATCATTTCAGAACCTCAACAAATGCTTGTTCTTGTTCACTGTTCAATCACTCTATAGTCGCCATCTTGTTCTTTTTTTTTTTCCAAAGCTAGATATCTTACCTTAAAATTTTCATCCAATTGTATTATAATTCATGATCATGTGATATCCGAGCCCTTACTATCAAATTGAAGTTCATCTACTACAGGTTCGTAAATAGCTTCATTCTTTCCTATTTCTCGCTGATCTACTACTTTATTCATTTCCCATTCTTCTTCAAAGTATTAGCCAATTGTTTATTTCCAAGAGGTTCAATTACAATGGGAACAGTAATAATGTAATCGAATCAAGTATGTTCTACATAAGTTCACTGCACTCGCAACTCCTTCTCCTAAGCGATGGTGGTGTTACACCGGGCCAGATAATCGTATCTATCGGGTTGTAGTAACAAATATGTATCGACGAATCAAGTGATGAAATAACTGAGGTTACAAAGAAGGTCGGCCATTTGTATCATCACTAGATACAAAGATGCACAACTTCTTCTCTCGCCTTCAACCCAACATTACAAGGTTCTACCATATGTTCTTTTCCTTCCTCTATCAATTCTCGCTTTCAACCTTCAAACCTTTAGCCAAAGGTTTACAAGGGTTTAGGACCAAATGGGTCTAAGTAGGGAAAATGTGCAAGCATCTGATCCAGTCCGACTCTGGTAAGCTTTTACATAACTCTCATCAATGTACCAACCTCTTTTCAACTTCATTGGGTTTTGCTGACCGGGTTGTCATTAAGGTCGCGACGCCCTTTCATTAAGGTCAACATCCATGTTTACCTCCTCCCGAACAAATGCTTTTGCTCCTCCCTTTGAGGATTTCTTAGTCATCTTCGTGACTCTATTAGATGCACCAAACCTTGGTCTTCTTACTCTCTCCAACACATAAACCCTGCTTCAACCTTCTTATTGCATTTTCCATTTGTGTACATTTAGCCTTCAATTCATTAACTACTTCTATAATATTCTCACCCGTGGGATCTGATACGGTGGCATTGGGTTGAGGTTCGGTAGCGTGGGAGCAAGATCATTGGTTTGGGTGTTTTGTGATTCAGGTAAAGGTAATGGTTTAGCAGTGGATCCTGTTGGTTTAGCAGTATGTTCAGACGTTGTCGGAGTGGGTTGAGCATCATTGCTTTGGTTGGGTTGGGATTCAAGCACCTCCTCATTTTCGGGAATGTCAGGCGGTTAAGCATATTAGGGAATAAAGGTGTAATCTTTCCTGAGAACTTGTCATTTTTTTTTCTCAATTGTGTAAACACCCTAGGAGACATATGATGTACCTCATACTCCCTTTTATGATGAATGGGTGCCGTGAACTGTTTCTCGACTATTAATTGAACAAACCTAGGATATAAGTAGTATTTACCCTTTTCTTTAATGTTCTTTATTAACCCCTCAAAGATCAACCTAGACCAGTTAAACACCCTCCCCTGTGATAAACATATGACAGCAGTTGCTATTTTAGATGGAAACTCATCAAACCCATGGTCTTGTTGCTTGGACACGAAGCAAAGTATGTATTAAAAACTTCCATTGGGGTGAGAACATACCTTTATGATACTTAATTCTTTCCACATTTTTCTCATAACCCAATCTTTGCAACCCCTGAAAAATATCATCATCAGACAAATTGACAACCCCATCAGCATCATCCAGCTTCAAATCATCCCTAATCACATCCTCTTTGACTATTATCTCGTTCTTATCAACAAGACTCCTAATAACCTCGGCTCCATCTCGTTCTTGAATTTTTGCCTTCAACCAAAATTGATTAATGTATTCTTGAACAATGATAGGTTGTACACTTATTGCATAGTGAATTGGTGTGTGTTTGAGAAAAGCAATCATCTCATGCAATCCTTCAGTATGATTGTTCTCGGTTAGGTATGCAACGACGTTGTGTGTGGTGGGATATTCTTTCGGCATTTGTGTCCTTTTGATGTAAACCACGTTTAATTATCAGTTTGGGAGTTGTTAGGGTTTGTGTAGAGCGCCAATTTCAAGTGTTTAAAGATGAATAATTTGATAGCGCTTGATGATTTGGGGATTATATACTAATAGATCAACATGTTACATAACAGCCCCTTGAGTTGCCCACACCGGGGTGGTTAGAAACATACTACCCGTGGTTGCCCAAAAAATTGCACTTGCTGTGGTTTTCCCACAAACAGCAGTGCTTAGGAATGCCCACAACCATCTACCCACTTATAGTAAGTGCTAAACAACAAGACAAATAGTCAATGACTTCATTTACTACACAACAACTAACACCTTATACCCATTTGATAGTAGTCCTTATTAGATGATTGTATGAATGGAAAGTAAACGACTGCATAAGTTGATGCATTTTTATAAATTAATGAATAATTTCCAAATATATATGTTGAACGTCTAATGTGTAACCATAACATATCGACTCATCCGTTGAACATCTAATGTGTAATCACAACATATCGACTCATCCGTTGAACGTCTAATGTGTAACCATAACAT
Organism: Chrysanthemum makinoi; assembly: GCA_910596185.1. NCBI lineage: Eukaryota > Viridiplantae > Streptophyta > Magnoliopsida > Asterales > Asteraceae > Chrysanthemum > Chrysanthemum makinoi. The sequence continues at coordinate 301,676,936 of OU343223.1, forward strand.
ATCGACTCATCCGTTGAACGTCTAATGTAAATACAAGCTATAATACAAGCTATAATAACTAAGAACACGATGATGTAAATACAACCAAACTAATACAAAATCTCTACAACTCGTATTCTTTAGCGGAGTGTAAATACAAGCTATAAAAACTAAGAACACGATGATGCAGCTTGTTCTTGAAGGAGCTGAGTCTTAATCAGTCTAACCAGTTGTTCAGCTTGTGGTATTTCATTCCCCACTGGATTTGGAAGAATTTCCAGCTTGTTAGTCAGCATCTTCTCCATAAGTCTTTTGGACAATGGATAAATTCTCTCAGCGAACATGCAGACTGTGATTCCACCCTTTGTCTCAACTAGATGCACACGAGGCAGAGGATAGAATCTCCAGGACTCAACACCGCCATAAATGTGAGTTACGCCGTGATGAAGTGTCCTTTATCATTAGGAGATTGAGAGCTAAACATGACATGAAGATCTCCTAATAAGAACATCCTGAACCTTGTGGTGCATTGTTGCAAATGTGGAGGTGACAAGAGGTACAGAGAAATCAAGTCTGCCTTGTCTACCAAATGGAGTATTTCCTTCAAAAGGTGAACACTCCATTGAAGATTTATCCATTCGATGCATGACATTCAGTTCTTTGTTTATCAATGTCCAATTGACCAGCACATTTTGATCTCCATCAGGAAAATCAGATGAAGACCCTTCTTTGATAAAGGTTGACTCATCAACCTCAAGATCCAAGGGAGTTACTTTGGCCATCCTCTTCTTTCTCCTACCAGTCTTATAGATACCTAAAGATGGTTCATCATCTTCCGAGCCAACAGATGCACAGTAGAGTGGGAGCTGGTACAATAGGTGCTTGAAGAAATGGCGACCGTTCAGATGGAGCCTTGTCGATGAGCTAGCAAATTCGTGAGGAGCTTTGGCGAAACCAAAGATGGTTCGTGAAGGCACCTTGTCGGATGGAGTGGCTTGAGGAATTTCTTCAGATGTAACCAGCTGGGAGATCTTCTTTGGTGGAATATCATCAAAATTATCCACTATCTCAACAAACTTTGGTCTTTTGGTCTTTGGTGCAACTTCATTCCCATCAATCCTTTTGAAGTAGGAAGTGTGAGATGAAGGCTCCTTAGCACAATCATCATCAGCAATATTGATAACAGGATTTTTAGAAGCACCCAAGTCTTCTTGAGAAGAAACATGTTGTGAGTGTACTTCAGCCAGGTAGAGACACGATGGTCTTTGTATGACGAAGATTGACCAAGTTTAGTTGCAACATCCTCCATTGGGGTATCCCGGCAGATGCAGACTTTGACAAGCTCTGGATCCTGGAGACTTCAAGTAGATGCTTTATTCAAGTACGATCTCTTTCTCCTTTGATAAAGAATAGGCTCCTTCTTCTTTGGAGATTCCGCAACCGCTGCGATGAAGGATCATTGATAGATACATCGCCTAACATATCAAGAGACTCATAACGATGTTCTTCATCTTCCTCTTCAGAAGAAACCACAAGCTTCCTTTTGTTGGTCTTTTCTAGTTTGTCCTCTAATTCCTTAACTTTATCTTGCAGTTCGTCAATCTTACTACCAAGAGAAGACTTGGTCTCTGCAAGCTCCTTTTTCAGACTAGATACCTCAACTGCATACCTGTTAACAAGAGCATAGACTGATGTAAGAGTAATTGGGTCCTCAGCTCCACCAGCGGAGATTGAATGCGTGGTAATGGGATCTTCATTTGACCTTTCGGTAGAAACATGGTCATGATCAAACTGAGGAGGTACCTCATCAATAGGTATCCTGGAGGACTAAGTGTCAATCTGTTTAGGTCGACTCAAAATCATCAAGAGGATCTTGTGCTTGTGGACTAGGACAATGTGCCGAGTCGTAGTTGGTGGAGGCCGGTCTTGTGCAACATGAGAAGCTTCAAAGAGAAAAGGAGGGCCCTCATCAATGTTAGCAACATTCTCCTCAACGGCAGACCATATTGTCTTGAGGCAACATAGCCTCTGTCAATGGATAATGTGCCCCTCAAAGTTAGTTCTCATAGAGGCAAAGAGTTTGGTAACGTAAGAGCTCCTCTAATGCATAAAGGCTTGGGTTTGGATAGAGGTGTCTATGATTATTTGTAAGAATCTAGGGTACATTAAAAACTTATGTTGTTTCCTATTGATATTTTCAACCAAATTATCAAAAATAAATTTAGAAAAATTATAAGTTAACCCTTGTGAAAGACACACGATACCGTATGCCAATTGTGAAGAGAATTGATCCCATGCTCCGATTTGTTGCTAAATCACTGAAAGCAGCGTGTGAACCAAGAACCTCCACTTGGGGCAAAAGTGCTTCTTCAACCATATGTCAGTCCTAGTACCTTGATACCCATAGCTCTCACTGTCGGTATATCCTCATACTGGAGGAAATACCCCATCAGCATCATCCAAGCGAAGCTTCGTCCTTATCGGCTCCTCTGTCACTACATACTCTGTTCCATCAATCATGGCCGTAATCTCCTCTTTCACTCCGGTGTGAAGCAAAAGCCCAAAATTGTTTGACCAACGTTTCATAAATCGCATTGGGAGAATGCGTTAGGGCATAGTGAATCTTTGTTCTTTTCAAGAACTCCACCATAGGCACATACAGCTCATCACCTTTTTCATTTCCCAAGAACGCAACTTTGTTGTGATCCTCTGAATTGAAGAGCCATTTGATGAATTGATATTTTAGGGTTATGATTCTTGTATCTTAGTGTTTGGTTTGTATTAGAAGAGGGAAGTGGGATATTTTGAAGTGGAAGTGAGAGAGAGTGTTGGGTAGAAGGTGTATAGAAATAGTCAAAAGAATTGGTAGTTTTGGTTGACCCTTGCTACGTGTACTTCTCTGACCTCACGCAATTTTAACACTTGACAAATAGAACATATATCCAATCTACTGAAGTTATACACTTCAAGAGAAACCAACCCAAAACTTGGATATCTTCGGTAAGATTCTAGAATTACTGTGCCAACAACTAGCATTAACTTACATTAAACCTTGAACCCGTCTATAAAATCATCCCAATGCATACTTCTCTCACACCATTTTACCCCCAATTACCATTATGAACCCTAGTTTCATCACAAACACAATCAACAAAAATTGACCATGAATACTTCACCAGAGGTTGTAAATCCAACCTCTTCTCCATCATCCTCATCATCCAGTGATTTTCTCCCATTCTGACACCTCCACATGACCCTTGCCCTTTGACATCCCCATTTCTCTCTTCTTCTGAAGATGATGGTGTAGTGGATCCAAGTGATTCTTCGATAACAGGAGGAACTCACTGCTGAGATACCTTCTTACTCCCAACCTTCAGCACCTCAACCTCAACAAAGGCCCTGCGTGCCGAAAGGGAGGTGGTACTTGCTTGTACATTACTGCGCCATGTTTTGGTGCATCTTCACACTTCGTATAGAGGAAGAGCTTGGTGAAGGAGAATGGATTGTTTTTTGGTGAAATCAGCAGATGAAGCATAAAGGACACTTTATTTTTCTTCATCATCATTATTTGCATCAATCCATCCTTCCCATTTTGATCCTTAGCTTCCTCGTCCTAGTAGTCATGCATATCCAGCCATCGAGAAAGAAGGAATGGGTGGTTATGCAAGACTTCACCTAACGCATATCCAAAGACATCTAGTGTGTGAAGATGTGAGCGATCATGCATATCCAACGACCTCTTAGATGTTGGAACAGATGTAGTAGATTAGGATTAGTATATCTTGTATACCTCTTTTTCTTGTAGTGGCATTTGAAGTTGTTTGCATTTTGTAAGTGTAAGTAGTAAAACTGTTCTTGAATGAATGAATGAACAATTTCACTTCAATTTCTTCTCTTCACAGCATTCAGTAGTTTCGAAGTAATTCCCAACAATATAAGCACGGAAACAAACATGCAAGTCTGGAAAGTGAAATATATGAACTTTAAATAACTGAATTACATGTTTTCTTAAACTAAGATTAAGTTTAGGAAACAAACATGCATAAATGTGCAGATTGTTAATCTAACTTTAACTAAATTCTACTAAATTTATCCTTCATTTTGACTGTCCAAGGTGACCTTATTCTATGTTCTGAATTGATCCTCCTGTTCGGTCTTGCCAGCATTCTCTCTTCCATTTCTCTTTCAGCTATCTTGTTCTTTGTTGTTCCATTATTGCTTCATCTTCATACTTCTTAGTAAGCGACTTCTCACCATGAACATTTCCATTTATATTTTTGTGCTCATCTTTATTATTGTCGCTATTTCCTTGACCGCCAACACACCTTTTTCAGCTACATCCTTCTTAGATCTTTTGTTAAGTTGTTTGCTATATATTTCATGAATCACGTCATCACATGGTCGTTCCACTTCAAAAGACAAACGCTTACGCATGATCCGGTAATTATGAAAAACAAAAGTAAGAATCCTAAATATATTACTAAAACTAATTATAGCATAAAGTCACAATAGTAATGAATTTTTACCGTTAGACATTACTACAACTTTGGAATTGGTATTACTTATTACAATGTATATGTAGTTGGGATAAGTTACTAGTTTCATCCATTAGGCAGTTCAAGAGTTTAGGAAAGTTAATAAATTTGTCAAATAACACAAATAAATGTGTATCTTAGTAAATCTTAGGCAGTTGGCACAAGTACAACATTTATAACAAACAATCACAAATGGGTGGTTTATACTTAATACACTCATTAAAGTGTATCAATGTTGATACAATAATTTTGGGCAACCTTAGAAAGTTTACATTGTTGGGCAACCTAAGTAAATGCACAAGTACAAAGGTACGGTAGTTTGCACTTGGCTTACTAAAAGACTTCTTGTAATGTCCAACAATTACTTCCACCTAAGTTTGTTCAAAACACAACCATGGATTACGATGACAATTCTACTTTTAAAAGGTTTAGTGCATCCTTATTCTAAACATGGAGTCAAACTACCTAAAAATATCACTTTCAATAAACTAGTTAGTATGTGAAGAAAAAGGTTCACGCTTGTCAAAAAGACACCAAATGATAGACTCAAAGGGTTATCTTACAAAGATGGTTCCATGGAATGGGACGTGGTTGATGATGAAGGCGTCCAATACTTCATTCGTGAACTATGTGTATTTAAGAATGAGCAAACTCAAGCTCTGCTTAATTTCAACAAAGAACAGCCACTTCGAGGTAAAATCATCTTCGACTTCTAATCATTTATCATTAGACTGAATTTTCCGCTTTCACAATGATAGTTACCATGACACACCAAAGGTCGAGGATACCTTTTTCACCAACTCGATTATTCACTTCCTCCGTCGAAAGAGACTCATTTAAAATATGCCCATGCCACCAATCGCACCACAACCAAATTAAAAAACATCGATTCCCAAAAAACCGATACCTTTTTTTTTTAAACATAAAGATATTTATAATAAAGCAGAATGCATGTTTACAATTGGAAAGAAATCATTACTTGGGCGCTTTGAATACAAAGTTATTAAATCTGAACCCACGAGGTACAGCGTGAAATGTATAAATGAAGGCTGCTCATGGAACATATACACCCGTAAAAAAAATGGATAGCACATTCTTTGTTTCTAGCATCAACAATGTCCACATGTTCAAGGCTGAATTACATCCTAATCATCGAATGCGATGACAATGAAATTACTTAAGTTGCTTTCGATAAATTGAAAGATACTCGGAGTATATCTGGAAAGGACATACAACGAGATCTGAGTCTTGAATGGAAAGTAAACGTTTCTTACAAACGAGCTTGGGGGGTAGGAATTTGGCTTTTGAGGTGTTGAACGGTAAACATGAACAATCGTTTGGATTAGCTTTATATTGTCATACCTAAAGCTAAAAACAGGGGACATGTAACACACATCGATACAGACAAGCTAGAAGATTTAAGATGGTTTTGTAGCATTTGGTTTTGCGGTAAGTTTCTGGCACATTTATATTAATTGTTAGTATTAGTATTTTTACTATTATTATTCTTATACACACATCTTATCAAGCTTTAACATTACTAATCACTAATATATACTTACGCGATACTAGATTCGGGAGTTTTATAGCCTTTGCGGCCATTGATTATAATTGATGTTGCGCATCGAAAGGAAGTATCTCGGAACCAACATGGTTCTGTTGGTATGGACGGAAATAATCGAGATTATTCCAATCGCTTCTAGGGTCGCCAGAGGTGAGCCGCTTGAAAGCTGACATTGTTTTTAGGGTGGTTGAAAGAATGCATTGGTGAAGTACCTAATCGGCGATTATTTCGGATAGGCATCATTCAATAACAAAAGCGTGTGACACTGATGTTTCCAAATTGCTTTCAAGGTTATTGTTGTCGTCACTTGATGATGAATTGCAATATCACCCGTAAAAAGCATAAGGCTTTGTCTTTGGAAGGTGTGCAAAAGCTATCACGAAGATTTTGATAATGCATTTGAGCTTCTGTTCCAAAAATCGGCCGTCAAAAACTTGAAAGCGTACGATAAGTGGTCAAGAGCATATTGCGCTGATGAAAAAGATACAATTATTTGACGTCCAACAGGCGGAGTCAATAAATTCATTAACAAGGCACGTCCGAAAGGTACCAATAACTATGCTCTTGGAGTACTACTGACGTCTTCTACAAGATTGGTATTTGAGCGTCGCGAAAAATACTACGATATATATTCGCCGATCTCACATTTACTTGTTCGATAAATGTTACATGATGTACGCTTATTTTGCAGACGCACCGGAATTTGAACTTACAAAGTGGGCATCTAGGAAGGTTGAGCATAGAATGTTGTTGGGAATTATGTGAAGTTTGGATTATGCGATATTCTCGCCGAAATGATTCATTGAAGACATAGTGGATTCTCACAAGACATAATCTACCAAGAGTAATAGTTATTAGTTGCGTTTCTGCGGAAGTGTTTACTCCGTGTTTAGTATATTTAGTTTGGATATACATGAGCTTTATTAGGAAGTGATTGTGTATATCTTATTTAGTTTTAAGTTTATACGTTTCTTGGAAAATGGTTTTAGAGATATTGTTTTAGGGTTCCTTGTCTATAAAAGGAACACATTAGAAAGAGTTAGATCGATTTGAAAAACTCAGTTTTAGTTAATATAAAGATCCATAGAGGATCAAGAAGTTCTTAGATATTACTTGTGTTTATATTCCGCTGCTAAACATAAGTTGTAGAGATTATCTTTTATTGTGCTTGTGATTACATAGGCATACATAACGATCCACGAGCTCAAGATCTATCAAGGTCTATTTGTTTTCAACAAGTGGTATCAGAGCCTCGTGAGAGTCTCTACGATACTAAGGACAAGCTTTTTCTAAACACCCATACAACCATAACAAAATCATCATGCCCGGTTCGATGTTGATACTGAACTTACCAACAACCAAAACTCCACCCATCTGCAACAACTAAGTCTCTCTAATAGCAATGCTAAGTTTCCTTACCTTAAAAGGGAGGAATATGATCTTTGGGCGATGAAGATGCGAACTGATCTCCAACATTGATTGGAATCTATGGCAGATAATTCTGAAGGGGAACAGTTTAAAGAGAACCACCACGGATGCTGCTGGTAATATGATGAATGTTCCTCCCAAAACTGGCGAAGAGTTGGGCAGTTGAGAGAAACCAAGGTCAGAACTATTCTTCGCAAGCTATTCCCGAGGATCACTTGAGTGATTTTCACTTCATGCAAGATGCTAAGGATATATGGTTAGCAATTAAGGCAAAGTTCGGTGGGAATGAGGAATCTAGGAGACTGAAGAAGTCCATGCTAAGACAACAGTTTCAGGACTTTCAAATCTCTGAAGAAGAAGGAATTCACAAGGGCTATGATAAGTTTCACAAGATTTTAAGTCAGCTTGAATCAGCTAGTGCAAAGCCGGATAATGATGATCAGTAACTCTAAGTTTCTAAGGTCATTACCTCCATCCTGGCTACATGTAAGCATAGCTTTAAAAGCTAAAGGTGGTTTGGACATGATGACCTTTGATGAGTCAGTATAACAAACTTAAAGCTCTTGAAAATGATGTAAGAAGTCCTTTTCGGTCATCCTCTACTGCTAGTCATACTGCCTTTGTTGGAGCCTCTACTCCAAAGTCTAGCTATGGTCCAAGTCCATATCCATCATCATCTAATGCTGCTCCTTCATCAAGTTCTCACTCTAAATCAAGCAACATTATGGAAGATGTACTTGGATCCTTCTTTACTGATTATGATCCTCAGCAGGAACTAGCTTATGAGGATTTTGATCAGGTGGACCCGCTTGAGATGGAAGAGATGAAGTTGAGGTGGCAAGTGGCCATGCTTTCCATGGATATCAAGAGTTTTGAAAGAAAAGCTGGAAGAAGGTTTGGATTCAAAGGACGTGATCCAGCAAGGTTTGACAAGAGGAAGGTTAAATGCTTCACATGCCAAATGATGGGGCACTTTTCTAGAGAATGCAAAGACAGGAAAGCAGGTGATGAGACAAGATACACTTCTTATCAGCAGTATCAGAAGGAGGCAGGAACATCAAAGGGATCATCCGCTTTGGTCACTCGGATAGCAATGTAGACTGAAGCAACATGAGGAGTCCGATAATGATGGTCCCGATAATGTTGGGTTGATTGCCAGCCGTACTTCAGAGGATAGGCATGATCAGATTGCCTTGATGGGCATCTCTCAGGTACAAAACTGTGTGTTTGGGTGTAGTGAGCGTTATAATGAACTTAAGCAAGCTTATGATATTTTGGAACCTAAATATAATGAATACTTTGTGGAAGTTGAAGCGTATAAACAGGCTTTAAAAACTCTAGAAAGACAAAAGGTTTGGTTTCGTAAAAATGAAATAGCTTATCATGAGAAAATAGGTGTTTTAGAAAGAGATCTCGAATGTGCTACAAATGAATTAAAATGGTCCGAGAAGTTAAGAGCGATGTAGTGTCAGAAAATCTAGAGCTTAAGGAGAAAGTTAAGGAGGAAATTGCTAGGAATAATGAATGGATGATGAATGGTAATAAGTTGGCTAGTCTCATTTATAGTAGTCAAGCTCCCAATTCTACAGTGGCTTTAGGTTTTAAGAAATATGTAGGCTTAGAAGCTAGGGATGACACACGTAAATCTACACCGCCAGGCCTAGCTAATTTTGTGAAAGAAGGTAACCTACATGTCGCTCAGGACCAATTAGAGGTGAGCACATGCCCATTGACCTTTCCACTCTTAATGACTTTGATGGATCACACCATCTGTATGGCAAAAAGTCAAGTGACTTGCCAGACCCTAATACTTCTACTAATGACTTTGTCTCTTGTGTTAACAATGACAAGTCCTCCAAGCAAGGGTCTACAGAGTGTGATTCAAGTGACAAGTCCTGACCTTCCCAAGTCCGCCTCTTCCCAAGTCTTCACCCCTGCCTCGCACTCAAGCCTACCAATAAGCATGCGAGTTGCCGCCAAGGAATCCACTTCCATGACAGTTGCCTCTGAAGACTTGCTTTTTAATTCTTTGCATAATAGTCCTGTTAAAAACAATTCTTTTCATGGTTGTGGTTTGAATACTTCTGCTTGTAAGAATACTTCTTTTGGTTTGAATAAATCTTCTCCTCAGAAGAAATGTTTTGTGTGTGGAAGTAAATCTCATTTAATTAAGGATTGTGATTATCATGAACAACGAATGAGTAGGTATGGTGACTCTAGGCATCATAGAAATAATAGACCTATGTGGACCAATGTTAATGATATACCACCTTATGTTCCACAAGCTACTAATTATAATACTTCTTTTCTTTGGAGAAGATCAATTGGAAAACCATATGTTAAACCAACCAGTGAATATTTTAAAATTGGTTTTTGGCCTAGATATGTTAACCCTATGACTGATGGGAAAGGGTACCGGGATCACTGCGTCAAGACCTCAGCAAGTTGTTCTTGGAATATACAGAGACCTAAGTTTCATTGGAAACCCAAGAACAATAGTGGATCTTATACTTCTAAATGGCACAACTCATATGATCCACAAGGTGTTCAAGTCAAGAATGACTTGAGCCTCCATAGTGTACTAACTTTCTGTAAATTTTGTTGTTATTGTAGGATCATCCCCTTAAGCATAAAGATGTTGGAATTGTTGACAGTGGTTGTTCTAGAAGTATGTCAGGAAACCGGGACATGATGCATAACTTTGTGCCCATTGAAGGAGGAGGCAATGTAACCTTTGGAGGAAGTGATGGACGTATTACTGGAAAAGGGACCATCAAAACACCTCAACTGGATTTTGAGAATGTTTATTATGTCAAGGAACTTCAACATTTCAATTTGTTTTCAGTCTCACAAATCTGTGACACTAAAAACAAAGTACTCTTCACAGAGGATGAATGTCTTGTGCTGTCTAAAGACTTCAAACTCCAAGAAGAAACCTCAATTCTGCCAAGGTTCCTCGCAGTTACAATCTTTATACATTCAACTTAACTAATGTCCAACCATCAGGTGACTTAACATGTTTGGTGGCTAAAGCATCTGTGGATGAGTCCACCAAATGGCACATAAGGATGGCCCATGTCAATTTCAAGACCATTAACCAACTCTCTAAACTGGCCCTGTTCAAGGACTTCCTGTCAAAGTATTCACTAATGATCATAACTGTGTTGCATGCAACAAAGGAAAGCAACACAGAGCCTCCTACAAAGGTGTTCCTGTTACAGCAGTAAGCATTATTTGAACCTCTTCACTACTTCATATGGATCAGTTTGGTCCAACTAAAGTGAGAAGCATTGATCATAAATATTTTTGTCTAGTGATCACTGATGGTTATAGCAAATTTTGTTGGGTATTCTTTCTAAGGACCAAAGATGAAACATCCGAAGTATTGAAAGACTTCATTACCCTTATTGAGAATCAGTTGACTAAAAAGGTGAAAGGAATTAGGTGTGATAATGGTACAGAGTTCAAAATGCAATTCGATAGAACTCTGCAGAATCAAGGGAATAAAAAGGGACTATAGCACTCCAAGAACCCCTCAACAAAATGGGGTGGCAGAAAGAAAAAATAGAACCTTAATAGAGGCTGCAAGATCAATGCTAGCGCTCTAAACTTCCTACCATGTTTTGGACTGAGGTGTTGGTACATGCTTGTTATGTACTCAATGGAGTGTCCATTACAAGACCACACCTTAAAACACCATACGAACTTCTTTTTGGGAAAGTTCCTGTTATTCATTACCTTAAACCGTTTGGCTGCCAAGTGACAATTTTAAATACCAATGATCCATTGGGCAAGTTTGATGAGAAAGCTGATGATGGTTACATTGTGGGGTATTCTCGCTCACATAGTAAGGCATACAGAGTTTACAATGTATCTGCTAAGAAGATTGAGGAGACATTGAATCTGCGGTATCTTGAAGACAAGCCTAATGTTCAAGGACAGGGACATATTTGGTCATTTGACCTTGATTACTTGACTGATTACTTGGGCTATGCTAGACATGTGGCTAACCAAAATACAGATTCTCAAGCATCTCCTCCGTCCTAGTGCGTAAACTTTGGAAGCTCATTCTAAAAGTGGGTCTGATGATGATGAACAACCCATTGAAGTGCCTTCTTTCTCTCCTAACAATTTTGTAGGTGATTCTTCTAAAGATAATACTGATATGGGTGAAGATGAATTCTATTATGCCGAGGACCTTGCCGATGAAGAAACAAGAGTATGCAACCAATTTGGATGCCGAGAGGAATGTTAAAGAAAGTTCAAATGAAGCACTCTGAAACTCCAATTCTGCTAAAAGGGAATCTGTTTCTCCTCACCTCTCCAATTCGGCTGAAAGACATGTTGACTCTACTCCTATGTCTACTAAAGTGTCAACAGACCTTGGAGAACCTTATACAAGGTTTCCAAAACCTTCAGATCTTGGTCATCATCAACCTAAAGCAGGCATCTTCAACAGACCTTCCTATGATACGCGACAATGAACCTACTATGACTAATCTTGATTCTTCCATTGATGTCAACACCACCACTACAACTAGGATCAACAATGTTCATCCACAGTCTAATATTATTGGTGATCCTAATGCACTTGTTAGAACAAGAGGTACCGTGGGCGCCGCTCTAAATATGGACAGGTGGCTTTTGTCTCTTATGTCTCAAATCACAGAGAGACAATCACACGCACTATCAACATTGTCTGTTTGCTTGTTTTCTTTCACAAGTAGAACCAACCAGTGTTACTCAGGCTCTTGAAGATTCAAGTTGGCTTGAAGCTATGCAGGATGAGATGCAACAATTTCAAAATCAGCAGGTTTGGATATTGGTCCCACTACCTGATGGTAAGTATGCTATTGGGACAAAATGGATTCTGAAGAATAAGAGAGATGCTCGAGGTGTTGTCATTAAAAACAAAGCCCGATTAGTTGCCCAGGGTTATAGACAAGAGGAGGGGATCGATTATGATGAAGTGTTTGCACCAGTGGCAAGAGTTGAGGCTATAAGGATTTTCTTAGCTTATGCATCCTATATGGGTTTTATGGTCTATCAAATGGATGTTAAAGGAGCCTTCTTGTATGGTGAAATTGAAGAGGAGGTGTATGTCACTCAACCTAAAGGATTTGAAGATCCAGATCATCCTAACTATGTGTATAAGGTAGTCAAAGCTCTCTATGGACTACATCAGGCACCCAGAGCCTGGTATGCTAGGCTATCTACCTTTCTGCTGAAGCATGGTTACAGAAGAGGTGCAATTGATAAGACTCTTTTCCTAAAGAAGAATTCCACGGACATAATTCTTGTGCAAGTGTATGTGGATGACATTATTTTTGGATCCACAAAGGAAGCTTGGTGCAGGAGTTTGAGGAGCTTATGAAGGGAGAGTTTCAGATGAGTGCAATGGGAGAGATGACTTTCTTTTTGGGTCTTCAAGTTCAGCAGAAACCCGATGGTATCTTTATCAGTCAGGACAAATATGTGAGGGACATCTTGAAGAAGTTTGGTATGGAGGGTGTAAGGACTGCCACTACACCTTATGAAGCTCCAAAGACAAAGACCAACAATGAAGCTGATCCACCCGTGAATGTTCATTTGTACAGGTCTATGATTGGGTCTTTGATGTATTTAACAGCTTCCGTGCCCTGATATTACTTTTGCTGTGAGTGTTTGTTCGAGACATCAAGTTACTCCACTGACTTCCCATCTCAATGCTGTTAAGAAGATCTTTAAGTACCTTAAAGGCCAACCTCTTCTAGGTCTTTGGTATCCAAAAGAGTCTCCTTTTAAGTTGGAAGCATATAGTGATAGTGACTATGCTGGTGCTAATCTGGATAGGAGGTCCACCACTGGAGGTTGCCAATTCCTTGGAAAGAGATTGATTTCTTGGCAATGCAAGAAACAAACTATTGTGGCTACCTCATCTACTGAAGCAGAGTATGTGGCTGCTGCTAATTGCGTGGATGTTCTTTGGATTCAAAATCGCTTGTTGGATTATGGGTATAACTTCATGAACACAACGATTTTTATTGATAATCAAAGTACCATATGCATTGTTAAAAATCCAGTTTTTCATAGTCGAACAAAACATATTGAAATCATGCACCACTTTATAAGAGATGCATATGATAAAAATTTGATTCAAGTGGTCAAAATTCATACCGATGATAATGTGGCGGATTTGTTAACAAAAGCTTTTGATGGACCAAGGTTTCAACACCTTGTGGTCCATATTGGCATGCTTAACCCTTAACTGCAAAGTTTAAGGGGAGGCATAGGCCTCAGGGAGGCATATGCCTCAGGGGAGGATTTGTGTATAACTTTGCTTTTTGCTATGTAAATTTGTATATTTGGTTGATTTTAACTAACTCTAACCTGCTAATGTTATCTTAGTGTGTTTCTTTGTTGGTTTGTGTGTTTCTCTGTGTTTGTGTTTGTTTTGCGAATGGTTGTCCCCGATCAGTTGAGATATGGTCAAGAAAGCTTAAGCTTGTTTCTACAATTCATTGTCTGAAGTGTATGATTTTTTACCTCTGAAGATGATGTACTGAAGTTATTTGATTCATTCAAAAGAAGTACAAAAGCAAATAGATCATTCATTCATTCAAGAAACAGTTTTGACTACGACTTACTGAGAGTACTAGCAACATCAAAAGCATCTACATGATCTACTAATCCTAATCTATTACATATCATTCGTTCCAACATCTAACAAGCTGTTGGATATGCATGATCGCTCACATCTTTCACACTAAATGCTGGCTACGCTTTTGTGATGAGCATAACCAACTCTAACAGATGCTAAGGATCAAAATGGAGAGGATGGATTGATGAAACGAAGAAGCGATTGTGATAGAGAGATGAGAAGGAAAGATTTTCATTTATGAATCATCTACTCTTTCCATCATACAACAACTTACATTATTTTCCTTTTTCCGTTCCTCGATACGATATGTGATGATGCACCAAAACATGATGCCAAGAGACCAAGCACCACCTTTCTACCCATAGGAAGTGGTGGATTCTCGGCTCGAGGTCCACATTGAGGCTGAGGTGCTTTGGGGTTGGGAGTAATATGTTTCCTCCTTATAGGAGTCATCAGTAATCTTCGCCAGATTCACTTGATTTCTCAACACTTTTATCTTCGATGAGGGAGAAAGGGTGATTTCTTTGATCGTGGGTATGGTTTTGGAAAGTAATGAAACCATGGATTGGTATCTTCACTTGATGATGAGGATGATGATGTGAGATCAATGATCTCGTGTTTGGTACTCATGGTTCTTATGGCTAATTTTGGGTTATTGATGAAATTAGGGTTTGGAATGAAATTTGGGGTTTTTGATGAAGTAGTATGTGTGCTTTGGGATTGCTTTATAGACGGGTTCAAGTGGTAAGAGAATTAATGCGTGTGGGTGAAACAGTAAAAGATATTTACTGAAGCTTCTTGAATAAGTAATCTGCTTCTGATTATTTTACTTCAGCAGAATGGTTTCTGTTTCCACCGAAGTTAAAAGTGAATATGAGTACAAGTAGAAATCCACGTCATCGTTGGTCAACTTTGACCAAAATTGGGAAATTTTCATTTATTCTCTACCGGCATATATTCGCTCCATATTAAGTGATTTGATTTTTAACTCATTCAAAACACTTCCTTTTGTGCATATTGTAACCCTAATCTTCACAATCTCTCATGGCGCTTCAATTTAAACATGATCATAATAAGGTTGCTTTTCTTGAACCGCCGGGAGATGAGTTGTATCGGCCGATGATTTCATATTTACAAAGATCAAAAATTCAGTATGCATTAACGCATTCTCCAAATGCTATATATGAATCTTTGGTTACTCAATTTTGGGCGACGACAGAAAGAAGAAGTGATTCTGAGATAGTTGCAAGTGTTGATGGAAAAGAGTATGTGGTAACGAGGAACCGATCGAAGACAACTTCACTTAGATGATGAAAATGGAGTTTATCATTCTGATTCTACAATGGTACTTGAAGGGATTCAGGCGATTGGATATCAAAGTACAAGAACAGATATGTGGTTAAAAAATAAGTTTTGTCCTATGTGGAGGTTCATGGTTCATACGTTGCTCCAGTGTTTAAGCAATAAGTCCGGAGGATGGGATCTTTTCAACTCAAATGGGATGTGGTATTGTTTGTTTATCTAAGGGTTTGACTTATAATTTCTCTAAGTTTATTTTTGATAATATGGTTGAAAATATAACTAGGCAAAAGGGTAAGTTTTTGATGTACCCTAGGTTCTTACAGATGATATTGAATGTTTCTACTCAAACCCAAGCTTTCTATCCCATAGGAGTTTTGACCACTAAGTTATTTGCAACGATGAGAACTAAGTTTGAGGGGACACATTTTCCTTTGTTAGCAGCAATGTTGCCTCCAGAAGATGTTACTGCTGATGAGGGTAATGTTGTTATTGTACCCTCTGTCAATATTACTGATGGTAATCTTTCAGTAGATGTAGATGAAGGTTCTACTGCTGTTGCTGAGGCATCCATATCTTCACCTAGACCTTGTCCTAGCCAAGAACATACACAAGTTTCAAATGATGAAGTTCAAGATCACATTGATGAAGTTGAGATTGATACTGATAGATTGCCTACACCTAGTCCTGTTAGGAATCCATTTGGTGAAGGATGTTCTAATGTTGATCAGGTTAATGTTGCTCCTGAAAAGTCTAATGTAGTTCCATTTTCAACCTGAGGCAATCGATGATACTGATGTGGATCATATTACACTTGCCTCATTATATGCTCTGATGAACAAGCTTACACGTGAGGTGATTGGTCTTAAGAAAGAACTTACCGAAACCAAGACTGTTTTTGGTAAAAAGATTGTGGCATTGGAGACAAAAGTTGAACACTTGGAGGAATTACTAAGTCAGAAAGGTAATAAGAGAAGTCTGATTTCTTCTGAAGAAGAGGACGAAGAGAATCTTCATGCATCCCTTGGAATATTAGCTGATGCCGCTCTTACATCAGATGTTTCTTCTCCTATTGCTAAATCTTCAAAGAGTAAGGAACCTATTATATATGCTAGCAAAAGAAGAAGACAATGTTTGACTAAGGTGTCTGCTGACACTTCAATGGAGCCGCATATGGATGGTGCATCTGCTGATGTTATAGTTGAGAAGGTTGCTTCTGATTATGGTCAAACTTCATCTATACCAGAACAATCAAATGTTTCGCCTTCAGTAGATGATAATGAGGTTTTTGTTGCTGGGAGAATGTTTAAGTTGATTTCTTCTTCTGAAGTTTTCTCTACATCTGTTGAGGATTTGTCACAACCTGTTTCCTCTGATGTGGGTTTGTTTGTTTCTTCTGAAGCTCACGTTGGTTGTGCTGATCTTGGTTCTACTGAGACATTTTTTGATAAAGGACAGGATCATGTGATTGATGATATCCTTAATTTAGGTATTGTGACTGAAGAAGAAAATCAAGCTCAAGCTAGATTGTTTGCTAATTATGAGAATATGCAAAAGAGTCGTATTGTTGCTAAATTTCTTCAAGATCAAGATGATTCTAATTTGACTCTTGAAAGGCAATTAGAGCTTGATGTATTATTTCCTAAGATAACTGATGATCAATGGGATGCATATACTTCTCAAGGTGCATCTGATCCAAATCTTGCAAAACTTATCTTAGGAGCATCTTTTGATGATGATACTTTTGTGGATAAAATGGTGGCACTTGGTAATCTAAGGAAGCAAGAATCACGCAGAAAGAGAAGAACTTTAATTGATCAAAGAAATAAAGCCAAAAGAGAAAAACTTATGACTCAAGAGGAATTATATGAGAAGTGTAGTGAAGAATTCTGCTATGTATAATTCTGGTATGTCCATGAAGCAAGTCAATGCTTTGTGCGATGATGCTTTAATTAGACAGTATCATGGTTATGCGTTTTCTTTTCTGGTTCTACTTCTTCTACTCAATTGGAAAATATTGCTTCAATGACTGATGTTCCTACAAACAAGAGACAGAAAAACAGTTGAAATTGTGGATAATTTTGATACTATGTTGCCTTTGGTCATTTCTCCGGTTGTTACCTCTAATACAACTTCAGTAGCTACTCTTTCTTCTCGATGTGGTTGTTGATGTGAATCCAACTTTGGTTTCTTCCGAAATATTGTCTAGTGGATTTAAGTGATTCTCTGATTCAGTGGAAATGATTCTGACGACTTGATACGATAATATTCTTGGTACGGGACAACAGAGCTTGGTTACAAGGAGTTCTGACAGGTTGGCTAAGAAACATTCTTCTGAGAATACTACTTTAGATCTCAAGGCTGATGAATCTACCTTTATTGAAGTTGGATCTGAGGAAGTTTTTCTTGAAGGAACTCATGTGGTCTTGGTTGATTGGAAAGCGGAAAGCTTAACACGTTTATAGGCTGGATATCCGTTCTTGAGTTTAATTTCTTGAAGGAAATTCTTCATTTGGTGACCAGACATGATTTGAAGATGTTGTATGATCATGTCATTCAGTATTATAAGTCTCATTCAGCAACAGGTTCAGGTTTATATTTGTTGGGTGATCTTCAGGTTATGTTTGATTCTCATTCTCCAAATGGTCAAGGGTATTCTATTTGGAAGCATTCTCATAAGTGGGAGATTGAGAGTTGGAGATTTTATCCGTTGCCTTGTGTACATGTGGTTCAAACTAAATGTGGGATGATTTTGTGTATGCTTTCAGATAAGCTTTATCCGTTATCGGTTACTTTTATGGAAATGTTGCTGAGACACAAGTTGGAAGTGCCTCCGAATCCTGTTGGAAATGATGAACTTCATGCTACTCAATGTGTTGGTTTGATTAAAAATCACCTTCTATCACATAAAGGTTCATCTTGATTGTACCATTTTGTAATATTTGTTTCTTAGATAAAAAAAAAAAAAAAAAAATTGTTTTTGGTTTTCTAACTCTTCTTGGTGATTGTTGTATATTTCTCCGGTTATTGACTCACCAAATATACCTTGTGTATATTAAAGAGTTAGCTAGTCCAAAGGGTACAGCTTTGGTAAAGACACCTCAAATCTGTTGATAGCTGTAATGATTTGCTAAAAATCATAGGGTATGCAACCACCTCTGCTTTATTGCTGAGTGTTGTATGGTTTTCAATTCACCATGGTTTATTCCTTTTTGGAATCCAAGAATTGACTAGCCCACATGTATATGACTTGTGGTAAAGGCAGTGGCATTTCATATTTGGTTCTCAATTCACCAATTCTAAGAATTGACTAGTCCTGAGCAAACGGCTACAGGTAAAGACATATCAAATCCGTTTATATGGTTCCGGTTTGCCAATAAATCGATGGTTATCATGTACCATAGTTTACTTAACTTAAACATATGGCTACTCCAGTAGTGATGGCTATTGGTAAAGAGACATCAAATCCATTATTTTCAGTGATTCACCTCTCACAGGAGTTTCCACACCTGGATGTGATGAGAATAGTATGCAACTAATTGTTTTGATGTACCTATTGTCATTTGTTGCTGCAAAGATATAGAGTTTCAGAGTTTCTTCATCATAGAGATGTTCTTATTTGGATTCTTTGCTCATGTTGTTCGTGCACAATCCTCTGGAGTTGTTTTGTTAAAGATCTATCACGAAACTGGAACTTAACCTAGTCAAATTCCAGTTTAGGGGAGGATTGTTGGGAATTATGTGAAGTTTGGATTATGCTGATATTAATGCCGAAATGATTCTCATTGAAGACATAGTGGATTCTGCCAAGACATAATCTCAAGAGTAATAGTTATTAGTCTGATTCTGCGGAAGTGTTTATTCCGTGTTTAGTATATTTAGTTTGGATATACATGAGCTTTATTAGGAAGTGATTGTGTATATCTTATTTAGTTTTAAGTTTATACGTTTCTTGGAAAATGGTTTTAGAGATATTGTTTTAGGGTTCCTTGTCTATAAAAGGAACACATTAGAAAGAGTTAGATCGATTTGAAAAACTCAGTTTTAGTTAATATAAAGATCCATAGAGGATCAAGAAGTTCTTAGATATTACTTGTGTTTATATTCCGCTGCTAAACATAAGTTGTAGAGATTATCTTTTATTGTGCTTGTGATTACATAGGCATACATAACGATCCACGAGCTCAAGATCTATCAAGGTCTATTTGTTTTCAACAAATGTGGAAGAGTGCGAATTGGGAAGTAAGAGGCATTGCCATGTGTGCTGTGTACCAAGTTATAGACAATCGTCATAGTCATATTGTTGATTTCGTAAAGAATGAATGCAGTTGCAGGTACCTGCAATATACAGGTTGTCAATTACGGTAAATGTTGTTTATTCGTGTATGGTTTTTGATTACGAATAACGTGCAGGAAATGGCAACTTTCGGGACTACCATGTGGTCATGTGTGTGCCGTGTGTAGAGAAGAAAACTTGACTAACTGTAACAAATGGGCGGAAACATGGTTTACAAAACCGCACTCAAAGGCATATATCATGAAATGGTGTATCCTTTGGAAATAGAGTCAGAATGGCATGATCCGGGTAACTTGCAAAAGGTTAAACTGCCGTTGATGGATAAGAGGCAGGCAGGAAGACCTAAAAACAAAGATCGCTTCCCATCAAAAAATGAGGAGCCAAAAGTTAGGAAATGTGGGAGGTGTGGTACCGTAGGGCATACCCGTGCAGATTGCATGGAACCATTCGCAGAAAACAGTGTAACCTAGATAGTTTCATTCAAAATGGCATCTAATAATGTTTTTTTACTATTCTGACAAGATAGGTTATATTTGTTGTCAGAAAAAACAAATTGCGTGACGAGACAATGGTAAAGAAGTTGTGCAAGAGATGCCTGAACAAGGAACGTAAACGTACGTCAGGTACTCATTTTCGCTTGAAAGATGACCACAATCACAAGCGGACTACGAGTATTTTCAAAATGGGAGAATTTACATGGATTGGGATGCCGTACGTTGGGATGGTGAAGCAAGTAACAGCGGTCGGGAGGGTTACGTAGATAATTCTGGCATTAACCTAAACTCACTCCCTGAATCATCAAATACATATCACTTGGATGATTTCAATAACATGGATAATTACTAGTACAATGTTCTCTTTATTTAACTAATGAAATTGTATGCTTAAAGTTAAACACTACTGCACATGGTTGTGTAGTTTTAAACAAGTATTTGTATTTTGTCATGAACAAATGTTGTGTTTGTATTAACCCAGTATTTCTATTTTCTCATGGTAAATAATTGTGAAAGGTTAGTCAATGCAAAAGACCATGGCAAAACCAGCTAGAATTTGTCCTCTTTTGGATGTTTGTTCAGAAATAGTAAATCTTGTGACCATGTGTAAGTGAAAAAAAACAAATATAGGGAGAATATGTGGATGGGGTTTAAAGCATTTGAAAGGCTGTACAAATTTTTTTTGGATGTTATTCAATAATATGGGAGCAACTGTGCATCATGTGACAAATGCTATATTATGAGGACATCAATTGGCGTCATGATAATACAAATCTGATTATCAAAATGTATTTGCTGCTTGCTGCTTGCCTATTTAAAGACACCAAGCCCACCTTGTTAGTTAACGCAATTTTTTTTTTTTTTTTTTTTTTTTTTTTGTGATAAAGTATTGGGATAAGGAAATGTCTAGATTTACTAGGTGTGATAAGCTTAGAGCGGATGCAAATTCTAACAACGGCCGATATGTTAGTCTTCTATTGCTACCAGCCTCTGGCGAAGATGTTCGATGGCACAACAATTGAATGCGCTTTGGGAAGATTGTTTCAAATAACTGAAGACATGCTTAGCTTAATTCAAGAATTGGACAGTGTTGGAAACAGGCATGCTCAAAAACAAGCAAATGATTTGAGGGGGTAAATGGT
The DNA here is from genome assembly GCA_910596185.1 of Chrysanthemum makinoi. Taxonomy (NCBI): domain Eukaryota; kingdom Viridiplantae; phylum Streptophyta; class Magnoliopsida; order Asterales; family Asteraceae; genus Chrysanthemum; species Chrysanthemum makinoi. Next base: position 301,698,314 of record OU343223.1, read on the forward strand.
AAAGATGCACAAAAGATCATGCAGATGCGTATTATTTCACGGGAACTGGAGCTAAATGCTGCTAACCATGCCATCTTTATCAAGAAACTCAGGGGCTTGATGGATCTCTAAGTGTGTGTCTTTTCATTGTGTTCTATGTTGTTTGGTGTTTTTGCAGTAGTATGTGTCCGTTATCTTATTATGAGTGTTCTTGTAGTGGTTGTGTTTGGCCCATGAAATGCGATTGTAAGATATTGAATTGAATAAAATGGGTTGTTAAATTTGTATGAATTACATTTTGTTTCCACTCGCACTTTAATTTTAAATTGTGGTTTGATTGTGGTTACCGTAACAGTGTGTGCATATTAACTATTGTTGGATTGAATTACCTCACAAGTACTAGTTGCAGTGGTTTGTGTTAAACTAGCCGTGGTTTCTTCTGAACTAGCCGTGGTTTCTTCTGAACTAGCCGTGGTTTCTTGTCAACTAGACGTGGTTTCTTCTGAACTAGCCGTGGTTTCTTCTCCACTAGCCGTGGTTTCCTCTCCACTGTCGCCGTGGAACCACGGATATAAGCATTCTTGAAACCACGGTAGAAGGATCAACGCCGATGAATATTTCATTTAAAAATATGTTAACAACAAAATTAGTAAGTAGTTAACCTAAATAATACATCCATGAAAAGGGAACTTATCTTGCAAAATCAGAAGATTTTCATCGAGTACATTCTTTAACTTTGCAGCAGTTGTTTCTTCGAAAATGAAAAGCTTTTCATTATTTAAAAATAACTTAAAAAGAAAATTAATAAGTTGTAATAAAAGGCCACCATGAAAAGGGCACTTATCTGCCGAAATGAGAACCATTCCCTCCGATACATTCTTTAAATAGAGCTCGATACAAAAACCCCAACGATGCGAACACTTTTAATGACAACAATATTAACAAAATAATACATCCCCTGTTTGGGGTTCCACATTAATTAAAGTAGTTGATACATCAGTTTAGCTACTACATACCCTAATACAAAATTCATCCCTTGTTACAAACAGTTACAATTACAACCAACATTGACAACAACATGTCTACCAAACACATACTCTGTGTTTTAAAAAAAAATTAGACATATGCTCACGATATGCAAGGCAGCCTGCATGTGGTTATCGACGGCTAATGACTTCCCATGTGATGTACAGTGTATAAGAATATGCATACCTAGATACCACAATCACCAAACAGAGTCCCCTGATCTGGAACGTTGGGTGCATTCTTGAAGGTAATTGCGTATGTTGTCGGATTTATACCTTTCTTATGGAAGACACTGGCTTTGTCTAGAACTATTGGTAGTCCAGCCTGTATATACATCCAAACAAATTTTGTTATTTTACATAGCAACTTAACACAATACATAACAACTTAAATTTATACATCCATACATATTTTGTTATTTTACATACAAACTTAGCACAATACATAAAAACTTAAATGTTTGCATCTGACACACTGAAGCTACGGCAAACACTAAAAACATAAACTACACCAAACAACAATGAAACAAGACATCCTAATAAACCGCCATATCACGATGAGTCTGCAAAATAAGTGATTCACGTAACGGTTTGAACATAAAGGACCCAACATCCCCCTCGATGCCCAAGTGATGGAAGTTCCCAGTAGCAAGCTTGTATAGTACAATGGTTGCGTTAAATCCTTCCTGGTTTCCAATTTCAATTACAGGGTCGTCGTTGTCGTCAAAACCGATTAATTTGAGCGCTATTGGGGTGGTAATGCTAAGAAGCTGTGTAGCAGATGCAATCCTACCACCCCCAACCGATAAAACCCATATACGTAAAACGAACGGACATCCCCTTGAATGTTTCCCGAAACGACCAGACTGTCTCGTATGTTTGAAACATAGAACGGTAAAGGAAGGTTGCCTATTAATTCACCAGGTATGTCCAGGACTTGGAAACGGTTGGTGAGCAAGTCAAAAGACACAATCAAATAGCTGTCGAATGTGCTACCATCGTTAGCATACAACCGTTGATAGCCACACCAATAGATGTGACCCCCAACATTAGCTTGACTTGCTTTTTTTTATCCTGATTGTGTTCGGAAGCAAGCAATGCTGATCTAACACCGTCCATTGTTTAGAGGAGAAGGTGAAAATTAAAACAGTGCATGGATGTGTTTGATTGAATGGGTATGAAATTTTTAGGAAAGTCGGATCAAAATTGTCAGGACGAATCCCAAAATCCATAAAGCGTTTTTCATACTCCTGTGATGTCAAAACATTGGGGACAAACATGGCGACTGATCGGTTGATGGAAAGGTTCCAAACGACCGCCATGGTATCACGGACAATTGGTCCATAGGTAAAACCCCAAACTCCATGTGACCAGCCAATTGGTTTGACGTCAGAAAATGAAATGTTTGAGGAGAGAGGGTGCAAGTCAAAATGTTGATTTACCAAACCCACGTAACCTTTAAACCTCTGCTTGTACATCAAAACGTATGAAACTGGTGGAGTGATTCGAACACCAAAACGGACGGTGAAATGCATGTTTTCTATGCAAGACTTCCAAGCCTTGCAGACACTGCGGCATTGAGCCACATACCTCACTGAGAGCCTATTAACTATGTCCATTTGAACTTCAAGTGGAATGTTGTCAGACATCGTGAAATTTTTTTGGGCAACTGTGAGATCAGTTAAGATGGCCAAGTTTCACAAGAAATTTGTGGGCAACTATTAAACTGTAAGAGTATTTATAATAGAACAATTAGAGCATTCATATCTAGGGACCAACCCATAAGATATGCATTTAACAAATAGTACATGTATTAAATGGTTAAACAGTTAAGTTCCAGTTTAAAGAGTTGACTTGTGCTTAATACTACCATCAAATTAATGATCAAGTACAAGGGACTGGTTCATAAACACTTGAAAGTGTATGTTGCATAATTAAGTATAGTTGGGCAACTATGACGCATGGGCAACTTAGTCAAGAACTAGTTTGTTTGTAACTACTAGTTACAAAAATGTTGTTCCTTTTTAAAGTCTGATAGGCAACTTAGTCAATAACTAGTTTCTTAGTCAATAACTAGTTTGTTAACTTTGTTGTATTGACAAACATTTATCAATTAAGAACTTATAAGCAATGGTACCTGTAAACATGCACGCATCTTCTTGTACCAAGGACGCCACTCAGCTTCAGGCTTATAGCCACTGTCGTAAAATGTTACAACCCCCGTCCGAATATGGAATCGAGCCAGAAACCAATGTTTATCCTTTTCATTGATAGGCATATAAACCTGCCGTATAACACAAAAGGCCAGTTATACAAAACACATAACAATATATGTATAAAGCCATGAACACAACTATTACCTGTTCAACATCAGCCCATTGGTGTTTGTACTTTTCCCCATTAACATACCAAATGGGGATGGAGTCTTGTAATAGCAGCTGAACAAAGTATGCAGTTACCATAGCCCAATCAGCGCCATCGGGTCTGAAATGCAACATGTATTCCACCCACAACTCTATGTGCTATAAAGCAACAATAAAAATTGATTAGGGTATAAAAGCAACAATATCAAATGAATATACCATCGGGGTGAAAGATATGTGTGACTGTTACCTCGTCCATAAGCCAACCTTTCTTAGGAGGGTCTAAACACACTAAGGATTCCCAAAATCTCCGATCCACACGAACTTCTTTGGACCAAGGAAACATACATCGAAGGGGCCCTTGCTTTCCAAGAAATTCGTCGTACTCATCATAAAGATGTACTTTGTCGATAGCCTTGTTCCTTCGGGAAAGAAGCTACACACACGTAAATTAAAAAGAGTTTTAAAAAAAATATATATTAAAAGTTGTTTTTAATACCTCAACCCAAGGTTTAACATTTTTTAACTGTACAGTCATATCTGGATCCCGGCACCCATGTGTTCGTTTATTTTCAGATTCGACAAATCTTTTTGACCATAATAGGACGACTCGGTAGCCATCTTTTTTACTCCTCATGTCAGGTGTTATGTCGCCTTGGCTCTTTCCAATGGTCTGAATTACAGAAAGCTATAGACCTCTTTTTCTTTTCCTTCTCAATCTTCAACAACTTTGCCTTTTGCAACCTGCGATTCTTCTCCTCTATCATAGCCATTAGAAAATCCTTTTCCATCATCTTTTGTTCTTCCATCCTCCACCGTTCTTCCTCTTCTTTCCTCAACCTTAATTCCTCTTCCAACAGATACTCCTGAGTAACAGGTGATGCATTTAAAATACATTTAATACAGTATGGGAAAAGTGTACATTTGGATATAACATTACCAGAACTACATCATCCTCATCATCACAATCTGCCGGCTCTGAACGAATGCTAGAAATAAGAGAGTCAACCAACTCGTGGAATTCACGATTTACTTGCTCTCGAAACTCATAGCTGAGGTGGGAAAAGGATGCAAAAAAGTCCAATTTATCCTGTAAGCGAAATAAAGTGCATTGTAAATAAAACGGATAGTTCTTTCAAAGAAATAAAGATAATACTTGGATGAACAGGCGTACTAAATGCAAGTTCTTTCACTTGCAAGGACCTACAAGGTAATAAAGGGTATTATCCTTAAGAATAATTCTAATATAAACGTATAATTATTATTTAACCTTGACTAGCAAATTACCTGAATAATAGCCTCCAGTTTGAAAACACGAGAATTCAACTCTTGAATGACACAATCCTTGAGGCTGATTTCTGTTAGAAGACTACTGGTCTGTACCCTAGACACAATCGGTAAATACTTTTTTTCTGTCCTACCACGTTTCCGTGCAGCAGCCAACTTCTGTAGATACACATCGTAATCATGCGGTAATTTTGTTGGAAGAGTCCTTGGTATGTAGCCAACCCTGTTTTTGTGTCCTACCACGTTTGTTAGACCATGAACCACATTTTTTAGAAGAACATATCTAACAAATGTGGTTCATGGTCAAAGAAGAACATATCCAGCCACCCTCCAAAACAGGTTGTCCTAAACAATTTCTTTCTAGTATGATTCAGCTTTTCTTTAATTATTGGAAAGTATTTCAATTTGCTCCTTACAATGACATTGGCTTCGTATTCCTAAGAAAATAATAAATAAAAACAAACAGTTAACAATAATTAACAAGTATCTTACGAAAACTACAATCAATAAAAAAACGTATACTGACTTCCTGATACTGCAATCATATTTAACAAATGAAACATTACTATCATACTCACACCAAATAAACAATGGGCCAATAATACACAACTATTTAAACTTTTAAAAACCTAGCAATAGTATATAAGAAGTATATCAAACTCATAAACTTCCAAAGCGAGTGTGCAATGTAATATGCATTAACATGGATCAGATCTGTAAAAAAGTTGGATAAACACCAAAACATCAGGATATAACCGCCATGGCTGCAAAATAATGAAATTAAATTGCCATGACAACAAACGGAAAATCACATCATTTGCGTATCACAAAATAAACCAACTACTTCAAACAATTACCTATGTAAAGGAGTTGGTTAACATAGTTGATTGTCAATATGTTATAAACAAGTGGATAAACGTTAGTACTTTGACCCTCCACTCGAAATCCCATTGCCATGTCAAAACCCATTGCTATGACAGTGACATAGGAATGGGTTTTTCGAGGGGAAGCTCAAAGTACCAACGTCCTTTCTACAATTCGCGGATTCTAGAAAAGCATTTCAGTTGGATAATCATGAAGTGTGGCGTGTCATGAACATTACACACTATCGTGATCATTTAGATATTCAAAGACAATTTGAATGTATGAAGTTGCGTATGGCCACATTCTTACTTTCAAGTTGACTTTCAATCCACAAGTATATCATATCCTTTCCTTCTTTGTTAAGTAACTCCTTTACGTATATAAACTAATTTTTTATAAAAATCTATCAACAGTCTATAACAAATATATGACACTCATTGCAAATTACTGGAAATATTATGATATGTAAAGACAATTTATTGTTCCGGTTACCTGATGAGGGGCTGAATATTTAAGGCTAGAAAGGTGGTGCAAAAGGGTTTAGCTTCCTCTCGAGTTCATAATGTGTATGTGATGTTAATGTGTAATTTTTGGTGTCAAACTCTATATGTGTGTCAGAGAGAGAGAGCATATATGATAAGAAGAGAGATGAAAGGGTTTGTAATGATAGTGCTAGAATAGTGCAGAGTGAAATAGGGTTAATGAGGCACCCTCACAAACCTTTTGATATCTCTCGCCACCATTCCACCACTATCCTTACCATGACCTTGACATCTCTTTTCTTATCATCTATGACCTCTCTTTCTGACATAGTGACAAAGAGTTTCACACCAAAAATTACACACTAAAAACACCCACACAGTTATGAACTCTCAAAGTAAGCTAAACCCTTTTGAACCACCATTCTACCCTCATCATCAGTAACAAAATATCAAGATAATATAAAGTGATCATATCAAGATATGAAAAAATTAACTTCCCTAAATGGCCCATGGGCAACAGTCGGCTTTGACATTGGTCTAAAACTCCTCCATATACTTGTTTGTTCAAGTGCAATCCAGGTTTGGTGATTGAATAGCATGTCAGATCTAGGTTGATTTATGATTCACACAAATTATCCCAACCGGTCCTGACATGCCATTCAATCAACAAAGCTGAATTGTAAGTAAACAAACTATCTGCATTTGATTAACCTGCCTGCATCTAAGATATAACCGCCATGGCTGCAAACAGTAGTGAATAATCAAACATGGATGAACGACACCATATTAAGTTTTTTTTGCTACTCATAGGTGGTGCCGTACATCCATCTTTGATCATTGATATGTTAGTTTCGTAACATAATACGGAGGCTCAGATCTGTATAAATCAATAGTTTACTCACATACATGATACAAATCTTCGAGCCAAGCATGCTTCATTGGGACGGGCGTCTGCTAGGGAGAAATGATTATATACTCTCACAGAAAATATATATTCATGTGTTGCCATAGGATGCCAGCCACAATGAAACATGATTGACCCGAAGATGTTAATCATCTATGTGAGTATACCAATCAGGAGTTTCTATTTATATGCATTAGCAAGGCTCAGATCTGTAAAAGGTTTGATAAACACAAAAACATCAGGATATAACCGCCGTGGCTGCAAAATAATGTATTAAAATTGCCATGCCAACATACGGTAAATCACATCATTTGCATATCAAATAAGATAATCATTTCAAACCTTCCTTCTCAAACACACATTGGCAATAAATAAGCAAAAGTTGCCCAATAAATCACCTACGTAAGTACAATGTGGGCCCATGTCAACTATATGGGAGAGGTTCCACCTGCACTACATTTATTGACATATTGAGGGTAATAAATTATCAAACTTACCCACCTTATATGTGTGAATTTAAATTCAAGTGGTGTTGCTAAATAGGTTACAAAATTCTATAAAAAATGTCTACAAAAGACTTCAGCCAACAATTTCCAGAACTGTTTCCGCAACAAATAGACTTCGGCCAACAGTTTCCGGAACAAAAAGACTTTGGCCAACAAACTGATGAAGAACAACTTTTAATAGAAATGGAGGAGGCTGCTATTAAGGAGGAAGAAGAATGGGAGATAGCATAAAGAGAAGCTGCTCTTAAGGAGGAAGCCGAAAGGGAGCGACTTATGCTCCAAGATGAAGAAGTGCTGTTAGAGATGGAGGAAGCTTCTCGGGACAGAGAATTCAATGCATTGTATGCAGAGTGGGATGAGCGCAGATTTGAAGGTTGCTCTGAGTATCTTTACGACGATGGTTACGACTCTAACAACTCTCAAACTTGGGTCCACCCAGATTATATTTAGTTGTGTCGCAGTTTAATTTTCAGTGTATTTTGTTTTGTTAACCCAACCAGTTTGCACCATGATTAGAGTGCTTTATTCACTTACTACCACTTATCTTACAGTGGTTTAGTCACTTAGTCTACAACAACATCCATCATTTTGTTTCTCAAACTTAATAAGTAGCAACAAATCACTAAAACCACAAGAACAATTAATCACCCAATACGTTACCAGTTTTCTTACACTGCTTTATTCACATCCACAATTTGTTTCACAAAACTTAACAAAAACAATTAATCACCCAATACGTTAACTACTAAATAAGCGAAACCCTATATCAATACGATACCAACTTAAAAAGGTAACCCTAAATACGCGAAACCCTAAATAACCGATACACAATCAATAACCGACACCCTAAATTAGCGAAACCCTAAATTAACAAAATCATAAATCAATAGATGAAAGACGTAAAATTAAACGCCCAAATAGCGAAACCCTTAACCAAAAACAAAATTACTTACCCTAGCACAAATAGTTTTTCTTATAGACATTAGCTGGTAGAGTGTCGTGGCGATGTGAAGAAGTGTGTTATCTGTTGAGGAAGAAAGTGTGTTATGGTGGTTGTGGAAGAAGTGTGGTGGTTATGGAAGAACTGTGTTGAGGAAGAAATAAGAAGTGTGTTGAGGAAGATTGTATTTGTATATATAAAGTGTATAAATGTATACAGGTTATAAAATTATTTATACCCTTTTTAATTTTTTTTATACAAATAATACTTTAATACTATATACATAGTAAGTTGCCCAAAAGTACATAAGGGTGGGACCCGGTTGCCCAAGATTTTTGTACTTTTTATTAATAAAATAAGACCATACTTTTTAACTAAAAGACAAAAAATGTCAGTTGCCCAACATTGAAAGTCAAAGTTGCCCAACCAATTAAATAGTACACTTGTACTAAGAAAGTACATGGTGGCCCCACAACATGGGACACATGTCGATTATTTGGGATGGTTGCCCAAATTTGGAGTTGAGAGAGTTGCCCATGGGGCATTATGAGAAGTGAAAAAAAAATGGGGCATTTGGGGTAATAATGTTGGGCAACTGGGGCAATTAGAGAATTTCCCCTAATTATACTACTAGCAGAATGCGCCGTGCGCGATCTGCGGATACCACTGAAATAAAAATTTCATAAATCATGCTTTATAATCAAACGTTTTATGTGACGATAAATTTGCGATGTAAAAAGTTTTCATGTCGCATATTTCAACTCTTTAGAATATTATAGCTGGGTACCCGTGCGTTGCGATAGCGGGTATCAAGTAATAAAATTTTCGGAAAAAAATGTTTTCAATTTTATATTTTCTCTTACAATAACTTTACTAATAGCGAAAATATAATGAGTTTGAGTAACTTTAAAAAAAGTGATTGATAATATCAAACGAATTCATATAAAAACAATTGATAGTAGCGTGATTTTGAGTTGCGGTAGTCAATAATGTTATGGGGTTATAGTCAAATTAGTTGATAGTGGTCCGTAGTCACAAGTAAGTAGAAACATTTTTTTATGAAATATATATATATATATATATATATATATATTTGAACATGTTTGTATCATTTATATTGTTTATTACACTTGTCCCATATATATAAAAGATATAAATAAAAGAGTGCTTATAATGTATACATCTTGTAAAGTATATATTTATGAAAATGTTTGTATACATAATATTGTTTATAACACTTGTCCCACATATATAGAAGATATAAATAAAAAATGCTTATAATGTAAAGAAAACTTACATGTTTAATCAATCATTTAGAGTTATGTATGAAAAGTATAATAATTAATATACTAATATATTAATCATTGAATTAGCACTTAGCACTTTGCACATTTGCATCATTTGTCATAAAAATTGTCCTGACTTTTACAAAAAATCGTTTTTTACTTTTGTGGTTAATTTTATTTAAAATAATTCAAAATTTATTTAGATTGTTTCTTGAAACACTCTTACGATATAATAATAGTTTTGCAACTTTGAAGTTTTGCATGCATTTTAAAATCATATTCATTTATATGTGCATTTTTGCATTAAAACTAAACTAATTCAAAAAGAAATAATAAATGAAGCATTAAAATGTTGTGGAAGATAAATTAGTAAAAGCAATTTATTGTGTACATTATGCATTAAAAATTGTAATGCTTAAAAACACATTAATGACATATTAAAAAAATTTAGGAGAGAGGATCATCCCTCCATTATAAGTAGTATAGATATAGATATAGATATGTGTAATATGTATAAAATCAAATAAATTATACCTTGTGAATTTACATCTTTGCATCATTTGTCTTAAAAAATTGTCCCGACTTTTACAAAAAACCGTTTTTTACTTTTGTGGTTAATTTTATTTAAAATAATTCAAAATTTATTTAGATTGGTTCTCGAAACACTCTTACGATATAATAATAGTTTTGGAACTTTGTAGTTTTGCATGCATTTTAAAATCATATTCATTTATATGTACATTTTTGCATTAAAACTAAACTAATTCAAAAAGAAATAATAAATGAAGCATTAAAATGTTGTGGAAGATAAATTAGTAAAAGCAATTTATTGTGTACATTATGCATTAAAAATTGTAATGCTTAAAAACACATTAATGACATATTAAAATTTTTTAGGAGAGAGGGTCATCCCTCCATTATAAATAGTATAGATAATAGAAGTTTTGCCATATTGCAACATTAGTCCTTGTTCTTGTGCCTTCTCTTCATTGAGAGACTTTGTCTTCATTTTTCTTTATTTACACATAAATGTGTAATAATTATCTTTGAATGTTGACGACTTCAGCCCCTGGACTACAAAACTTTGTGCCCAATTTACTAATTACGGCGTAACTAATTTATCGGGTTACGCCGTAATCCTTCGTTAACGCATACTTATCCACTTTGAAATTATCTCTACGGCGTAACTAATTTACCATGTTACGCCATAACCTTCAAAAAAAATAATTACGACGTAACCATAAGAGTTGGTTACGCCGTATCTTTCAAGGCATTATATTTACGCCGTAACATTATTAGAAAGTTATGGCGTAATCCTCACACAGAATACTTAGGCCCTACGACGTAGTCAAAAATACCACTTACGCCGTAACTTGTCTTCAGAATATATTTCTTGGCCTTTTCTCACATCTTTTCCACTCCAACGCCTCATTTATCATGAAATGCAATTATGAACGATTATGAACGAATTAAGTACCATATTAATACAAATGAGGCCATAAACACGGAAATTTGATATATAAATTATCAGGCTAATTTGATGTTATCAGACATCATTAGCTACCCTCACTCATTACACTTGATCATTTAAGTCTCATATTCTTTAAGACACCTGAGGAGACTTAAACAATCAAGATATGTAGGTACTTGTTGGGAATTATGTGAAGTACGAATTATGTTGTTGTTTCTGCTGAATGGATTCTGCCGAAGTGTATGGATTCTGCTGAAGACATAGTTCTGCTGAAGATTAGTTTGTTTCTGCGGAAGTTGTTATTCCGTGTTTAGTATATTTAGTTTGGATATACATGAGCTTTATTAGGAAGTGATTGTGTATATCTTATTTAGTTTTATGTTTACACGTTTCTTGGGAAACGGTTTAGGGTTTTGTTTTAGGGTTCCTTGTCTATAAAAGGAACACAATAGAATGAATTATACGTGTGCTTACACAAGTTATTAATATAACGATCCATAGAGGATCAAAGAAGTTCTTAGTTATCTGTGTTTCATACTTGTGTTTATATTCCGCTACAGAATACAAGTTGTAGAGATTTTCTTTTAGTTTGTTTGTGATTACACAAGCGATACTAACGATCTACGAAGCTCAAGATCTATCAAGGTCTTCTAGTTTTCAACAGTACTAGACCTTACTAAAACCTCATCTTTCTTCTCCTTGGCTCTTGAGATCCGGATCCCTAGGTTTAGCCTAGACGGATCCCTCAAGTGAGGGATCCGTTGGAACCGGTTGCACCGACTAAACCAATCCTACTGGATACAATCATTTCAAACCCTCTTTGTTAACATAAACACTCCACATTTTCTTAATTGACTTCCTAGATTAGTACAACTCTGTAGTTGACTTTTGTGAATGCAAATCATTGTAGTTTGAAGGATTTTTAGTGGTTTAAGCTTTAATTCACTTACCAAATATTTCTCTCTATAAACCACTTGTGTTAGAACTTTTAAATCACCATTCACATACTCATTCTCAGTAGCTAAAGTTTTCTTTTTACATCTCTCCTTTCTACCATTTCACCATGAGGAAAGCTCCTAGTGTTAAATCATCAATCAAAGAACCTCCCAAGAAAATTGCTCGGGTTGTTCATGAAATCTCTTCAACCGAATCATCACCCATCAAAGCCTCAAACAGTAGAACTCCCTCACAACCAACTCTACCAATCAAACCAACTCCCAAAAAGGATTGTTCCTACAAGACAACCCTTGCCAAACACTATTATACCTCCAAAACCAAACACTCCGACTTCCACTAAACAATCACCTCTAGTACCTAGAGCTATCTCTTTCACCACTTCACTTTCATCCCCACACCTTTACAACTTATAGGACTTACTACCTAGGCCATCTCATCCACCACCATTGCCAACATTTTCTTCAATTGAGAAAATTGTGCCGCAATAACCTCCTCACCAAAACTTTGGTGTTGAAACAACACTAGCACCCATATCCTTTTTCTCCATCACCCTCAAATGGTCCATTTTGGATTATGAGGAATCACCAAAATCAACAACTGGATCATATGAAAGTAGATACTTCTTTACCGCCACCATCAACACATATTCCACCACCTTCACCCATAGTTGAACCACCTCTAACCTCATAAAACGTGCCTCCACAAATCCCTCAATCCTTTGTGGAACATCCACCTTCCTCATCAAATCTTCCACCTCAAACCGGTCCATTCCTACCACAACCATTCCCTAGCCATGGCAATGATTTCTTTCATAGTCAACATGTCGAAGGACTAGTCCATAAAATGCGTGACGAATTACATTTCATGTTCTATCACCTTCTCAAACATTTTGATGAGGTCAACAAATCTACTCGTCCTTAGGACTTAGGAATACAAGCACAAAGGTGCTCTCCTCTAGTCTTATGCAAAACTTAGAATTATTATAAAATGTACTACATACTTGTATCATTCTCTTAGTTTTAGAGATATGTGTATCATTTCTCTTGTTTTATTGAATGAAACTATATGTTGTATGCTATATAGTTATGAGAATATGTTTGGTGCTATAATACATAACTCATTTGGATGTTTACGTCACTTTTTACATCTACATTGCTGCCAATAGAATGTAGGTACACGGTTCTCTCAAATTAGCCTAGACAGATCCCTCACAGGAAGGATCCGTGGGATCCGTACAACAGAAGCATATTTTCTTATTAATATGAATCTCATTTGCAGGAAACTATGCACCATATACTTGATTTCTAACCTTTGTTTTGTAGATTTTCAAAATACACATAAAGACTTTGACACCCTCAACAAGGTGGAGCTTTTCGTCAAAGCAAAGCATTGCAAAAATGCCTGTAATACATTCACTTAGGTTTTATATATTACTTGACGTCCTCCTTAAAAGGGAGCACTCGTCAAGGGGGAGCATTTCGTCAAAAGACTAGACCATTGTAAAAATACTTGCAACACACTCGTTTAGCTTTCCTAATTACTTGACGCCTCAACAAAGGGTAGTATCCGTCAAGGGGGAGCTAAGACGAGAATCTTTCTCTCGTCCTACTCTTTATTTTTTATTTTGTTAGTTTTCACAAGTTTTTCTCAAAACAATGTGTTAGTTTCTTTTTCGACGCTCTTTTTGTTTCGACAAAAAGAGGGAGAAGAGAGTAAAAACTCTAATTCAATTTTTACGAATTTTATTTTATTCTTAAAATAATCTTATGTTTTGTCATCAACAAAAACGGAGAGATGGTTAATACAAATAAGCCATAAAAACGTTTATTTATATTTTACGATATTCTAATGTTTTGTCGATAACAAACGAAAAATCATTTTAACGAAACAAATAAAATACGTAAATAGTTTGAGCCAATAGTTTACTAACACACTTTTACTAAACATATTAAAACTATATCAAAACATGTTTAGTAAATAAGATATAAAACCAAAGACATTTTATAAAACAATAACAAATAATATTGTTTACATCTTATAAAAATGCATATGTATAACAACTAGTATTTATATTTTATAGAAATGTATATGTACTTTGTATATGTTGTAATGGGTAAGTAATAGGTAAAAACCAAAGTCCATAACCCATGACCCATGACCCATTGAATAAGTACAACGAATGTTGTTGGGTAAAAACCAAAGTCCATAAACCATACCCATGGAGCATGATCCATAACCCATGTCCCATTGCAAGAATTCATGCTAGGTATTATCCATGATTCATCACCCAAAGTCCATGACCCATGACCCAAAATCCATAACCCAATGACAATATACATTGCATTTTGTTGGGTATCCATCATCCATTACTCATGACCCGTTGTCCATAACCCATAACCCATAACCCGGTTTGCAAACTGAAATACGGACTAAACTGACCCAGTAGCCGGATCCTAGGTTTTACACTAGTCAGATCCCTCTGGGAGGAATCCGTGGGAACCGTGAGACAGTAGACAAGATTTGTCTATAATAGTGAGCCATTTCTCTCTTGCTCACTACCACTTCACATATACTTTTTCCCAGTATTATAACATCTCTAACCACTAATCCAAAGGATCATTCTATGTAGTTTTATGTTTGTGTGATTCACTAGGTTCCTCTTAAAGGCGAGATTACCACCTCTTGAAGACGTGCAAGCTTAAGTCATGAGTTGCTAAGCTTCGTCATCATCAATACCAGTGAAGTGCATCTTGTTGATAGTTCTTTCCTCCCTCCATAGACGTGTTGTGTTAAAGGCATTAGTGAAAGGTGCCGAAGGGTCGTGTTGAAGGTATTAGTGAAAGGTGTTGAAGGGTCGTATTGAAGGCATTAGTGAATGGTTCCAAGGGTGTACATTCGATATGGTATGTCGATGTACAAGTTAGATAGTTTAGGTTAAAGGATATTGATATCCTTCTAGGGTTGTAACAAGGAGTGTGTCTCATTCGGGGTATTTTTGTTATGGTGTAGTATTGGGTTGTAGTTCCTCCTTTGTAATGGAACTCGGTATCTAGCCTTGTACCGGATAAAGTGTAGGCGACGTTGTGATAGGTTTGGTTCTTCCTCGTGGAAGAACTCGGTGTCTAGCCTTGTACCGGATAAAGAGTAGGCGACGTTGTGAAGGCTTCTACGCCACCATAAGGAGCTTGTGTTGTGTAGTGCTTAAAAACTCTCGAGTTGGGTACTCGGGGAGTGGAGTAGGGCAAGGAAGGTGTCCTTGTGGCCAAACCACTATAAATATTCGTGTTGTGGTTTTGTGTTTTTTTAGTCTTTATCTTTGCATTACTTACTTATATACTTATCTATCAATATCCAACACACATACTAAATAGATTGACATAAGTCGATTTAGATACATTAAAACAAAGTTTTAATCGGTAAAATTATTCAACCCCTATTCTAGTTTTCCACAGGATAGATAGTATGAAACAATAAGTAAAGTAAATAATGAAAGCAAGTAAAGTAAAAGGATAGAAAGTAGTGACATAAGTGATTTATAGTGTTTCGTCTACAAGGACACCTTCCTTGCCCTACTCCACTCCGCGAGTACCCCACTCGAGAGTTTAAGCACTATGTCAACAAGCTCCTTCAACTTGGCGGAGAAACCTCACAACGTCACTTACACTTTTTCTGGTACAATGCTAAATACCGAGTTCTTCTACAAGGTAGAACTAAACCTTTACCCAACTATTATACAAAAACTATGTGAAATAGGAATTACAAAATCTTGCTACATAAATCTTGTAGATGGACAAATCAATCAAGGACCCTTTACTTGGATGACTTGTAGTATAGTGTGATCTCGCCTTCGTGAAGGACCTATATGAGAATCACAACAAAAGATAAAAGAACTACAAGAATGATAAAATGACCAGAGGTTAGGTGAGTGAGATAATATATGAGAGAGTTGCAAGAAGAAGGGTGAGTAACAATGAAGAAATGGCTCACTATTTATAGGCATAAAAGCCTTCTATCCCACGGTTCTGGCGGATCCCTCACTTGGGGGATCCGGCCAGTGCAAAACCAGGGATCCGGCAGTCTGGGTCAGAACAGTCTGGATTTTGGGTTGCAAACAGGGTTATGGGTATGAGCCATGGGTCATGGATTTTGGGTCATGGGCATCCAACAAGATACAATGTATCTAGACAATTGGTTATGGGTCTTGGGTCATGGGTCATGGACATTGGGTCATGGGTCATGGATAATACCCAACATGATTTCATGCAATGAGTCATGGGTTATGGATTAGCTCCATGGGTATGGGTCATGAGTTTTGGATATTACCCATCCTATTATATAAACTATTACAACAATTAAATTATTAAAACATTTTATGTAAATGACCATATGTATATACTTTGCAAAACAAAATGTATTCTTATAATTTTACTTATGATAACTCTATATTTGTTATCAACAAAATACAACGAGATTGCTAAATATAAACAAACATTTTTATGTTTTATTTGTATTAACAATCTCCCCCTTTTTGTTGATGAAAAAACATAACGTTATGACGAGTAAAACTTAAGATTAGATCTTCGTTTTGAAAGTATATGTGAGTTTTACTTCTTCTCCCCCTTTTAGTCGAAACAAAAAGTGAGCCTAGTAAAGAAATATGTTGTGGAATTAAAAGAAAATATGATCCACAAAGCACTAGCTCCCCCTTGACGGTAGCTCCTCCTAGAATAGGGCGCCAAGTGAGAAAATATAATACCTACAAAAGAAATATTAGTAGTAACATGTCATATAATATTCTATGAGACGAGAAACAAGATAGAAAGCCAAGTTACGTAAACAAAGCCTTGTAATAAAATATGAAAATGTAGTGGTGTATATGCCATATACAACTGTAAAACTAAGAGCAAGGGTTGTTCTTTAAAATGACCCAAAAGAAAAAAAAATAGAGAAAATATTATTATCATTCCTTCAATGCTTGCATAGGAGTTAATTATGGAAGTTTTAGTGAGTGATAATGTTGATGCGATCAAGGATATGGTTGAGAATAAACCGCATCTCGTCCCTTATTTCCATTGCGACGTCCCTAGTGGATTGACAATGTTCACAAAAGAGATAGTGAGGGAGGTGTGGGTGGATGGTTTCCAGGTAGATTTGATTTTTGGAGTGTGGAATAGGTGGTGCAAATGTTGTTAAGTATGGATCAAAGTCCATGATGTTTGTGATTGGTGGTGGATAAGAGCCTAGATGTTCTTGTAAGGTGATGGGTGGTAAGGGTGGTGATGGTTCAAGCTCTTTAAAAAATGTATTTGGAGATGTTGGAGGTGTTAAAAAGACTAGCTCTTTTGGGTTTATGTTGGAGGCTAGTTGGCTAGTTTTTGATGGTTGAGATGGAGCGGGTGGTGGACTACACAAGGGTAGTGGAATTGTTTTCGGAGTCTTAAGGAGTTCCGCTAAGGTGATTTGAGTGTCAAGTTGAGATTTGGTTGGTGAATGTGGTGGTGAGTTTTTAGGGGATGATGGAAGTGTTATATTGTAGTCATTTGATGGAGAATGAGTAGTTGGTGATGGGCTATTTGACAATGATTTTGCTAAGCAACAAAGGCAGATGCTAATCCGTGCGGTTTTCCTCGTTTTCGGTGGTGGTGGTACTATGGAAGGTGGTAGGATGAAGTTTCGGATTTCTTGAAAATGGTTGTTTTCACTAGATAGTTCATCATTGTTTGAGGATCTTTTGGGTGACATGAGGATGATTGATTGTGAGGTTGAAAGTGATGGATATGCAAGCATTTTGGAACCTTATTTATAGAATAAATAATGCATTGCAATGAATGCTAAAACCAAAATATAGACTATAATCTAATGATTAGATATGAATTTAAGGCAAGTGATCATGAGAGCACAAGCATAAAGTAACATATTCATTAGTGATAAAGCTAAAATGTTGAAAATTTGAAAGTTTCAAGCCAAAATAAGAAAAATAAGAGATAAAACTGGCTACTGTGCCACGGTTCCCACGGATTCGTTCCTTTAGGGATCCGTCCAGTGTAAATGCTGGGATCTGTGGAACTGGTGTTTCCAGGCAGCTGAAAATTTTGTTTTCGTAAACAACAGTGCCTAGTGTGTGCCTATATGAAAACCATATGGAGTTGCGGTTATCTTGACTCTTTTAAAGGAGACAAATAAACATAGAAGTAAAAAAGAATACATTTGTATATGTAACACCCCTAAATCTCGGTACAGTGGAAGACTTAATCAAGTTTTTGGGGCGTTATATTATGATTGACATCTCACACAAGTATAGCAAACAAGATAGTCGTTTTCATTCAAAAGCCAATCCCAAATGTAAATATTCAAAACATTAATCCAGAAGTATAAATAGTAGGCCCAAACATGATTTAATAAAATAGGTCCCCATAAATTATCTGAGTTTGAAATCGATCCTTGACCATGCCTCCTTGCCAAGCTTCCACCGATCACGTACTCCAAACATCAATTAAATACCTGAGAAATCATGCTAAAAGGTCAGCTAACGCTGATGAGTTCATAGGTTTAAGATCGAGTAAAAGTAGTGGACCTGTAGGATTTAATTTGCTATGCGAGACTTAAGATAGATACACATCAACCACAAACAAATATCATATCCGATAACACAACGGGCCCCAGCGACTCCAGCCAGCACAGCCGTAGCAAAGTCTAGAACGATTGCTAACCCTAGACTAGGTCGAGGTAAAAGTCTACTCTTAGCTAGGCAACATGTTATAGCAATTAGGATTGCTACCCTAGACTAAGGCAACAGCTACCACATATCTTATCTAAACAGTCAAGCACATAAGCAAATCCAAAATAGTTTAAAAGGTCCAAAAACAGTAGCATGATTCTCACCCCAATTAGTTTAAAACATAGATAAAAGTGGGGCTATGAAACTCACCTCAAGCAAGCAACGCACAAATAAACACTAGCAGAAGATAACAGCTAATCACGGCACAGCAACAATCGACTCGGCACAACCTATTAATGTAAACTCATTTTAATATATAATTCCCAAAATCAACGTTATCTACCCCAATGTATTTCGTTTTGTTATTTCCAAAAATGTCTCGTTTCACCGTTTAGTCCTAGTGTTTGGTATCCTCATGTGGGTGTATCGACTCAATATGATATGAACGCACTCCAACAACCAGCAACACAATATGCAACTCAATGCTACACAATGTGCAACTCAATGCAACACAATGAGATGTCTAAGCGATAAGCTCCATAGTCCAATAAGTTTCGGAATAAATAGTAGACCTTATCGAATTCGTCAACTCGATAAACTCAATTATCCATTCGTGTCGCTTATTATTCCATAAACCGGTCGCATCCTAACGAGTCATAAGGATAATTCACCCATTAATATTGTTATCCAACGTGCCTAACGGGCTTTTATTAGAT
Organism: Chrysanthemum makinoi; assembly: GCA_910596185.1. Lineage (NCBI taxonomy): Eukaryota > Viridiplantae > Streptophyta > Magnoliopsida > Asterales > Asteraceae > Chrysanthemum > Chrysanthemum makinoi. Next base: position 301,717,812 of record OU343223.1, read on the forward strand.
TCGTCAACCTAATAAGTCCGTTACCCACGTGGATCGACACTATTAACGTTAGATTATCCGTAACCCATGCACACAACGTAAATGATTAAATACTTGAAAAATAGTATTAAATGCCCATAATTGGCATATTTCGATAAACGTGTACTCGAAACATTAAATATTTATTTTTTAGAAAACATTTCCATTTTAGTCGTTAATTTCAATTTAAAATAGTAAGTAACAAGATAAATCTTGTTATCGATATTTTTGGTATAAAAACCTTTTTATTATTTAAGTTTCATAGTTTTATTAACCTTTTTGTATATATTACGTCAATTTCATTATTAGTTTCCAAATCGTTATTCGCTTCGAGTCCACAAGCACGAGTCATGACTTCTCGGCTTTTAATCAATCAATAGTCCAAACTATACTAAAGTCTATGTTACGGCTTTGTCGGAGTCAACTATTGACTAAAAAGTCAAAGTAACACCGACGTAACTCAAAGTTGACAATTTATATTATAAGTCCAAATTAAAAGTCATAATAGCGCTATTCAATCTCAAATCAACCCAAATCAATCTCGCCAACCAATCAACTAACCAATTATACCCGAAACCAATGTTATGACCCTAATGGTCATGACACGGTCGCGGTTAAGACCACGTGAACCAAACAAGCTCTAGAAGCTTTTCGGCTCCACGCGTCTCATCCAAACATCAACAATATCAATGTTAGGTCACTAGATTTACAACACAAGCTTAATAGAAAGAGATAAAGGCGATTGAACAAGAAACCAAACACATACACACACGATATACTTATACGGTTATGTGTAGGAAATGTGTGAAAGGAAATAAATTGAACAACCAACCCTCAAGTGAGGGTTATACAAGAGTATTTATAGGAGGGAAGCTAGGGCAACACTCCTAGTTCCCATCCTTTTCCTTATTGGACTTGGGCCTAGGCTTATGGGCCTTCTACATAAGCCTAAGGCTAATAACAAACATAAAGGCCATAATTAAGCTAACTATTACATATGAATTACTAACACTTGACTTAGGTTTAGGAGTGATTCCAACAATCTCCCCCTAAGTGTTGGTGATGAAAACTGTAAACGGTGAAGGCGTTGATGTAATAGTAGCTTTGACGTCTTCTGACATTCTTCTTTCTTGTGAGAAGATTTGCCTTGATTCGAACAATCTCTCCAGTGTAGAGAAATTGTCATCTTTGAACAGTTCTGCTTTGACGTCATCTTTGTCTTTGTTCTTTAATCATTGTTCTTTGTGATGGTAGTGATAGTATGTTGTTGTTGTCTGCATCAAGTCTGCCTCAGGTCTGCTTCACTGCTCCAGTGTCTCTACGTCATTCTTCAATACGCTCATACGCTCTTTGACGTTGAATTTCAGTACTGATGAAGTTCTTTAAGTCTTTAAACTTTGTAGATTCTATGATTAGATGAAGAATCATTCTGACTTTTTTGTTGCTTTTAGATAGAGCTTCCATTAGTGATGATGTTGGCGTGAGCATGAGAAGAATCTGTACGATCATTCCGCTCCAGAGCTTCCATAAGAAGAAAACATTAAAATGGTTAGTAATAAGCGGATTCCAGCACCTACAAATTTGAACTTCGAGAGTGTTAACAGCATAGTGTGAAAACACAACTCTAATTTTCACAAAGGCCGTTCCTGAACCGGAGTCCCACAAGAGAGATAACGCGATATATCGAAGTACATCTACGGTTCAGATGAGTCGCTGAGGTACACCAAAGTATCACCTCACGACTGTAGACCGTTTGAGACCACTAAGCGTAATCCACGGGGAGTTACCGAAGCGACCTGCTTCGTGGGGGCTTTTTGATGTTGATCCTGGCAGGAGTTTCCATTCAATCACAGAGGATCACAATTGTGAACCTCTCATAAATGTTCTCGACAGATTGCTAAGATCTGTGAAGGACTCGATAACGTACCACTGATGTTCTTATTGTTGAACACCAAGTGATGAAATGTCAAGTGTACCTAAGAGATCTTTTGATGAATCTCGTGGCTCTAGACTCAATAGTGCGTATTGGTTTTCCTGAGCGGAGACTAGGGAGAGGGTCTCCTTCTTCAATACCAACAATCTCTAAGAGATAGCCGATAGTTTACGTAGGGTTCCCTGTGAGAATGAAACAAGCTTCTGTTGAGAGAAACTTGAGTGGCTAAGAAGGTTTAGTGCATGCGTCACTGGGTCCATGACGACTTTTAATCTTCAATACCAGTGTCATCTAGTGACAACCAGTAGCATATGAAATGAACCCAGTGTCTGCCCTAAGTTGAATAATCTGGAGGGCTATTTCTTTTCACCATTTTCTTTGCATTTCTTTTTAATTCTTCAACTCCTTCTTTCTCCGATTCTCATTTCTCCTTTTTGTAATCATACCTAAGGACTTCTAATACTAACTATTGGTAGTGTCCTTGGGTAGATCCCTCCGGCTCTGGCGGATCATAGGACGGTTATTCCTAACCTTAATCTCCTTATAACTCCATTGCCATAAAACCATTTTCAAGAAAATCTCTCAAAGGGTTTGTAAATGAAAACATGTTTGAACCACTGTGAGAGTTTTATATTTTAGCAGAAATAATCCCCCTCAACATGTGCCTAAGAGTTTTGACAGAAATCTGCACAGTGAGGAAAGAGCGCGCACTTTTGAATTGATCGACTCAAGATAGACAATCCCCCGCGAGACACGGTTACGTTGAATAGTTAAAGAGTTACATTGACATCTTTTAGGTGACAACTAGATCTAATAACTATCTTGAAGGTGTGGACAAACCTCGAAAGGTTGTCAAACCCGTCAAAGATCATGTCTACCAGGAGTTTCTCGAATGGTACATTCTACTCGGACAAAGTCCTTTGCGAGACACGTTTACATCACTAGCGAACTAGCTTGAAATTATTACCCGTCCCGGACAAGTCTTTTCGAGTTATTAACAGTTAAGATCTCGTCAATTCGTGGGTTGAATTCTTTTCACACGAGAGTTTATATAGTAAAACACAACATATTTCTTATCACGTATTTTTCTCCGCCTCAAAAATGGCATATAAAGTGTTATTTTTGAAAAGTTAAGAATAAATATGACCATTTCGAGTGTTGCGGGAAGAATGACCACTGTGAACAATTTGTGAACAAAGATTTTATGTCAAATACTCCCCCTCAACGAGTGATATAAACGGTTGAGGTTTTGAAAAATCATAAGGGGAAGTACTTGTTCTTTTGAGCAAAACCTTGAAAAGTGAAATATTTGATAGGTTTTACTCAAAAGTAAGAAGCTTTCGCTCCTTTTATAAGGATTGTGGCACTGAAGCGTACCACAGGGTCCTTTATTTACAAGATCGGGTTGTACACTGTAATGTGTTTACAAGCCATAGACATAATAAATCATACATGCAAAGTTATAGTGAAAGAAGCAGTTCAAGAGGTACCAGGTAGTCCAGAGATGTTGCCAAGAGTGTGAACCGGGCGCTGAAAGCCAGTGATGTTAATCCTGGGTCGACCACCAACATAGCTTTCCAATATTCTGAACTGATCCCTTCGATACAACCGTTCATCAATCATCGTGATGATCCTCTTTACATCCCTTCGATCCTGAGAATTCCATCGCTTAGGAGACCCAATCTTTTGATGTAAATCCTTCAACCAATAAGCCAATCCGTCCCTAACCATCTTCAAAGTGTGATCCCCAAACTTGTGAAGATCTCTACACGCCATTAAGCAATTTCTTTGAAATTCACTGCGGTAAACGACGCCGAATGGTTTGCTGATGAGTGTACATTGTGAGAGCTGGTTGATGTCGGGAAGATCAAGCTGCGGTGGAGTGAAGTTGACACGGGTCTGATAAGATTCAACTGCTAGCTGGAGATCTTCTACACGTTCTTTGATGACTATGCGTCTGATGAAGATGAGCAATGACTTGATGAATTCACGTTGTACTTCAGTTGAAAATTGTCTCATGCGACCATGTACTTTGGCAAGGTACATGTCTTCAATGTCGTTGATAGACAAATTCTCAAAGTTAGCTTCAGAGAATGCATAATCCCTTTCGTCTTGCCTTTTGACCACAATCTTCTTGAGAAAAGTGTAGTCCCATTTGGACGAAAGATCAACGTGTTTGATGGCAACGATACTCTTTGTACTGAACACTTCATGTTGTGATTTCTGAACCTGGCAGCTTCTGTAGTAGATTCTGCGGCGTTCTGGCCAATGATGAATCCCATACATTGCATCACGGTCATACTCTTCCACTGTGTTGGAGAACAAGTGGTTAGATCTTTCCTCGATGGCTATGCAGTTAGAGTATATTGCTGCCGGGAATGGAAGTGTCAAAGATGTAGCGTATTTCCTAGAACCATCGCCATCGTGTTGAAGAAAATCCAAGTCTTTGTTGAAGAAATATCGGAATGGAATTCGAGGCTCATCTGGTTGGCCAATTGTAGGTAGAGGTTTAGACAAGTCGGTGTAATATGGAGGGTTGTCCCGTTTGGTAAAGTCGATGTTTGCTTCTGGGTTGAGCCAATCCATGTTGTTAGACATAGCTCAAGCAATGTTTTCAAGGTGATATTCGACCTCGATGGCACTTTCTGAGCTATCTTTTAACAGTAGAAAAGCTTTATTCTTGATTCGCCTCAACTCAAATTTCGTCATCTTCTTTATTCGGAATTTTTCTTGAAGTAACTTAGCATGCTCCAATGTATTACCGTCTACCAGATCTTGACCTTCGGCAGGGTAGGGAGTGGAATTAACAAGTGTAGAAAACCATTCAAATTCCTCCGTGTTATCTTCATCTAGCCATGATAGGACGTCAGCCTTGGGCGCCTTCTTCTTCTGTTTCTGAGGCCCGATGAGGGTTCTGGTTTCGTACTTTGTCGGAGAGGAGGGTTGTTGTTGGGGCTCATGGTATTCCTCATCGTCACCACCCGTATACTCAAAGTAATCACCGGTTTTCTGAGTCTGGAGTGGCGTCTCAGAATCCTGAGGTTTATTTGCAGAAGAGGGAGGAGGTGATCTTTGTTGAGCTGGAGTCCTTTAAGGTGGAGGTTGCATCGAGTACTGAATGGAAGATGATTCACAAGACTTCTTTGTGCATTTAGGCTCCTTATCCTTATCTTGATCTTTTTCTTCGTCGTCTCTTGAACGTTTGGGCCTTACAGCTTCTTCTCGGAATGCAGACCTGAGTTGGTATTCCAGTAGAGCTTCAAACAGTTTAGCTTCGCGTTAGGCAAACGTTGCAGAGCATTTCGACATTTGCGCTATTAGCCGGTTCACCAATTCATCATCTGGTATACATCTCCTTTGTCAGTTTCAGAACGACCTCCATAAGGAACTTATGAGAGTATCCTTTGATCATCTCGTCTATGCTTCCTTGAAGATCATCTTTCATAAGCTTCTGTACATACTCCCTTTCAACTTTCATCTTGTCATTCTCATCATGAAGATACATTATCTGATCAGCGAGGAAATTCAACTTTCTATAGAGAATATCTTTCTTTCTGAATCGTTTGATAGCTTTAACGATTCGATTCTTAGATTGAGAGATCCAAGATGGAGTTGGCTTCTTACACGATTTGGATGATGATTTAGTTGATTTCTTTGATGGTGGTGGTGAAGAGTGAGAAGATGAATCCGATGATGATGATATGTGAGGAGACTCCGGGTCCTTTGGTGGCTCAGAGGTTTCTTCCTTTGATTGTGCAGGACTATCTAGAAGAAACTTATCATACTCAACATCTTCTTCATTTCAGACTTAGCTTGTTCATCAGCTTTGGCTTTGGCGCTGCTTCTTCATCACTTTTACCCTCTAACTTCTCAGTTCTGGTTCTTCAAGAGTGTCCTCCACACGTGTTTTTTGTTGCACCAAAGTGGTGGCACCAGATCCCTTATCGGGTTGATTAACCGCATCAGGATCTGGTGAAGGTTGAGCTCCACCACTCGACCCTCCGGGGCCACCCATTTGTTCTTGAGCAAATTGTTGTGCAACGTGTTGAAGTCTAACGAATTTAAACTTTTTCCTGTAATCGGTTTCCAGTGGATCTTCATCTGAGCTTTCTTCATATGGCACAAGTACCAGAGTCTTCCCTTTTCCATGGTCAGCTGGAGGACTAGGAGGTTTGGATACCATTGTAGTGTCATCTTTAGCAGTTTCAGAGTAGAAAGTCTCTTCATCTGATGCAGTACCCTCCGAGTCCTCATCAATTAGCTTTCTTGGCAGTTCAGGCTTAGGTACGGGAATAGGAACAGCTTCCTTGGCGGGAACTGTCCCCTTTCGTGGAGGATTCCTCCTGGGGAACGTCCTCTGACTCTCGGTGCTTGCAGCACTTCCTTCATTTCCTCTTCTGGTTTTCCTTATAGGTGTTCCAGAAGACTTCTCATCGAGATGACCAACTTTGCCTTCTTTTACTTCTACCAGATACCTTTTGTATGTTTCAAGATTTTTGATCTCATTAGTCAGAAGGTGATCGTAAACACAGACCCTTTCTTTGTTGACGATTCCTTGATTCTGACTGATAGGGTAGGCTCAGTCAACATATTGTGATTGTCGGGGTCATTGAGCCTCTTGGTAATATCAGGATGAAGTCCAAGTGCTCCCTGGATCAATAGTTTTGTGTATCTGACGTAGGGAATCTTTGAGCCAATTTCTTGAGAAATGACGTCATGTCTTCCCATAACAGTGCTTCAATTTCGATGTCCTTTTTGTTGATTAATGACCAGAAGATTTGTAGTTCTATGAGCTTGGGATGCTCAAAGCCACTATCACGACCAGAGACAGATTTGGTAATGATGATGTAGAGGGTTCTCCACAGTTGAGGAAAGTTCTTAAGCTCCACATGAGAGTGCTTAGTGATAATTCCTGAAGCTTCATCATAGCCAATATCAATCAAATTTCAGAATCTCTTCATGGGTGTGGCATAGAAGTCGGTTGGCTCGATTTTAGGAATTAGAAGAACAGCCCGTAGATCTGCATGTGTGATGGTGATCTGTTTGTGATTGAGCGTTAGTCCGCACTTTGACCTTTGATCCTTTGCATTGAATTCTAGAATTGTTGAATGTAGATCTCTGGAATGGCGAGTGTGAGAGCATGTTTTGGTACGGATGATTCTTTAGAATATCCACAGCAATCAGGCAGGAAGACTCTGAGCATGAAAGAGTTTCAAAGTCAACTCTTAGATTGTTCTTTCCAATCTTTCTCGGATAGCCATTAGGGAAGATATCGCAATGGTGAGAACCTCAGGTTCATCCACATTCAATTGAGCAGCCATGTCGTGATCTGAAATAACATTAGCCAAAAGAACCAACATATCGAAAGACATAATGTTAGTCAATATAAGGTTTTATTGTCTAATTATTGAACGTATAAAGTTAATGGTTGTTACGAGTCCAAAGTCACTTTTTTGTCTAATAGTCCAATGACGTCGTGAAAAGTTTCGTGAGTTAGTTAACTTTAAATTTTAAAGTTTATGTTATCACTTATTAATCACAACATATAGAACGTTTAAGCTTATTAGTGACATTATTGGTTTCGTGACGTTATGATTCATTTATATACAAGTTTGCACGCGTAACAATTCATAATGAAGGTTTGATCAAGGCTTATGCGTAGAAATTGTAGCTTATGTAACGGGGTTATATGCGTAGACACAAGCTTATGCGTAGGAATCTGTCTTACGCGTAAGAAATGTTACGCGTAGGAACAGAGTAACCTTATGCGTATAGCTTACGCGTAGGCGTTTATAAAACCTTACGCGTAAGGCTTACTCATAAGAGTAGACCTTATGCGTAGAGGTCACTGTTTACGCATATCCTTCACAGGATACGCGTAGTCCTTTGTAGAACCTTACGCGTATCAGTTACGCGTAAGATTTCTCTTACGCATAACTTTCTACGTGTAAGGTGATCCTTATGCGTAGAGTATCAATGACCTTGATTCTGAGTTATACGAGTAGCAAGCCTGAAATAAAATCACCATAACATCAATTTTGACACTTACATTCATCTCATAAAAGATCATGGCATGTATATTCATCAAGCAGTTTACGCGTAGAACTTAAACCCTAAAGTTCATGAATTACGCGTATCAAATCTAGCCATAGGATTTGCACTAAAGTTATTCTATTGGTTTAAAGTTGTCATGTGAGTGTAATAACCAAGTTTTAACATCAAACTCCCAATGAATCACAAATACCCAAAAGCGAAGAACATTAAACCCTAATCTCTAATTTTCAATCAAATAGAATTTCTGGGTTGTTTTAAGGCCTGGATATCATCAATTCATCATGATATCAACATCACACAACAATCTTTTTGACCAAAAACATTCACATTTGAAAATACCCAAATCAACTCATAAACCCTAATTTCAAAAATCATTCAATTCGTGATTCTGGGTGGATTTTGAGGATAAACAAAGTATCATAGATGTTTATTAAACGTTTTGGCACTCTTGTTTTAACCACAAACACACACCAATGATTGTGTGTTCATACGCTTATGCGTAGAACACATAATCACGCATAACTATCGTTTTAGCCGTTGGATTTGCATAAAATTCAAAACCCTTGCTTAAAAACTTGTTAAGAACACAAAACCACTTACAGATTGAAGATCAGATAACCGGATTTGAAGAGTGATTTTTGTGCGTAGGATTCGTTGGGTTAGTGTAATAAATGTGAAGAGAAAGGTTAGGTGGAAGGGAGTTTTATCAAAAAAGAGTTTAACCTTTTGACAGTTTTGGTCCCTCCACCTTTTCCATTTTCATCCAAAGCCATATAACTTCCATTTTGGTTACCAAATGATAGATTTTAAGAAAGAAACTTGACGACACTCCCCTTTGACTTATGAAAATAATGAAAGGTTATAAATTTTAGTCCGAGGAGTGTCAGTTGAATCAGAAATGTGACCACCATTGATGAAAGAAATAACCAGAATATGATAACATGCCAGTACATGGATGTTTTGAAACAGTTAAGTGTTTATTTTCTCCCCCTCAACACTTGATCGGAAAAAATACTGAATTTTGAAAGATTATAGTGTTGACGGAAGAAATGTACTTGCAATGTTGAAAGAAAATAATAGATAGAAGAATATTTTTGTTGTTTTAACATATTTTATATTTTTGTATTTTGTTTTTGAAAAACTATTTACAAAAGAGGTTTTGGTGTTTGACAGGTTTTTAAGACTGTTTTAGGAGTTCATCCAATTCCTCTTGAGTCAAACACCTCATACCAATCCGGTAGACCAACTCATTAAACCTAGCAGGAGGCAAGGCTTTGATGAGTAGATCTGCCAATTGGTATTCTGTACCCCCAAAATATAATTCAACAGTACCCTGTTCCACGTGGTCCTTGATGAAGTGATATCGAAGATCGATGTGCTTTGACTTTGAGTGTTGAACTGAGTTGCACGAGATCGCAATAGCACTCCGATTGTCACAGTACATCGGGATTCTGTCAAATACGTAACCATAGTCTTTGAGTTGTGTTCTCATCCAAATAACTTGAGCACAACATGCCGACATGGCTACATATTCTGCTTCGGTTGATGACAGCGATGTACAATCCTGCTTCTTCGATTGCCAAGATACCAGTTTGTCACCAAGAAATTGTAGTGCTCGTGAAGTACTTTTCCGAGAGTCTAAGCATCCTGCGTGGTCGCGTAAAAGCGATTAGTTCAAAACCAGAATCCTTCGGATACCTGATCCCCAAATTAATGGTTCCCTTGATGTATTGGAGGATTCTTTTAGCCTCAGAGAGGTGGGTTTCAGTTGGTCGTGGCTGATAACGGGAGCAAAGATAAACGGCAAAGAAAATATCAAGTCTGGTGTTAGATACATGAGAGACCCAATAATACTATGGTATTTGGTAGGGTCAACCAATTTCCCATGCAAATCAGCGTCCAGCTTCTTGGTATGTGCCATTGGTGTGACATAAGTATCACAATTATTCATTCCGAATTTGTTCAGAATTTCAAGGGCATATTTGGACTGACTCAAGAAAATACCACGGGGTGATTGATGAACTTGCAGTCCTAGAAAGAACATAAGTTCACCCATCATGGACATTTCAAAATGTTTCTTCATTAGTTTTGCAAAAGCGATTGAGTACTTTTTAAGAGTTGACGCAAATATGATGTCATCCACATAAATTTGAACAATTAAAATATGTTCCCCGTGATATTGTATGAAAAGAGTTGGGTCGACCGAACCTTTGGTAAAATTGTTGGCAATTAGGAAAGATGATAGCTTATCATACCATGCCCGAGGAGCTTGTTTGAGACCATACAGAGCTTTGTTCAGTTTGTAGACATGGTTCGGAAGCGCGGAATCAACGAATCCTTCTGGGTCTGACATAAACTGTTTCTTTCTTCGCCATTCAGAAAAGCAATTTTGACGTCCATCTGAAAGACCGTTATGTTCATATGAGCTGCGAACGCCAGAAATATCCGAAACAGCCTCAAGACGAGCAACTGGAGCAAATGATTCTTCAAAGTCAATACCCTCTTCCTGTCTATAACCCTTAGCGACCAGACGTGACTTGTTTCTGATAACGTTCCCCTCAGCATCCAACTTGTTTTTCCAAATCCATTTTAGACCAATGACGTAGACCCCTGTTGGTCTTTCAACCAGTTCCCATACTTCAAGACGTTTGAATAGGTTGAGTTCTTCTTGCATGGATTCAATCTAGTTATCTTTTATCATTGCATCCTTAATGTTTTTAGGCTCAGATTGGCAGACAGTGAGTGCATAAATGCAATGTTCACCATCTGTGTGAAGACGTTGTATCGTAACGACTGGTTGATTCGGGTTGCCAATAATTTTTTCCAGAGGATGGTCTTTTGTCCATCTATGTGTAGAGGGTTGATGTTGGTATACGTTGTGCAGATTTTGAGGATTCAAATGGCTTGTTGATGATTCCGCGACATCAGGTGCATCAGTTTCATTAGCAAACGGGTTAAAGAACGCATTTGGATCAAAATCTGCAGGTGGGGTACTTCATTCAGAACATCATTAGGCGGTTCATCATTGTTGGAAGCGGTTTGTTCAACTGTTGTGTTGGAGTCAACTGGTGGTGCTTCTTCAACCGTAGTTGTTGTAGCAGGTGTATCAGGTATATGAGTATTATCAGGCTGATCAGCGGAAACAGCGGATACACCTGAAGCACGTTCATCAATATCGTCACTGAACAGCGGAGCAAATAGCCTTTCCATTTGTTGACGAGTGGCTGGGGGCTTGTATCAGCTGATGATGGGGTTTGGGGGAAGTTTAAGCGGTTGTGACCGGGTTCTAAGTTGTTATACTCATAAGCCATATCCGTAAGTTCATCAAAATGAGCATGAATCGTTTCCATAACCTCCTTTGTTCGACGATTCCAGATTCAGAAACCTTTAGAATTATCACAATATCTAATAAAGACTCCAATGTCAGCCTTGGCTTTGAGCTTTCCAAAGTCATCACGATCATTATTCGGATAGCAAAGAGATCCAAATACATGAAAGTGTTTGAGATTCGGTTTTCTGTTGTGGACAAGCTCGAAAGGTGTTTTGCTGTGGCATTTTGTAATCATAGAACGGTTTTGAGTATAGCATGCAGAGATACGCCCATAAGTAATCTGGAAGTTTAGCATTGATTAACATTGTTCTTGCGCTTCCACTAACGCGGTTTCGTCTTTCAACAACTCCGTTTTGTTCGGTGTGCGTACTAGATGTCGATGTTGAATTCCCACTTTCTCATAAAATTCACGAAGAGTTTGGTTAACAAATTCATCCCTGCGTTCGATTTGTCGGACGGTGTTTGGGTGAACTGTATTTTTGAGAAAGGTGATGATCATTTGTGGAGCTTGGTCTTTGCTTCGAAAAAAGTAGACCCAAGTCCAGTGATGATAGTCATCAACAATTACTAAGATAATAAGCGTTTGCCATTGATCACGTTGCTGCATGGGCCACACAAATCCATGTGAAGAAGATGAAGCACATGCTGAGAGCTGTGTTCCACCTTTTTTAAGCGAACCCAAAGTATCAAACCGTTGTTTTACGCGTAGGACCTAAAACCCACTTCAAAAACAAAATGATTCACCCAACTAGTAGGCGATTGATACCACTGTTAGGTCACTAGATTTACAACGCAAGCTTAATAGAAAGAGATAAAGGCGATTGAACAAGAAACCAAACACACACACACGATATACTTATACGGTTATGCGTAGGAAATGTGTGAAAGGAAATAAATTGAACAACCAACCCTCAAGTGAGGGTTATACAAGAGTATTTATAGGAGGGAAGATAGGGCAACACTCCTAGTTCCCATCCTTTTCCTTATTGGACTTGGGCCTAGGCTTATGGGCCTTCTACATAAGCCTAAGGCTAATGATAAACATAAAGGCCATAATTAAGCTAACTATTACATTTACATTACTAACACTTGACTTAGGTTTAGGAGTGATTCCAACAATCAACCCACAAGCTACCACGACCTTCGACCCGGACCCTTGGTCCATGTGGGTCACGTACGCCACCCAAACCATGACCATCGTGGTCATGGTGGCTCGTACGCCCCATGCTCACATCCAAACACTACCCAAATCACTTCCAAAACATCCAAACACAATCAATCAACCTCCAATCATCAACCAAACATCAAACCCATCAACTATTCCTAATCAAAAACATAAAACTTGACCTAAAATGCAAAAACCCAATAATATGATACACCACATGATACCAAATCACTAGCTACATGTTTATTTAAGTGTTAATTAGATTTAATCCCATGTTTAAACCAAAAGCCCTAAATTTTACAATATGTACGAATTGAAATCAAGCCATACGTGGCTTTATTAAGCTTAGACAAGCTTAACCCATGTTCCATTTACCTTATTCAAGCCCGATCTATAATATTTGATGAAAACCCTAATTTTACGAATCTTAATAATAAGATTTGGAGGTGTTAATGAAGGTTTTAGTGAGAGTTTTATATATGGATAGAAAGAGGGAAGAAACATCTACAAGATAGTGGTGGAGGTGAGATACCACTTGCCGGAATTTGGACGGAATATGGCCGGAAGTGGGCGGCCAAATGGTGGTTTAGGGTTAGGGTTTTAATTATTTGGCAAAGAGAGAGAGTAGAGAGAGAAAGGTGTTAATGGGTGTGTTTTAGAGAGAGAAATAAAAGAGATTAATGAGGTAGTGATGGGGTATTTATACTTGGGACTAGGGACTAATAAAAAAAGTGAGGGAGGGGGAAGGGTGGCCGGCTAGGAGGGAAAAGGAGGGGTCGTGGGCGTCAATTTTCATAAACTATCCCGTTTACCCATTCCCGAGCTCATATATTGTCCCCCAAGTGTCCCATGATGTTCATTCGACTTTCTATTATCGTTATTTATGTTTTTCCACGAGTTTTGACTATTTATTTGTAAATTTTTGAGTTACGGTCAAAAAGTTACGTTATTTCTCGTTTTAGGCTTTTCTAGTACCGAATCGAATAGTGCTTATCAAAAAGAATTAAAACTCACACGATAACTCATCCAAAAATAAAATAAATCATAAAAACCAATAAACGATATAAAATCAAGTCATGGTCGATGAAAATAGTGATAAAGGCAAAAGCTCAGTTTAGTTTAACGTAATGCGGTTACCTAAAATAGACTACCTAAATTGCTAATTGTCACAGTATATATATACGAGAGATAACCCGAGGGCTCCTTAATTCATTATTGCTTTATTGAATGTACCCGAAAACATATATTAGTTATGTATTCCCTTTAGCATTCAAAAGACATGAGATGCAATGAAAAAAGTTTTTACTTTGTATTAACGATGAAAGAAAAAAAATGTTTGTCCTAGACGTGAGAGTGATTTTAGGAAAATGATACGGGGAGAGATATATTTTTAGAAAGTATTTCAAAAATATCTTGAGTTTTGAAAATAAATCCCCATATCATTTGTGAGTTGTGTGAAATAGAGACCCTAGACTCAGAAGAGAAGGTAAGGCAAAAATTTAAGTACCTTGTAGAGTGAAAATATTTCACGACGATTGTTCCATACGGCCAAGGCCTAGACGAAGCAATTTGAATTTCTCCCGCTTCACCGGTTTGGTGAGGACGTTGGCTATGTTGTCTTCGAATGACACTTTCTCAATCGAAATGTTCCCTTTTTGAACATTGTCTCTTAAGAAGGATCTCTATATGCTTGGTACAAGAATGTAACACCGGATTTTTGCTAAGATCAATAGCACCTTTGTTGTCGCATAAAATGGAAATGTCACTTAAATGGATGTCGTAGTCAACTAACGCTTATTTCATCCATAGTGCTTGTAGGCATGCTTTACCGGAGACATATTAAACTTTGGGTGTTTAGGGTAACAATGCGTTTTCTTCTTTAAGAACCAAGATGTTAAATAACACCCATGAGATTAAACATCACTTGTACTTTTTGATCAACAATTACACGCATAGTGGGAATCATACAATAGTTTTCACCCCGTCCTTGGGATACTCATAATCCCATTTGAGTTTACCCTTAATATATCTAAATATTCTTTTGACGGCTTCTAGATGTGAAGTTTTAGGGTCTTCTTGAAAACTAGCACAAAGACATACACTAAACATGATATCCGGCCTACTTGCGTGAGGTAAGAAGACTACCAATCATGCCACGGTATTTGATGTTATCAACAGTTCACCGTCTTCTTTGGGTGAGTTTGGTATCGAGATGACATTGGTGTTCTTATTGGTTTTGACTCTTCTAATCCGAATTTTTTTAGCATTTCTTTTATGTATTTGGATTGATTAAAGAAGATACCATCTTCTAGTTGTTTGATTTGTAGACCAAGAAAGAAACTTAATTCTCTCATCATACTCATTTCAAACTCATCATGCATGATTCTTGAGAAATCATCACACATGTCTTGACAAGTCTGTTCGAATATAATATTATCAACGCATATTTGAACAATAATTATTTGTGACTCCTTTTTCTTTGTAAAAAAGTGTATTGTCAACTAACCAAATGATATAGTCGTTTTTTTATTAAAAATGATTTGATTCTATCATATCAAGCTATTGGGGCTTGTTTAAGACCATAGAGTTCTTTCTTTAGTTTGTACATGTGATTAGGTTTTTCGAAATCGATAAAGCTTGGAGGTTGAGCTACATAAACTTCTTCATTTATAAAACCATTAAGAAGAGCACTTTTAACATCCATTTGAAAAATCTCGAGATCATGAGCACAATCATAAGTAAGAAGGATTCTTATAGACTCTAATCTAGCTACGGGAGCATAGGTCTCATCAAAGTCAATGCCTTATTGTTGGTTATATCCTTGAGCAACAAGTCTATCTTTATTTCTAGACATGACACCGTTTGCATCTAATTTATTTTATATACCCATTTTGTTCCGATTATGGTATGGTTTTTAGGTGGAGAGACAAGTGTCCAAACATTGTTAGAAACAAATTGATTTAACTCCTCTTGCATAGCCATTACCCATGGCTTCTTGAGTGTTTTTAGGTTCTATGGTTGATACAAAACAAAATATACTACTTTGGTTTTGGACTTGAGATCTTAGAGTTCTCTCATTTAACTTTCCTATAACCTTTTCTACGGGATGATCTTTAGACTCTTTAACATTGATGATTTCTTTGTTTAATGATTCATCTTCTTCATTTATATTTTCTTTGATTTCTAAGACTTCACTTTCGATTAACTCGTCATCGAAAAGAAGTAAGGTAGTTTTAGGTGGAATCTCGTTAAATTTTACATTTAAAGATTCGTCAACTTTCATGGTTTCTTTATTTAATATTACGTATGCTTTACTATTAGGGGAATATCCTAAGACGATACCTTCGGTTGATTTTGGATCGAATTTAGTTAAATAATCTTTAGTATTAAGTATGAAGCATTTACTACCAAAACTCGAAGTGTTCTAGCTAATGTTTTTTGCCTAAATAACAATATGGAGTTTTCCTAAGAACGGTCTAATTAGGACTCGGTTTAGTATGTAAGTTTATTTGTTGACGGCATTGAACCAAAAATTTTAATGAATAGATTGCTCATTAGTCATGGTGCGACTCATTTCTTGTAGCGTTATATTTTTCCTTTCAACTACCCCATTTGATTGTGGAGTGCGAGGAGCCGAGAAATTGTGGGTAATACCATTAACATCACAAAAATCTCCAAATTGCACTTCATTATCAAATTCCCGACCATGATCCGTTCTAATTGACACAATAGGACATCCTAGTTGTCTTTGGATTTTCTTACTGATGCAGGTTTTACCGACCAAGTTTTAATATTTATAAAGTCTCGTTATACCTATGGTCTACCCTAATGCACTAACGGGCAGTGTACCCGGTCGTGTGTAGTGTAGTATTCGGTAAAACCGAGGTCGTCCCAAGAGCTATGTGTGTTGGATTATTACTAAGTCTAGGTGTCACAGATTAACTATAATTTCGATAAGGAATTAATTAATTAACTCTTGGCAGATAAAGTAGATAAAAGGCAAAGTTGTGATTAATAAAGGAGAGTAGTGCTAACCTAGTTATTCCTCCTAGCTAGTAAAGTCTACATCTACTTACTTCCAATTACTTCAGGTGGGGTCAAGTTGAAGGACCACATTTGGTCAATTCGCCCTAACCTATCGCAAATGCCACCACAGGAGAAGTCGGTGTCCCCTCATAAGTCTGTTGTTGTTCTGGTGCCCTAAGCCAAGTCATTAAGTACCGCTGCATGCTAGATTTATAATAGTGAGTGCGGCGTTAGCAACAACACTTACCCCCTAATTCTTAAGTTCATCCAAACGGTAGGTGATTAGTTGGTCAAATCGCACAAGTAGAAAGGGTCGTCAGTTGGTCATATCTTACCCTTCCCATCTCGGTCCGCTCACCTAGGGTCAGTTGGTCATATCTCCTAGGAAATTGGCCTCTACCGCCATTCAAAACTACGGAAACAAGGGTAGCTACCAATAAACTATGCATGCATACACTTAGAAATAATTATCGGAGTAAAGTAAATGCAGACAAAACAATTAGGAATCATAACTAGGCAGCACCAGTGCTTAGCCTCTCATATTAATCATACAAATCAATTCAATATTCAAAGTTACGAAATACAGGTCGAAAATAAAGAAAAGATAAAATGCTAATGCTTATCGTAGGGGTGATTTCTCCCTTGAAAACTCAGTATACTCCTCTAGACGCCTTTGGCTTCTTTACATTCTTTGGTTGTGGTGTGTGAAATGGGATGCTTTGAAATCTTTGGAAATCATGGGGTATTTGTAGGCGGTCATGGGTTACTGGCGTAACTAATATAAGGAGTTACGCAGTAATCTTCAATTCCTTCGTAATAGCACTAGATGCTGGTTGTAGTAACCTAATGAGTGGTTCGCCGTATCTTCAATACAACTTGGTTCTTGCCGTAGTTGATGATGTAGTTACGGTAGTTATCGGCAGTGGAACTTCATTTGACCTAATAAGTTACGTCGTAGTCTTTGGGGAGAGTTACGCCGTAACCTTAGATGAGTTGGTTTTCAGGTGACACTTTAGTTGGTAATGAGAGATATGAGTTAGCCGTAACTTTTCAAAGTCGCATACTATGATAAATCATTGATATTTCTTCTTCAATTCATCTCTTTAGCTCAATGCTCGTAATTTACCTGAAAGTGGAAAACAATGGAAAACAAGCGTAAATCCATATAAATGATATAAATTACAAGCATTATCGGGGGAAGTTGACACTTAATAATTAGGACTATTAGATGTTATCAAATATCCCCCCACTTGAACTCTACTTGCCCTCAAGAAGACCATATTAGAAGATTTCTAAAAGATATCTCCCAAAACACGGAAAATATGAGTTTACAAATCCCTTATGCTAGAAAAAACAAAGCGAACACCTCGAATGGAGATGAAACACTCAAATCTCTCAACTATTCAAAATGTCAATTTCGGGGTGATCACTCAATCGCAGTCATAGCATGTATTCTATCATAAGCTTGGCGGTTACACAAATCTCCACCACTAGAGTTAAGGGCTAAACAATTCTCGAAGGCAATATGGGTAGACACGACAAAGGTTAAGGGGTGACTCGTCATTACTAACATGTGATGGCGAAGTGGACAAAATCAATGATACATTACCAAATCCATGGCCAAGACACCAAAGATTGCTTTCATTTGCATCACCTAGACACACTTCATGACTAAAGGGTAAGATAAGACATGGGATATATAATTGGTGTAAAATAAAAATCAAGCGGAGTAGTCTAAATCTATAACCAAGTCATCACCACTTACCGCCTGCCCAAAGTTCAAGCTTTGAAGTCAAGAAACCGGATCATGAAATACTAGGTAGATGTGTCATTAGAGGACGTCATGATGGACACACTACCTTTTCTCCAACTGTTGGCATAATTACCAACTCCAATATTCAAATATGACCGAGGTGGCCTCCTCAATACTAAATATTTTAAGCTCATAACATAGTGCTTATAACAATGCACTTTTACAATAACATAACAACCTTTTTTTTCAACATAACAATAATAAATAAACATAATATCCCCCCACTTGAGATGAACAATGAGAATTCGGGGGGTCTTCAATGATCTTCAGGAATATGTCATCGTGAAAGAAATTAATGATTTCGGAACCTTTCCACTCGAACCTTGAACTTAGGCAAATGATGACTTCCCAATCACAAATAAAGACTACGGTGAGGCTAAGGTGTATAGGTGTATAACAATATATTGGGTTAACAAAATGAAAGGAATGGCTCACGATGGGTATCTAGGGGTATCTTGCACTAAAGGTGAGTGCAACAAAAGGGTTTCACATGGGGGAATTAGAAATCGAGTGACTAATCGATAGACACATAATGGTAGGCTATTGGGTGATAATCCTATAATATTGCCTTCTAAAACTGAAAAGTCCAAATACGTCAAGCTAACTCAACATACCTCGTCTATGGTCTCGAAATGATGCAAACGCCAAGTTCTAAAGTTTACAAGCTACTTGCACACTCATAATTTGGTGGATTTGGGGTAAAATATTGGGAAACGGATAAGGCTAATCTCACCATATAATATCAAGGGTTGTATGTGCTCGGCTAAGGTCCAATCTAGTTAGGTTAAGAAAAACGTGTCAAAATTTTAAAAATTGCGTAATTTTTCAAAATAAACTAGAAAAACAAGGGCAAAATAAAGTTCAAGAGAGATAATTCTACTCCATTCCATTGTACAAAGTCCCTTTTGTGTATAGGCTTTAAATAAAGGTGAAGAGAAAAGTAGAATTAGGCGAGAACTTCCCAATTTGCTCCAAAAGAGAAGGCCCGAAAAGAGGCGTGCCTTCGCATAAGCATAATGAACAAACTTCAATCCCTGAAATCACACTACCGACAAGCATAATTCTAAAAAGAAAAAATAAATGAAAAATAAAAAACAAACCTAACTCACTTTCGTAGGAATCACGGTTGCATTTAGCATGCAACAACCTTTTAAACCACTTGGTATCCCAAGTGGACAGTGAAGTCTTGAGGGGTTTTACACAGAACACACCTAAAGTTCATTTAAAATACTAATACAAGTTCTTGTGTTTTAAATGAAAAAGAATTAAAGCGAAGGAAAGTTGCATTCGTAACTCTTTGAGAGGAGTTGCTTGTGTGTAAACAAAAACGACATAAAATTTGTAAAGGCGATGGCTTTCTGGCGTAACCGAGAAGGATATCTGCAGCATAATTGGTTATATTTCATGTTTTAGACGCTTTTTGTGGGCTTAGATGGGTAAAAAGGATGAGCTAATAACTCATCAAGTTACGCCAGAACTCGGTTAGATCAAAGAAGCTGCAGCAAAGAAGAATCACTTCCTCGTTTCCTGCAAAAATGGTTAAAAACACAAAACCCAACAGAAATGGAAATAAAACAAAAGAAATGGATAATTCGGGTTGCCTCCCGAAAGAGCACTTTTTTTTATTTACGAGTCTTTAAGTTAGACTCAGAGCCGCGGGGCTCTATGGGGGCCTTTCGACTTGGCCGACTTCCACTACTCGTTGGCACTCATTCATCCATTTGTTAAATCCCCTTTTTCTTGCAGTATTACTGATGCCACCTGTTCTAAATGTTTGTGAAAGCAATTCATCACATGATTTTCCCCGGTCATCATCTTTAGTAATAAGACTACTTGTTATACTTATGCTTGATCTTTCACCGTTAGTTATTGTGTCAGTAAGATGATTGTACTTGTACTGCTTAACCAATCCCGTATTGATTTTTGAGTTCCCCGATCTTATTTTGTACCAATCCTCAAATGCTAATTCAATATCATGTCTTTCACCCTTGTGAGGGTATATCCATTCATTCGCCTTTCTTTCATATTCAAGAAAAGGACTACACGAGGGCCATGCTGTCATTGATTCATTATCCTTGGTTAATATTGGGTTACGGAAATGTTTGTTTGGAGTTGGAGCTTCCTCAATGCCCTGGACAATCTTTCTTTGTTTTTGCTTGCAATTATCAACATTCTCTCCACTATTATTAGTACTAGGATCAAAATGTAGAGGGGGATATGGAGATTGAACATTAACAACATCAATATTATTTGAAATTTCAACTTTTGGTTTTAAACGCTCTTTCATACTAAAAGTTATTCGTTCATTCTCAGTTCCCAAAGAAATTTATTTTTCAAAAACCTTAATTTGAGCCTACAAGTGGCCAGAAAAGGTCTTCCAACAATTAAGTTGTAAGTCTCCCGCTTCCCCATGTCAATAACCACAAAATCAGTTGGGAAAAAAGAACTTTCCAACTTTTAAAAGCACATTATTCACTATTCCCCTTGGTACAGCTTTAGAGGAATCAGCCATTTCTATCATTATTGTTGTTTCTTTTAAATTGGTAAGTTTTATTTTATCAAACAAAGTGGTAGAGATAAGGTTTACCTCGGCCCCCAACTCAGCTAATGCGGGAACCTTAATATTACCAATGGTGCATGGAAGAAGAAAACTTTCTTGGTATTGCTGTTTCTCAGGAAGTTGGCTTGGCAGGACCTCATCGTCTTCCGATTTATCATCTTCTCTTATGTAATTAATCCCAGACAGATCATTTGTGATAGAGGATGTGAACTGCTCTTTCCTTGCTTTATCTTGCGCAAATATGGCTTTGTAGGCAATAGCTTTAGCATTACTTGTCTCAAGGTTTTTAGCTAATTGCCCAACTTGTGTTTCGAGGTTTTTAATTGCAGCATCTTGGTTTTGCAGGTTCATATTGGTGTCTTCTTTCACCTTGACCATCCATTCCTTGAGTTTATCTCCCTTTTTTGTAGATTCTTCGATGTGCCTATGCATTATCTCTTCAAGGCTTGATCTAGGAGGGTTGTTGATTCTTGTGTAGAATCCTGGGGATTTTTCTTGTTGGGAATTCTGCTAAGTTAGAATTCTCTCATTGTTGTTCTGCTGAAGAGATTACTGCGAAGTTCCTTGTTCTATTTGAAGAACGTAATCTGTGAAGTAGTATACTATATAGTTTGTTTCTGCGGAAATAGTTATTCCGTGTTTTATATAGTTAGTTAGGATATGCATGAGCTTTATTAGGAAGTGATAATGTATATCTTATTTAGTTTTATGATTATACGTTTCTTAGGAAACAAGTTAGGGTTCCTTGCTTATAAAAGGAACACAATAGTATGATTAAGGTAACGAGTTGAAAAACAAAGTTTTAGTAATATAAAGATCCATAGAGGATCAACGTGTTCTTAGTTATTGTGTTTGTTCTTATATTTGATTTTCGCTAAAGAATATAAGTCGTAGAGATTGTCTATTAGTTTGTTTGTGATTACATAAGTAATACTAATGATCTGCGAGTGCTCAAGATCTATCTAGGTCTTACAGTTTCAACAAGTGGTATCAGAGCCTCGAGAGAGTCTCTACGATACTAAGAACAGTCTTTCATAAACACTCATACAACCAACACATCAATCACCATGCCTGGATCACAAGATGATATTGAAGTCACCAACAACCGAACACCACCCATCGCAACAACTAAGTATCTCGAACAAGAACGCCAAGTTTCCTTATCTAAAGAAGAAGGAATACGATTTATGGGCAATGAAGATGCAAAACTGGATTTCCAACATTGATTGGAATATGTGGGAAGTTGTCGAGGAGGAAACAGCTTGAAGAGAACTACCACAGATCTTGATGGTAATCTTATTCATGTACCTCCCAAATCTGCTGAAGAATTGTTGGTGGTTCAGAGAGAAACCAAAGTTAAAACTATTCTTCTTCAAGCTATTCCTGAGGATCACTTGAGCGATTTTCACTTCATGAATGATGCTAAGGATATTTGGTTGGCAATCAAGGCTAAGTTTGGAGGAAACGAGGAGTCTAGGAGAATGAGAAAATCGATGCTAAGACAATAGTTTGAAGATTTTCAAGTCTCTGAAGAGGAAGGAATTCACAAAGGCTATGACAAGTTTCACAAGATCTTAAGTCAGTTGAATCAGCTTAAGGCAAAGCCAGATAATGAAGATTGCAACTCCAAGTTTTTGCGATCGTTACCTCAATCCTGGTTACAAGTAAGCATTGCCTTCAAAACTAAAGGTGGGCTTGATATGATTACCTTTGATGAGTTGTACAACAAACTTAAAGCTCTTGAGCATGATGTCAGAAGTCCATTCCGTTCATCATCTACTGCTAGTCACACAGCCTTTGTTGGAGCCTCCACTCCAAAGATGATCCATGCTCCAAGTCCAAGTTACTCATCATCATCTTACACTACCACTCCATCAAGTTCTCAATCTACAACTGGTGGTATAATGGAAGATGTGCTTGGATCCTTCTTTGCGACTATGATCCCGCGAGGAACTTGCATATGAGGATTTTGATCGTAGATCCACCGGAGATGGAAGAGATTAAGTTGAAGTGGCAAGTGGCTATGCTCTCTATGGACATCAAGAAATTTGAGCGTAAGGCCGGGAGGAAGTTTGGTTTCAATTGAAGAGATCCAGCAAGGTTTGACAAGAAGAAGGTCAAGTGCTTTACATGTCATCGATGGGTCACTTCTCAGAGAATGCAAGGATAGGAAGGCCGAGATGAGGTGAGATATTCTTCCTATCGCCAGAATCAAAGGGATGATGGAACTTCAAAGCCTAGATCTTCAGTTGCTATGGTCACTTTGGATGCCAATGTCGACTGGAAGTCACATGAGTATGAGAATGATGATGGTCCTGGTGGTGATAATATTGGGTTGCTAGCAAGTTTCCTTCAGAAGATAGGCATGATCAGATTGCCTTGATGGGCATCTCACAGGTACAAAATTGTTTGTTTGGTTGTAGTGAACGTTATAATGAACTTAAGGAAGCATATGATATTTTGAAACCTAAATATACTGAATGCTATGTTGAAGTTGAAGCTTATAAACATAGTTTTAAAACATTAGAAAGACAAAAGGTTTGGTTTCAGAAGAATCAAATAGCTTATGATGAAAAGATTAGGGTGCTAGAATGTGATCTAGAATGTACAAAAAATGACTTAAAAGGTCCGAGAAATTGAAAGTGATGTGGTGTCCGAAAACAAGTGTGTTGAAAGAAAAATTAGATGCAGAAATAGCTAGACATAACAATTGGCAAAAAGTAGGCCTAAATCTAGCTAAAGAGCTCTACTCTAGTCAAACTCCTAATACTTCAATAGGCTTAGGCTTTAAGAAATATGTAGGATTAGAAGCTAGAGAGGACACACGTAAATCCACACCAAAAGAGGCTTAGCTAATTATGACAAAGAAGGTGACCTACATGTTGTACGTGGATCTATTAGAGGAATACCTATGCCAGTTGACCTTTCCATTACTATTGACTTTGATGGATCACACCATCTTTATGGCAAAAGTCAAAAGACTTGCGCACCTCGATTCTTCATCTAATGATTTTGTCTCTTGCTTTGGCAAAGGACAAATCTTACGATCAAGGGTCTACTTCTTATGCCATGTGATTCAAGTGATAAGTCGACCTACCCAAGACCTCACATATGCGCACCTAAGCCTACCTACAAGCCTTTAAGAGTTGTGCTTTGAAGATTCATCTTCCAAGCCAGTTTCCTCTGAAGACTTGTCTTTTAAATCTTTGCATAATAATAATGTTAAAAACAATTCCTTTAATGTTTCTGGTTTGAATACTTCTACTTGTAATAGAACATCTTTTGGTTTGAATAAATCTTCTAAACAGAAGACATGTTTTGTGTGTGGAAGTAAATTTCATTTAATTAAGGATTGTGATTTTCATGAACAAAGAATGGGTGTATGTGTTGGGAAATCTAGACCAATGTGGACTAATGTTACTAGTATACCACCTTATATTCCACAAGCTACTCATCAATCTTCTCCTTGGAGAAGATCTGTAGCTAGACCATATGTGCAACCAACTAGTTCATACTTTAAAAATGGTTATTGGCCTGGATATGTTGACTCAATGAATGTTGGGAAAGGTTATTGGGATACTGCTGTGAAGCCCTCAGCAGGTTGTTCTTGGCCACAAAGGAGACCTAAATTTCAATGGAAACCCAAGAACAATAGTGGATCTTATAAATTTGCATGGCCTCAATCTAAAGATCCACAAGGCAGGTTTAAGTCAGTAATGACTTGAGCCTCAATAGTGTACTAACTTTTTGTATATTTTGTGTTGTTGTTGTAGGATCATCCTCTTAAGCACAAGGAAGTTGGCATTGTTGATAGTGGTTGCTCTAGAAGTATGTCAGGAAACAGAGATATGATGCATGATTTTGTATCCCTTGAAGGAGGAGGCAATGTGACATTTGGTGGAAGTAATGGTAGAATCACAGGGAAAGGGACCATCAAAACACCTCAACTGGACTTTGAGAATGTGTACTATGTCAAGGAACTACAACACTTCAACTTGTTCTCATCTCACAAATCGTGATACAAAGAACAAAGTACTCTTCTCTGAAGATGAATGTCTTGTGCTGTCTAAAGACTTCAAACTTCCGTAAGATACATCTATTTTTCTGAGAGTTCCTCGTACTCACAATCTATACACATTCAACTTAAATGATGTACAACCAGAAGGTGACTTAAATTTTTTGGTGGCTAAAGCATCCCTGGATGAGTCTACAAAATGGCATAGAAGGATGGCACATGTGAATTTCAAGACCATTAACAAGCTATCTAAACTGGGTCTTGTTGAAGGACTTCCTTCTAAAGTGTTCACCAATGAACATAAGCTGTTGTCTGCAACAAAGGAAAGCAACACAGAGCCTCATACAAAGCTATTAATGCAGTGAGCCTTATTTCACAACCTCTTTAGTTGCTTCACATGGATCTGTTTGGTCCAACTCAAGTCAGAAACATAAATAACAAGTATTTTTGTCTAGTTATTACTGATGACTATAGCAGGTTTTGTTGGGTATTCTTCTTGAGGACTAAAGATGAAACCTCTCCAGTTTTAAAAGAGTACATTACTCTTGTTGAAAACCAGCTGAACAAAAAGGTTAAAGGTATCCGGTGTGATAATGTGACAGAGTTCAAGAATGTTCTTTTGATAGAACTCTGTAAGTCTAAAAGAATCAAAAGGGACTATAGTACTCCAAGAACACCTCAACAAAATGGGGTGGCTGAAAGAAAGAATAGGACCCTGATAGAGGCAACAAGATCTATGCTTGCAGACTCTAAATTACCCACTATGTTTTGGACTGAAGCTGTTGGCACAGGTTGTTATGTTCTAAACAGGGTATCTATCACTAGACCTCACTTTAAGACACCTTATGAACTTCTCTATGGGAAAGTTCCTGTTATTCATTACCTTAAACCTTTTGGCTGCCAAGTGACTATTTTGAATACTAGTGATCCACTGGGTAAATTTGATGAGAAGGCTGATGAGGGTTATATTGTGGGTTATTCGGCTCATAGTAAAGCATATAGGGTATACAATTTGAATGCTAAGAAGATAGAGGAGACTTTGAACCTGAGATATCTAGAAGACAATCCTAATGTTCAAGGACAAGGTCATGTTTGGTCATTTGACCTTGATTATTTAACTGACTATTTGGGTTATTCTAGACATATGGCTAACCAAAATGCAGGTACACAAGTGTCTCCCACGACAAGCATCTGCTACCATGAATCTTGATTCGATAGTGAATTTGAGGATGATGAGCATCCTATTGTTGTACCTTCTTTCTCCCCTAACAATTTTGCAGGTGACACTTCCAAAATTCCTTCTAATGAGAGTGAAGATGAGTCCAATTATGCAGAGGACCTTGCTAGGCTTAAGAAGCAGGAGTATGCAGCTAATCTAGAAGCTGAGAGGAATGCTGAGGAGATTGCAAGAGAAGCAATCAGTGGAAATCACATTGCAGAAAGTGATCTGTTTCTCCTATCATCACCAAATCTATCTGAAGGTGATGCGATACTACTCCCATTTCTACTAGAGTGTCCACAGACTTTGGAGATCCTTATACACGGTTTCCAAGACCCTCAGATCTTGGTAATCATCAACCCAAAACTGGAGTCTTCACCTCACCTTCCTATGATACTGATTTTGAACCAACTGTGACTAATCTTGATACCTCCATTGATGTAAACACCATTGCTACTAAAAGGATCAACATTGCTCATCCAGATCAAAATATTATTGGTGATCCTCATGCACTCGTTAGAACTAGAGGCACAGTAACAAGTTCTAAATATGGTCAAGTAGCTTTTATCTCTTATGTCTCAAACCAACAAAGAGACAATCACACAAACTATGATCATTTTCTGCTTGCTTTCTCTCTCAAGAGGAACCAACCAGTGTTACTCAAGCCTTGGAAGATTCAAGTTGGCTTGAAGCAATGCAAGAAGAGATGCAACAGTTCCAAAATCAGCAGGTTTGGATATTGGTCCCACTACCTGAAGGAAAATATGCTATTGGGACAAAATGGATATTAAAGAATAAGAGAGATGCAAGGGGTGTTGTCATTAAAAACAAAGCAAGATTAGTAGCTCAGGGTTATAGACAAGAGGAGGGGATTGATTATGATGAAGTGTTTGCACCCTGCTTGCTAGAATAGAGGCCATACGGATATTCTTGGATTATGCATCTTACATGGGTTTCATGGTATATCAAATGGATGTTAAAGGTGCATTTCTGTATGGTGAAATAGAAGAGGAGGTTTATGTCATTCAACCTAAAGTATTTGAAGATCCAGATCAACCACATCATGTTTACAAAGTAGTTAAAGCTCTCTATGGACTACATCAGGCACCAAGAGCATGGTATGCTAGGCTTTCATCATTTCTCACAAGCATGGCTATAGAAGAGGTGCCATTGATAAAACACTTTTCCTGAAGAAGAATTCCACGGACATTATTCTTGTGCAAGTTTATGTGGACGATATCATATTTGGGTCCACTAAAGAAGCTTGGGTGCAGGAGTTTGAGGAGCGATGAAGGGAGAGTTTCGATGAGTGCAATGGGGAGCTTACTTTCTTTTGGGTCTTCAAGTTCAGAACTGATGGTATCTTTAACAGTCAGGACAAATATGTGAGGGACATTTTGAAAAAGTTTGGTATGGAGAGTGTCAGATCGCCACAACACCTTATGAAGCTCCAAAGTCAAAGACAAACAATGAACCAGATCTACCTGTAAATGTTCATTTATACATATCTATGATTGGTTCATTAATGTATCTAACAGCTTCTAGGCCTGACATCACCTTTTTGTGTGAGTGCTTGTTCTAGACATCAAGTCACTCCACTTGCTTCCCATCTTAATGCAGTGAAGAAGATTTTTAAGTATTTGAAAGGTCAACCTCATTTAGGCCTTTGGTACCCAAGAGAGTCTCATTTTAAGCTGGAAGCATATAGTGATAGTGATTATGCTGGTGCAAATATGGATAGGAGATCCACAACTGGAGGTTGCCAATTCCTTGGAAAGAGATTGATTTCTTGGCAGTGCAAGAAACAAACTATTGTGGCTACCTCATCTACTGAAGCATAGCATGTTGCTGCTGCAAATTGTTGTGGACGAGTGTTCTTTGGATACAAATCAATTGTTGGATTATGGGTATAACTTCATGAACACAACAATTTTTATTGATAATCAAAGTACCATATGCATTGTTAAAAATCCAGTTTTTCATAGTAGAACTAAGCATATTGAAACCAGGCACCACTTTATAAGAGATGCATATGAAAAACATTTGATAAAAGTGGTTAAAATTCACACTGATGATAATGTGGCAGATCTGTTAACTAAGGCTTTTGATGGACCAAGGTTTTAACACCTTGTGGTTCATATTGGTATGCTTAACCCTTGACTGCAAAGTTTAAGGGGAGGCATAGGCCTTAGGGGAGGCATATGCCTCAGGGGAGGATTTTGGATGTAAACTTTGTATATTGTTTGTATATTAGTTTATGTATTTGCTAACACTAACCAACTGATGTTCTTTTAGTTTGTTTTGGTTTGGTTTGTGTGTTTTTCTGTGTCTGTTTTGCAGTTTGCATATATAAGTTGGAGTTTATTAAGTTTGGAGATGGACATGTAAGCTCAAAAGTTTGTTTCTACTGAAAGCAAATGTACTGAAGAGACTGAAAAGAGCATATAGTTTCCACTGAAGATAAAGTACTGAAGTTAAAGATGCTCATTCATTCAAGATACAGCTTACAGCTTACATTGCATACAATCAACTTCAAAAGGAAATACAAGATTCATAACTATATATGATCTACTGAACCTATACTATGTTCCTATCATTTACTAGCTCATATCATCTATTCCGACTGCTGGATATGCATGACCATGATATGCATGACCAGTACGATGAGCTAAGGATCAAAATGGGAAGGATGGATTAAGGAAACCAAAGATGATGAAGATGAATACAGCAGATGGATGTGTGATATGACTGTGTCCTTTGTGCTTCATCTGCTGGTTTCACCAAAAGGCAATCAATCCATCTTCCTTTACCCTTCCCTTTACGATATGAGATAAAGCACCAAAACATGGCGCAGAAGAGCGAACACCACCGCTTAGGTGGAGGTGTGGAGGTTGGGAGTAAGAAGTTATCTCAGTAGTGGGTTCCTCAGAGTCATCAGAAGACTCACTTGGATCCACTACACTATCATCTTTAGAAGAAGGGAGAAAGGGGGATTTTCTTGGTCGTGATGTTTGTGGAGGAATATAGAGTCGCCAAAGGTTAGTATCATCACTTGATGATGATGATGATGATGGAGAAGAGGTTGGATCTATAACCTCTGGTTTGGTATTCATGGTTGATTGTGGTTGATTGTGGTTTGTGATGAAATTAGGGTTTTGTGATGAGAATTGGGGATAAATGATGTATGTGAAGTGTGCATTGGGATCATTATATAGACGGATTCGAGGTTTAATGTAATTTAATGTGAGTTTGGTGGCACAGTAACGCTCCGGATATTTCTTGAGGATAATCTTTTATCTTGAGAGGTTTCTGCTGAAGCGATTACTTCAGATTGACCGTGTTTCAAGTGTTTCTTGGTTAAGTTGAAATACACGTAAGATATAGTCAACGTAAGTTCCGATATTTTTGACTATATCTTGGGTAACTTTTACCAACTCATTATACGCATATATTCGCTTCAAATTAAACGATTCCCTCTTCACTTAAGTTCACAACACTTCCATTTGCATGAATCAAAACCCTAACTCACAATTTCACTCATGGCGCTTCAATTGAAAAAGGATCATAACAAAGTTGCTTTTCTGGGAGAAGCAAAAGGTGGTGATATATATAAGCCAATGGTGGAATTCTTGAAGAGATCAAAGATTCATTATGCTTTAACGCATTCTCCGGAAGTGGTTTATGAATCATTGGTTACACAATTTTGGGCGACTACTGAAAAGAGGAGTGATACAGAGATAGTAGCTATGGTTGACGGAACAGAGTATGTTGTGACAGAGTAGTTGATTAGAAGAAAGCTTCGTTTGGATGATGTTAATGGGGTTTATCATTCTAATGTTGTGGATATTCTTGCTGGGTTAAGAGCTTTTGGATATCAGGGTACAAGGACTGATATGTGGTTAAAAATAAGTTATGTCCGATGTATGGCGGTTTTGGTTCACACATTGCTTCAGTGTATAAGCAATAAATCAGGAGGATGGGATCAATTTTCTACACAGCTGGGATGTGGTATTTTTTGTCTTTCTCAGGGTTTGACTTATAATTTTTCTAAGTTTATTTTTGATAATATGGTTGAAAATATAGATAGGAAAAAGCATAAGTTTTTTATGTACCCTAGGTTTCTTCAGATGATTTTAGACATTACCACACAAGCCCAAGCTTTTTGTCCCATAGGAGTTTTAACTTCTAAACTATTTGCTTCAATGAGAACTAAGTATGAGGGGGCACATCATCCTTTGTTAACAGCTATGTTGCCTCAAGGCAATGAGGCTGCTGATGAGGGGAATGTTGTTGGTTCTCCACCTTCTTCTACTATTGCTGCTGATGGGAATCCATCAGTTACAATGGATGAAGGCCCTTCTAATGCTGCTGAAGCACCTCTTGTTTCTCCTGACCAACATTCACCCACACCTTCACCTAGACCTAGTTCTAGTCCACCACCTACAAGTGTTCCTCATGATGAGGTTGAGACTGAGATTAATAGGTCGACAACTCCTAGTCCCGTTAGAGATTCAGCTTGATGATGGTGTTCCATTCTTTGAGCATGTTGATATTTCTTCGAAGGCCCAATGATGCTCCTATTACCACGAGCAATCTTCCGGTGGAGCCGAGGACCCTATTACACTTACATCTTTGTATGCTCTAGTGAAGTATGTAGCCGAGGTTACTGATCTCAAGCAGGAGCTTGCAGAGACTAAATCTAATCTTGGTGGTGAGATTGTTGAATTGAAAAGTAAGGTTCAGGATTTGGAAGTACAACTGGGTAATAGTAGAAAAAGGAGATTGGATGTTTCTTTTGATGAGGAGGAAGTGGACACTCAGTTTAAGTCACTTGATATTTTGGCTAATGTGGCTCAACAATCTAATGCTTCTACTCCAATGGCTTATAAATCTGTAAAGCAAAAGGAGCCAATTTTGTTTTCTAGAAGGAGGAGAAAGCAATCTTTGAGCAAGAATACATTGCTAAGTGAGGATGTTTCAACTACTGAAGAACATATTGTTGTTGATACTCCTATGATGGATATTGCTATTGAAGTTGGTCAAACTTCATCTCAGCAAGCACAACTCGCTTCTATACCTGCAGACACTTCTGAAGTTTTCCTTGCTGGAAGAAATTTTAATTTAAATCCAGAAGCTGATGTATTTTCAACACCTGTTGAAGATTTATCTCAACATGTTTCTTCTGATGCACATCTGGATGAATCTTCTGAAGTTCCTTTTAGTGATACTCCTTCAGCTGATGTTGTTTTTGAATCTACTAATAAAGAGAAAGGAGTAATGGGTGACACTGAGTTTGGTCCAGATCTAGTTAGTGAACAGGAAAAGTTAGCACAAGACAGACTGTTAGTTGAATGTGCAAATTTAAAGAAAAGTGATGAATTGGCTAAACAGATTGAAGTTGAGTCTATTTCTAAATTGCCTCCTGAGAGACGAAAAGAATTATATGCAATGGCTACTCAGATGCCTGATGCACACTGGGATGCTTATAGTCAGCAAGCTATTTCTAATCCTACACTTGCTCAGAGTATTTTGGGTGCAGATTTTGATAGTGAAAATTTTGTGGCTCAAATGGTGGCTCGTGGACAACAAAGAAAGGAAGAAGCAACTGCAAAGAAGAAAGCCTTAATCGCTCAAAAGCACAAAGCTAAGAGAGAGAAACCACCAACTAAAGCTCTAAGAAAGCAAATATGAGAATGGTGGTGAAAAATCGAGTTCCTCGGTGTATAACTCAGGTTTAACAATGAAGCAAGTCTTGGCTTTGCTTGATCATGTTCTGATTCGCAAGTATAATCAGATCATGAAGTTTTCTTCATCTTCTTCATCACCTTCTTCCAACTTGAAAAGGATTGCTGGGAATGCAGTTGCTCCAAAGGCCAAAAGACCCAAGTTTGTTGAGATTGTGGAGAATTTTGATGATATTCCACCTAAGGTGATGTATCCAGTGGTTACTTCTGAAGACACTACTGAAACTATTCATTCACCTCACAGGGTTTCTTCTGCTGAACCTTCTATTGTTTCTGCTGAAGCAACTACTGAAGTTAATAGTTCAACTAACAAGGTTTCTTCTGCTGAACCTTCTGTGGTTTCTTCTGAAATACCTGATGTGCCAGCTTCAACTCCATTTGTGGCATCTGTTGATACAGAAGGAGGTAATATGGTTAAGGAAGCTGCCACAACAGCTGTCAAATCTCAACAGGCAAGAAAGGTGCTTGACAGAATGAATGCATTACGTGGTGGTGTTTCTAGAGAAGCTCATGAAGAATCTGAAGATGTTCCATCTTTGGACATCTATATACCTGGTAGGTGGAAGAAGATGATGGCTAAACGAAGATTCTCTTCTTTAAGGAGATCTGTGAGATCAGCAAGGATTCAGTCATCTCGCAAGCATATTAAGGTTGAGACATCTCGCAAGCAGATTCATGTGGATCTAACGGCTGCTGAGTCAACCTTTATCAAAGAAGGATCTACTGCTGATTTTCCTGAGGGATCTCATGATGTGTTGATTAATTGGTCTTTGAAAAATGATGAGCTTAACATCATTCATCGATTGGATCAATCCACTATGCAGTTCAACTTTTTGAAGGAGATATTGCATTTGGTAGATAGGGTAGATTTTCTTACATTGTATACCCTTGTCACTAAGTATTACCATTATCATGCACCACAGGGTTCTGGGATATTCTTATTGGGAGATCTTCATGTTCTGTTTGATTCTCAATCTCCCAATGGTAAAGGACATTTTATTTGGAAGAACTCTCATCTGTGGCAGGTTGAGTCTTGGAGATTTTATCCTCTGCCTCGTGTGCATGTGGTGGAGACAAAGGGTGGAATTACTGTCTGTATGTTTGCTGAGAGAACTTATCCTTTGTCTATGAGACTGATGGAAAGAATGCTTAACCAGCAATTGGAAGTTCCTCCGGATCCAATTGGGAATGATAAGTTGCATGCTGAACAATGTGTTGGAATTATTAAGAATCAGCTTATGCAACATAGAACCTCATCTTGATTGTGGTAATTTGTATGGTTTGTAATATTTGTTATCTTTGTTTATTTGTTTGCTTTTTAGTTAAAAAAAAAACTATATATATTCTTTCTTTAACTAACTTTTCTTGCAGATTATTGATGGTTATTAACTCACCAGATATACCTTGTGTATGTCAAAGAGTTGGCTAGTCCAAAGGGTACAGCTTTGGTAAAGACACATCAAATTTGTTGATAGTTGTAATGGTTTGCTCAAAATCATAGGGTATGCAACCACCCATGCTTAATTGTTGAGTGTTGTATGGTCATCAATTCACCATGGTTTATTCCTTTTTGGAATCCAAGAATTGACTAGCCCACATGTATATGGCTTGTGGTAAAGGCAGTGGAATACCATATTTGGTAATCAGTTCACCAATCCTAAGAATTGACTAGTCCTGAGCAAACGCTACGGTAAAGACATTTCAAACCGCTTATATGGTTGCTGATTTGCTACTAAATCGATGGTTATCAGTGTGTACCATAGTTTTCGAACTTAAACATTTGGCTACTCCAGTAGTGATGGCTATTGGTAAAGAGACATCAAATCCATTATTTTCAATGATTCACCTCTCACAGGAGTTAACACTCCTGGATGTGATGAGAATAGTATGAAACTCAAATATTTTGATGTACATTATGTCCTTCGTTGTTGCAAAGACCTGGAACTTTCAAGATTTGTCATCATCGAGGTGTCATTGTTTGGTGTTTTTGTTGCTGATGTTCGAGTACAATCCTCTGACGCGTTGAAGATCTATCAAGAAACTGGAACTTAACCAAGTCAAATTCCAGTTTAGGGGAGGATTGTTGGGAGTTCTGCTAAGTTAGAATTCTGCTGCTGTTTCTGCCAAGAGATTCTCTGAAGTTCACTGTTTCTATGAAGAACAGAATCTGCTGAAGTAGTATACTATGTAGTTTGTTTCTGCGGAAATAGTTATTCCGTGTTTTATATAGTTAGTTAGGATATGCATGAGCTTTATTAGGAAGTGATAATGTATATCTTATTTAGTTTTATGATTATACGTTTCTTAGGAAATAAGTTAGGGTTCCTTGCTTATAAAAGGAACACAATAGTATGATTAAGGTAACGAGTTGAAAAACAAAGTTTTAGTAATATAAAGATCCATAGAGGATCAACGTGTTCTTAGTTATTGTGTTGTGCTTATATTTGATTTCCGCTAAAGAATATAAGTCGTAGAGATTGTCTATTAGTTTGCTTGTGATTACATAAGTAATATTAACGATCTGCGAGTGCTCAAGATCTATCTAGGTCTTACAGTTTCAACATTTCTCGATATCTGGGCCCGTTATTATTGTAATTGTTGAAAGGTTCTCACTTCCATATTTAACTTCTCTGATCCTTTTAACTTCCTCGTTGGAGGGACATTCCTTAGTAGGTGGAGTTCCCTTTCGCTTAGCTTGAATGGAATGCACATTTTCCTTGAGCTTCTTCATTTCTCTTCCGAGACTTTCTAATTTGTTGTTTATTGCTGCAAGTCCTTCCATATTTCCATTCTTACTTCGGTTGCTCCCTCCATTGTGCCATTTGTGAGAGTGGTCTGCCATCTTTTGAATAGTTTTTAAAGCCAAAGTGGGCGTCATACCAGGAATCGGCCCCTGAGAATCGATCGTTTGCCATGAGGAGATGTTTAGACCTTTGTAGAAGATGTTCACCTTTTGTTGGCTGTTGATGTTATGAGTAGGGCATTTGTATAATAATTCATTATACGTTTCCTAAGCTTGGTATAACGTTTCATCACCCTCTTGCTTGAAGTTATGGATTTCTTCTAATTGCTTAGCAGTCTTTGATGGAGGACAATATCTTTGAATGAAATACTTTTTTAGGATAGGCCAGGTGTTGACTGTTCCGGCAGGTAATCGATCAACCCATCTTTTAGCAGCTCCCGTAAGAGAAATAGGGAATACTCATAACATGACAGCATCGTTTGAGACTCTGGGAATTTTAAATAGGCTGACAATGTACTCTACGTTGTCTATATGTTCATGGGCATCATTGATGATGCTTCCAGAAAAGGGATTTGCACGTAATTCCCTCATAAATTGAGGTTTTATTTCGAATTGAGCGTCTTCTGCGATAGCTGGCCTAACAATCCCTGGTCCTTGTTCTTCCCTTGTTAATGCTAGATATTCCTCAAGAGTGAGGTCATCAATGTTAACAACTTTCATAGTACCTGAAAATTTGAATAATGATCGTGAGAAATATAGAAACGTTTAAAACAAAACGAAAATGAAAGTCTTAATAGCAATCCTAATATAACTCCCCGGCAACGGCGACAAAAACTTGATGCAAGTTTTACTGACCAGGTTTTAATATTTATAAAGTCTCGTTATACCTACGGTCTACCCTAATGCACTAACGGGCAGTGTACCCGGTCGTGTGTAGTGTAGTATTCGGTAAAACCGAGGTCGTCCCAAGAGCTATGTGTGTTGGATTATTACTAAGTCTAGGTGTCACAGATTAACTATAATTTCGATAAGGAATTAATTAATTAACTACTGAAAGCAGATAAAAGCAGATAAAAGGCAAAGGTGTGATCAATAAAGGAGAGTAGTGCTAACCTAGTTATTCCTCCTAGCCAATAAAGTCTACATCTACTTAATTCCAACTACTTCAGGTGGGGTCAAAGTCGAGAGGACATCATTTGGTCAATTCGCCCTAACCTATCAGCAAAGATGCCACCACAGGAGAAGTCAGGTGTCCCCTCATAAGTCCTGTTGTACCTGGTCCTCTAAGACAAGTCATTAAGTACCGCTACATGCTAGATTTATAATAGTGAGTGCCCGGGCGTTAGCAACTTAAACACTCACCCCCTAATTCTTAAGTTCATCCAAACGGTAGGTGATCAGTTGGTCAAATCGCACAAGTAGAAAGGGTCGTCAGTTGGTCATATCTTACCCTTTCCATCTCAGTCCGCTCACCTAGGGTCAGTTGGTCATATATCCTAGGCAATTGGCCTCTACCGCCATTCAAAACTACCGAAACAAGGGTAGCTACCAATAAACTATGCATGCATACACTTAGAAATAATTATGCGGAAGTAAAGTAAATGCAGACTAAACAATTAAGGAATCATAACTAGGCCAGCACCAGGAGGTGCTTAGCCGCTCATATTAATCATACAAATCAATTCAATATTCAAAGTTATGAAATACATGAATCGAAAGTAAAGAAAAGATAAAATGCTAATGCTTATCGTAGGGGAGTGATTTCTCCCTTGGAGACAGCTCTGTATGCTCCTCTAGACCTGCCTTTGGCTTCTTCCCACATTCTTTGGTTGTGGTGTGTGAAATGGGATGCTTTGAAATGCTAGAAATCGTGTGGTATTTATAGGCCAGATCTGGGTTACGGCGTAACTAATATAAGAGTTACGCCGTAATCTTCAACTCCTTCGTAATAGTACTAGAGATGCTGGTTACGACGTAACCTAATGAGTGGTTACGCCGTATCTTCAATACAACTTGGTTACGCCGTAGTTGAGGATGTAGTTACGGTGTAGTTATCAGCGGCGTGGAACCTCATTTGACCTAATAAGTTATGTCGCAATCTTTGGGGAGAGTTACGCCGTAACCTTTTGATGAGTTGGTTTTCTGAGTCACACTTTAGTTACGGCGTAATGAGAGATATGAGTTACGCCGTAACTTCTTCAAAGTTAGCATACTATGATAAATCTTTGATATTTCTCCAATTCCGCGTCTCTTTAGCTCCAATGCTCGTAATTTACCTAAAGTGGAATACAATGGAAAACAAGCATAAATCCATATAAATGATATAAATTACAAGCATTATCGGGGGAAATTGACACTTAATAATCAGGACTATTTTATGTTATCACTTACTTAAGATTTCAAAGTAATCGAACATTTTAGTTTTATTCTTTAAAAATTTATTCCATGTATACCTAGAGTAATCATCCACTATAACCAAGGTATAGAAGTTGCCTCCGTAACTTTGGATAGCGGATGGACTAAACAAATCCATATGTAGTAATTCTAGACACTTAGTTGTAGAAGCCATATTTTTAGCTTTATGACTAGCATGAACTTGTTTTCCTATGTTACAAGCATCACAAAAATGATGTTCGTATTTTAGTTTAGGTAAGTTTCTTACTAGTTCTTTAGATGATAGCGATTGAAGAAGTCGCATATTGGCCTGACCCAATCTTCGATGCCATAAGGTCAAAATATTATCCATAGATGTAAGACAAAGCTTGTCTTTTGGTTCATTTCCAATTTTATTAACATAGACTCCATGTTTTCTAATGCCTCTTCCTATAGTAATACCGTTTTTCAAGATTTTACTACCGGTTTCGCTACGGAGTACGTTGCACTTTTTGTCACATATTTGACATATACTTATTAGATTAAAGTTTAGGTTTTCTACGTGACATACGTCATTAATAGTCAAGGATTTGTGAGAGATTGTATCTTTACCGATGATTTTGCTCTTTCTATTTCCGAAAACCACATTTCCTCCATTGAAGGATTCATATATGGAGAATAATGCTTTATTATCGGTCATATGCCTTATGCACCCGCTATCGTTGATCCATTCGTCCGTATCCAAGTCAACCTTTAGGCACCCCTAAGAAAACAATTAACTCAAAAGTTCGGTCCCTATTTGTTCGTGGGTCCATTGATGTTATACATTTCATTCATATGAGGCATATAAGAAAATGGTGAGAAAGCGTTCCAAGGTGTAAAGTTTTGAAATGAAAAACTATTTTGTGTGTTAGGATTCCATCCCATTTGATGGTGGTTACTTCTAGGGTCAACATTGTTTGGCCTTCTTATATTTGTGTTTGGTTTAGAAAATGATGGACCTTTGTTTTTCATAAAATTTTGACTTTGTTTTAGGGGGAGGTAATTGTTTAACATTTCTAACAGTAACATGGGTTGGTTTCTTTTTGTCAACAATAACCAAATCAGTTCTAGAAGACGTGGTTGCGTTATTTCTACTGTTTACTGGTACAGACCCACAGATCCCTAAATTTACACTAGCTGGTTCCTTTTTCAAGGGATCCGTGACTACAGTAGCTTGTTTTTCAATTGCTTTAACGAATTATGTTTCCTTAATCTCGCTAGTTGACGCAATGCGTTCCTGAATACATAGACCCTTTTGATTATTACCCGTTTTAACACTATCAAGTATTTAGCAAGAGTATTAGTACTTATTCTAGCAATCTTAGAATCAAGATGATCAACTAACGTTGGAAGTTCTACACAAAGCTTGCATTCACTATCTACTTCTTATCTCTTCTCTAATCTCTTTAATTTATCTTTTAGTTCAAGAACTTCCTTTTCTAAAAGTTCATTTTTGTTTTTCAAAATCTTGTTTTTGTTAATTACTTTGAGACTAATTTTGCAAAGCTTATCGTATTCAAGATGTAAGGATTCATCATGTAACAATGAACTACTATAATATAGAGAGTCGGAACATACCTCGTTGGAGTCTTTTGCCATGAGAGAAATTTCTTCCTTTTCTTCCTCACTCATTCCCCACGAGCCACTCACGAACGCCTTTTGTTCGTCACGTTTGGGACAGTTACTTATGAAGTGATTAGGATCCCCGAATTTGAAACACTTGTGTTCGTCATTCACTTTCTTATCGTCTTTGCTTTTCCACAACCGTCTCTTGTCGTCATAAGGTTGCTTGATATATATTCCTTTTCTCCGAAAGAACTTCTTGAAGTCGCGTACCGCCATTGCATACTCTTCGTCATCACTTTCCGAAGATGAGGTTTCTTCATCACTTGAGACTTTCTTCGCCTTTAAAGCAAGAGATTTATGTTTCTCATTCTTTTCCTTTTAGACCTCTGAGTCTTTAGTGAGTACGAGCTTATAGAATTTTAGGTTGCCTATGAGTTCATCGAGAGTGAGTATTGACAAGTCTTTGGATTCTTTGATGGTCATCACCTTCGGTCTCCACTTTGATGGAAGCGCCCTTAGAAATCTCCTGACATGATTACGACTAGAAAAATACTCTTCAAGTGCTTGTAATGAAGTAATAATATTATTAAAGCTAGTAAAAGAATTATCAATACTATCCTCATCCAATATTGAAAATTGTTCATATTTTTGAACAAATAAATCAATTTTGTTGTTTTTAACTTGTTGATTTCCTTGGTGTGTTACAACCAAAGGATTCCAAATTTCTTTAGCGGTTTTATGCATAGAAATTCTTTCAAATTCCTTTTTAGGTAAGGCATTGTATAAAACTTTTTTTGCCTCACTATTTTTTGAAAGCTTTTTCTTTTGGTCGTCGGTGAGACGATCATGAGAAATGTTTTCTTCATTGCCGGTTTTATCATCTTTTGTAGTTGCTTGAAAATCACCTTCAACAATAATATACCAAAGATCAATATCTTTTGATTTCACATAAGTTTCAAATCTATTTTTCCAATAAATAAAACTATTAGTTTCAAGTAGTGGAGGTCATTGCATAGATTGCCCTTCTCTATAATTTTCAAAACTCATTGTGATCAAAAATTTTTTAAAATACAATTTACTTTAAAACTTTTGTAAACCTTGCTCTGATACCAATTGTTGAACACTAGAAGGGGGGTTGAATAGTTTTACCGATTTTAATTTAAGTTTTAAAGATTTAGATTCGATCTTATGTGAATTCGTATGGATGGATAGATAGTATGAAACAATAAGTAAAGTAAATAATGAAAGCAATTAAAGTAAAATGATAGAAAGTAGCGACACAAGTGATTTATAGTGGTTCGGATATAAGGACACCTTCCTTGCCCTACTCGACTCCCCGAGTACCCCACTCGAGAGTTCAACCACTATGTCAACAAGCTCCTTCAACTTAGAGGAGAAGCCTAACAACATCGCATACACTTTTTCTGGTACAAAGCTAAATACCGAGTTCTTCCATGAGGTAGAACTAAACCTTTACACAATTATTACACAACAACTATGTGAAATATGAATTACAAGATCTTGCTACAGAAATCTTGTGGATGGACAAATCAATCAAGGACCCTTTGCTTGGATGACTTGTAGTATAGCGTGATCTCGCCTTTGTGAAGGACTTATATGAGAATTAAAACAAAAGATAGAAGAACTACTAGAATGATCAAATGATCAGAGGTTAGGAGAGTGATATAATATATGAGAGAGTTGTAAGAAGAAGGGTGAGTAACAATGAAGAAATCGCTTACTATTTATAGGCATAAAAGCCTTCTGTCCCACGGTTCTGGCGGATCCCTCACTTGGGGGATCCGGTCAGTGCAAAACCAGGGATCCGACAGTCTGGGTCAGAACAGTCCGGATTTTGGGTTGCAAACCGGGTTATGGGTTATGGGTATGAGCCATGGCTTACTATTTATAGGCATATAGCTCTTATCCTACCACCATCATTCTTTATCAGCTTCAAATTTCTTCTGGTCTCAATGGCATGCAAATGTACTCTTTCCTTCACCTCTTATGCAGTAGGAAATTTTTTGCCACCGTGAAATGAGTATTGATCCCCAACATGCGTATTTGACAAGCTTTTTTCCATACTTCTTCTTATTTCCTTTATCTTTTGGCTTCTACCATAACCTGCTTTATTCTCAGAACATGTTGCACTATCAAAACCTTCTACACTTACCGCTTCTACTCCTTCTACTAGAAATACCTCATCTCTAATTTGACTACAGTTGCCAATGCTGTCAAAAGCTTTATTCCCAGTTAGATTAAACACATTTACTTGAACCTTAGGCTCTGGTATTTGGTATTCTTCATCAACCATAATAGCCTCTTCTTCCTTATCTGTATCTGCATTATCACTAGAGTCTCCTTCATATCACTACTACTTATAATGCACAAACGACTCTCTCTCCTATTTAATTTTCAGACTTTTCAGACTTGAAAGTAATAAAGCATAATGTACAACACATTAAAGCACAAAATTTCAGACTTACAACCACATATGCATAATATACAACACATTGATACACATATTAAATATAGAAACCACATTAATGCATACAATTAATACACCCCATCACCAATTAATACAAAATGTAAAGCACAATGTACAAACCTATATACTACATCCTACTTATAAAGCATGTTGAAATATTCGAACTTTTAAAAAAAGAACAAAACTAAATAAATTTCATTCTATCTTTCGTTCGTATAAGACCCAATAAAAAATATAATACCGTCATTTTTCCGCAAGCATAACTTTTATTAGCTACTTAAATCAAGTTACCAAATGTTATATTTAAATATATAAATACACATTAACTTGGAACATCATTAGCTATTGACTTGAAATATTTTTCACTACTTTTACTTGGTGCAAAAATACAAACCCACGTCAAGATTTCAACGGGCTGACAAAAAACTTTCTTTCATCTACATGAAAGAATATCTTCACATATCATTTTCGAAGCTAAAGCTTCCTTTATATTCGAAAAAGAAAGAAAAGATTCATAACAATTATGTTATAATCTCTCTTTGGTTCGTTCAAAAATAACAACAAAAATGAAAACAACACAAGATGAACCTACCCAAGACCCTCCAAAGGATCTTGAAGCCATTAATATGCTTTCTTGATTCGAATTGAACTCAAATGAAGAAAAGTTCATGGATCGGTTGTGCTTATGTTTGTGTCGTTAAAATTGTTGGATTTGTGACTTGGTTATAATTCATGATGGTGAAGACGATTTGAAGAGGATGAAATCGTGAGATGAGATGAGTTTTTGATGGGGTTGTGAAAAGTTTAGGTGAAAGAGAGGAGGTGGGGGCAATGATACAAATGTTTAGGTATTATTTTGGGCCCGGGTCTTTCAATTCATATGACGGGCTCAACATCTACATTAAAAGAGACTGGACTGGGCTTTCATTAAATATCCAAAAATGGTTGTTATTGAGCTATTGTTAAAATAGTTTAAGTTTGTTTCCGGTTGTTGGGTTAAATGCTATCCGTATTTTTACTAGTTGAGCAGAAAAAGTTTGCTTCGCTGCAGTGGTGTCGGTCGCTGAGGGTCGAGACGCAACTCCGCCTCCTTTTCACCGCAACAACACGTTGACAATCACATAACCTTTTAACTACTTGCAATTATACTATTGTCTTATATAATTTTATTGTTATTTGTAATTTAATTGTTAAAAAGATATGTCTGCATAACATCACACTGCAAGAAAATATAGTCACAGGGTACCCGCCGCCGCATCGCGCGGGTACCCTGCTAGTTCACTATCATGAGCACTATCAATCATGTCATCCTGAACATCATGTTGTACCTGTTGATGATTACCCTGCTCAACAACTTCCTCACTTTTATGCTCTACAAATGCTACTTGTAAATGAACATGTTCCTTAGTGCTAGCAGCTTGCAATTCAGTTTAGGGAATATTTAGTTCGACATTCAAGCCTATATTTAAGTCCAAGTAATCAATTCAAAGATGTTCGTCATGACTTAAACCAGAATTAGTGTCAACATTCATAGCATCCAAATAACTAAACGTTGGACCCGTATCCAATTCATTAACATCAAACTCCATTAACCTAATCACATCAGCTATTTGATCACCTACCACATCATTAAGAATTGGTTCCACTGGGGTGAAAGTCAGGTTTATACTGCCAAACTGTAAATCTATATGTGGAAGCTCATTGTTTAGGTTTTGACCACATTCATGGTCAGTTAATTATGTAAATGTCGTACCTTGAGGTGTACACTTAGCTGAAGCAGAGTGACTACCATAGCCTTTGTAAGTAGGTGCACAAATATCACTATTATCATGCCATGTTAGGAACAACATTTTACCAGGATTTTTTTCCTTAGAGGCACTAGTACAAGGTTCACTAGACACATCTTCCTCATAGTCTTCTATTGTTGCCTTTTTTTTCCAGGTGACATTTGGTAAACATTAAGCTTATTACAACCATGCTCTATATACACCTCTATTAACTTGAAAATCACCAGTGGGGTACTCAAACAACGCACATCCTCATTACATGACAGTGCATACAACCCAACATCTAGACTACTCCTAGGTCTTAAATAGTGATAACATAGAGGCTCATTCTTACATGTGTAGCCTAATTATGTAACCATCTTGTTTAGGTCAAATACCAAGAAAACTTTTGCATCAACCCTATCAAAGATATCTTCATCACAACCAATGTATTGTCTACCAGGAAAGCTCATGAATGACCCACCATGGTGTATTCGTATGGTGAATAAATGCGATGCAAATTCTGCATAAAAAATCAGTTACTTAGTAAATAAACATAAATTAACACAAGTTCATATCAAAATATATCTCAAACCAACAAGATTTCAAGTCATTACCATATTCCTTTTCGCATTCGATTTCCAACTGTTCCGTTGTTACACTTGT
Organism: Chrysanthemum makinoi; assembly: GCA_910596185.1. Taxonomy (NCBI): domain Eukaryota; kingdom Viridiplantae; phylum Streptophyta; class Magnoliopsida; order Asterales; family Asteraceae; genus Chrysanthemum; species Chrysanthemum makinoi. The sequence goes on from OU343223.1 coordinate 301,761,334, forward strand.
TCCTTTTTTCGCATTTTCCATGTTGGTAACGACATTGTCGATACATGTTTGTTTGAACTTTACTCAAATTAAAAATTGAGGGACGAGGCTCGAGAGTTGTGAGAATTGATGGGTGATGTGAGAGGGCGGCAAGCAGGAAGTATGGGAAGTATACTTGTCAGGTACTTGGGGTAGAGTTATACCCTGTATAACATTTAATGAGGGTAGAAAAGTGGTGAAATGGCCATAAAACCAGCCATACCGCATCATCTAACGAGGAAAGATAACACTTGTTATATGTAACAGGCTTCTAAGGACCAAACGGGTCACCGTTCGCAATATTGGGGACGACGTACGCCAAATAAACCAAACGGAGGACCAATCATGAGAACAAGGTAGAGTTTAGGGACCAATAGTGTAATGTACCCGTTACATTTTGTGTTGAAGTTGCTCTTTTAGGAATACTACTTTTTAGGTTAAAAAGTTGGTGAGGAGGGGGGTGGTGGGGGGCATCATTAGTTAATATACTTTTGTATATAGAACGGGTTAAATGAGTCAACCCAAAATCAATTTAACTTATTATACGCGTGTAAGCTATTTAACCCACTAACCCAAGTATATATACAGGTTAAATGGTTCAGGTTTGGATTATGTGTAAACAGGTTAAAGTTGACATAGCTTACCAATAATTTAAATGGGTCAAGATCGGGTTGTGGTTTTCTGACCTGCCAACCTGTTACCCCGACCCGCCAACTTAAACCCGACCCGAATTATCATCCCTAGCAGCAACTAGTTGTAGTAATATTTTAATTACACAAAATGACTTAATTTTAAAAAAAAAAAACAAAATAATTTAACGAAAGCCGAAAAAGATAAACAAAATACTATAAAAACTAAACTTGATAGTTTCAATATTCCTTTTATTAGCTTAAGTTTTTACTATTTTTTTATTATTTTAAACTTTCACTATTTCACTTTATGTGTTTTTCCTTTATAATATAGATAGATAAAGACAATCAATGGTAGATACATTTAACCTAAACAAATCAAAGCAAATAAAAATAATAATCTCGTGTCTAGAATTATTGCTTTTACTTACAACAAAAAACAATTTAAAGATAAAGATGATATATTAATGAATGGAGTTTAATTAAACAATAAAAAATATCACGTTTGTTTAAGTTAATTAGATGTATATTAAATAATTTTAGTAGGAGAAACGTACTGCCTGGAACGTGAAATGAAACCAAACCGCACTTTGTAGGTTCACGAATCACGATAGATTTAAGCAGAAATTAAAAAATAAATAAATAAACAACATAAATCTTGTTGGTCGGATTGACCAAAGAGAATTATGGGGCCAAGTAGTTCAATCCCATTAAAACTTATATTGTTAGTCTACACGCAACATGAAAACACCAAAGAGAATTATGGGGTCCAAGTAGTTCAATCCCCGTTAAAACTTAGGATTCGTTTGGTTCGCAGAATGTTTTTGACGAAATTGAAATCTGTTTAAGGAATTGGAATGTAAAGGAATGAAATGTTAGAAATTGAAATCCTTAAGTATTAAAATCTGATGGAATTGAAATTTGCAAATACTAACGCATGTTTGGTTGAAAGAATGAAATGAGAAAAAAAAATTATATTATAAAATTTAAAATTTAATTTTAGTTTAAGATTAATAAACTAAATATTATTTAATAAATAAATTACTTATCAAATTATAATAATAATTTTTTAAATAATATTATATAAACTAATATATTAAATAAAAAGTTTTTTTACATAAAATACAATTTTATTTTTTTAAAGTATAAATTAAAAAAATAAGCTATAAATAAATTATATTTAATTTTAAATAAATAATAATTTTTAAATATAATAATAATAAATTTTTTTAAATAAATAATAATTTATATTCAATTTTAATTAAATAATAATTTTTAAATCTTAATAACGTGGTTGTTTATAGAAAATAATAATAATAAAAATAATAATTAAATGATCGTTTATAATAAAAATAATAATAATATTAATCAAATAATAATAATAATAATAATAATAATAATAATAATAATAATAATAATAATAATAATAATAATAAAGACAATAATAATAGCAATGACAATGATCAAGATAATATGAATTCCATGAAATTGTAAACAATCCTTCTCATATTGCTATAGAATGTTGAATTCCATATATATGGGATTTTGAATGAATTTCATTCCATTCCGTTTGCCAACCAAACATAATAAGGAATGGAATTCAGATTCCAACTTCTTTAAATTTTTCAACCAAACAAGTTATGAAATGGAATTGGATTCCAATTCCACCAGAATCCTTAGGATTCTGCCGAACCAAACGGGATGCTTGGTAAGAGGTTATAGAGGATAAGTAATGAGAAATATAATGAAAAAAAGTGCTTGGTAGAGGATAATGGAATGACCTATTACCCAATAGTGGGTAATGAGCCATTACCTAACAAATTGGGGGGAATGCTTTTCTTTCCCTTTCCCTTTCCTCACTATTATCATTGCCTTTCCTTTTCCCTTTCCTTAGTTTGAACCAAGCACACCCTTATATTATTAGCCAACACGCTTCATGAAAACAAGTTTAGTGTTTTGTTTATTTTATGGAAAAGTGCTAGATTGAGATTGACGTACACGATACATAAAAAGGTTAACAAGAACCCCCTCTCGATCCCAATTACAATGAAGGTCCGGGTACGGAATAGAGTACGCTCCAAATGAAGAGATCATTATGTTCAAATTACAAACATGTATCAAAGAACCCAGCTAACCTCATCTTTAGTTCTTGTTTTCTTTATAAACATTTACAGATTACGAGACAAGATAGAACACAAAGTGTTTACAATCCGAGAAACAAATCTAAATCAAACGATCACTGACTTGACCAGTTGAACGATTACAAGAGAATAACTAAAACTGAGCGATTGATAACTGTGTGAGATTTGAGAGAAAACTGAGATAGCAAATGTGAGAAGATGAAACCCTAGAAAATGATTAAATGGCACAACTATCCATCTTTGGTCTTTAGTCCTCAGCTACTTGTAACTCTTGCACATAAGTCCCTCTGCCTTTGCATCTTTGAACCTAAAAACACAAAGTGACACAAACAACCCTTGTGATATAAAAAGGTTAGAAACAAGCTACATTTGTCCAAGAAAGAACCATGTAACAAGTAAAGTTTGAAAGTGATATTCCAACACCCTCCCTTAAACTTTTACACCCTGAACATGTCTCGCAGGTTTAACTTCTTACATAACACATGTTGCTTTACATCTAGCACTTTAGTAAAAATATTAGCAATTTGTTGAGTGGTATGAACTTTTATAGTTCTAATAACACCAGCAGAAACCTTATCTCTTATGAGATATATGTCAATTTCAAAATGCTTAGATTTCTCTTGAAAAACTGGGTTAAAAGCAAGTTGCGAAGCAGATATGTTATCACAAAACATCCACAGGTAAAACATCAGAGATACCAAACTCGCTGAGAATATTGCAAATCCAAATAACCCCACAAGCAGAAGAAGCCATGAATCTATATTCAACTTATGTAGAAGATCATAAAGTTGCTTGCTTCTTACTTTTCCAGGAAACCAAAGAATCAGCCAGAAAAACACAAAAGCCTAAAACAGACTTTCTAGTGACTGGACATATTGCCCAGTCTGAATCAGAATAAATCTTAAGACCAAAATTCTCTGTCTTATTATTTTGAATACCACAACCAGGAGAGCTTTACAAATATATCAAAACTTTTAAAACAATTTTAAGATGTGAAGTAAGAGGAGCATGCATGTATTGACTCAAACAATGAACTGAATAAGATATATCAGGTCTATTGTGAGTTAAATAAATCAGATTTCCAACGAGCTTTTGATAGTTAGAAACATTTGTTAATAATATGTCAGCAGGTCCTTCTTTATGATTTAAAATGGAATTTCCAGGTAAAGGACTTGACACATGTTTGACTACAAGAATACCAAACATATGTAAAATCTCTGAACAATATTTTCTTTTGTGAAAGAAATAACCCTTTATCATTTTCCAAAACTTCTATTCCCAGAAAATATTTCAGTTTTCCCAAGTCTTTAATTTGAAATTTACTTTTCAAAAACTGCTTGAACTTCTTATTCTGATTAAAATCACTTCCAGTAACAACAATGTCATCCACATAAACAAATAATGCCATAAAAGAAGAACATTTCACGAACAAAGAGTAATCATACTTACTCTGAAAAAATCCATGATCAACAAGAGCAGACACAAGTTTTGCGTTCCACAACCTAGGAGTTTGCTTAAGCCCATACAAAGATTTATTACGTTACTTTATTTTCATTATTAGCATCACAACCAAGAGGTAAAGTCATGTAAACTTTTTCACTTAAATCCTCATACAGAAAAGCATTATTGATATCAAGTTGAAATAAAGGCAAATCATTTTGAACAACAATATTAATAGGACACCTAATAGTAGTCATTTTAACAACTAGACTGAAGGTTTCCTCATAATCTATTCCTTCTCTTTGACTATAACCCTTAGCAACAAGTCTAGACTTATATCTTTCTATTTCAACATTAGCTTTGTATTTAGTTTTCCAATTCCATTTCCAACCTATAGGTTTTGTACCTTTAGAAAGATTTGTAACAGTCCAAGTATTGTTTCTATTTAAAGCTTCAATCTCAGCAATCATAGCTTCAACCCCATTTTTGTCTTTTAAAGCTTCATAATAATTTTTGGGTTCGATAGATTTATTTAAAGAAGTTAAAAAACAATAGTTTCTAGTGTTTGAGATTAGAGTATTACGCAACCTTTTCAAGACCATATTTAAAACTGCTATTAACAACATAGTCATTAACTTTAGCAGGCAGTTTAGTAGTTCTATTAGACCTTCAAGGACCAACAGACTGCACACATCGTAGTTCTCAGTGCTGTGTAAATTAGATAGAATATTAGACCTAGCATCATTTTAATTAGAAAACATCAAACTACTTTGAGTATTTTGAGAATTGCCCTCACGACTACTTTTTTCACCCATAAAAGTTGTTGCGCCACTCTCTACTTCTAGTTTTAGAACTGTTAGGAGTATTTGGGGCACTACCCTCATCATTAGGTGTAGCTTTCCCTTCATCATTGGGACTTTTAGGTGTTTGGTCATCAGAGTTATCAAAGAAATTCAACAGGTTTAGCATATCTTGTTTTGACATAACAGACTCAGTTTCATTAGACAATTTAGAATTCATTTTAAAAGGAAAAACATTTTCATGGAAATTAACATCTCTTGAGTAAAAAAAACAGATTTATCATCGAGACAATACAATTTATAAGCCTTTTTAACTGTAAAAAAACCAATTAAAACACACTTAACAGATTTGCTACTAAACTTATCACCATTGTTAAAAATAGTGGAATAACACAAACATCAAAAACACCTAATTCGAGAACAGATCAATGAATCCTGTTAATAAGATATACAATAGTTAAAATACACTTAGTCCATATATAAAGAGGAATCCCTACCTGAAACATAAGACTCTTGGCAACATTCAATAGGTGTCTATGTTTTCTTTTAGCAATCCCATTTTGCTGAGGAGTATAAGGACAAGAAATCTGATGAATAATTCCAAAAGTGTAAAAAATTGATTCATTTTGTTATTAACAAACTCAGTACAATTATCAGATCTAACAATTTTAAATTTGCAGTGAAACTGGGTATGCAACATGTTATAGAAAGTAACAACATGTTAAAAACTTCATTTTTAGTTTTTAATATAAACCCAAACACCTATGAAATAATCATCAATCACAGTAAGGAAATATCTAAAACCACCCCTACTATTCACTTTATAAGGTCCCTATATGTCAACATGAATTAGATCACCAATGGCAGAAGTCTTATGATCACTAAAGGGAAAAGGTTCCCTTGTTTGTTAATTTTGCCTTGTGATAGATGTCACATGGTGAAACATAATCCCTAGACATCTGCAACTCTTTATGCTGCACACCAAAGACCTGGTCAGCAGGATGACAAAGCCTACTATGCTATAGAGTCTTAGAAACATGAGCATAAATACCAATATTTTTACCTAGAGTCTGACTAGAAGGTTGATCACACAAGTACATACCTCCAGACTCGCTACCAGTGCCCATAATTTCCTTTTGATTCAAATCCTGAATATAACATTTGTGCTCATCAAAACCAACAAACATTCTACTATCTCTTATTAATTTATGCACAGACATCAGGCTAACACAGTACTCATGGACAACCAAAACGTCATAAAGAATAAAATTTTCAAATAATTGCAAGTTTCCAACATATTTGATTTTAGCCATTGTCTCATTAGGATGAAAAACAGTGAGATTAAGATCAGATATATCAATGAAACATGTTTTTAGTATAAATAGTCATCTGTTTATTAGCCCCTGAGTCTATGATCCACCCAATGCTAATATTGACAATAAAAGTGTTGTTGTTAAAAAATCTGTGAAAGTTTATATTAAAAGTAAAAAGAGGTTGTGATTTAGAAAGCTTGGCATACCTGCCATATTAGCCTGAATATTACCAGCATACATATCATTGATAAGAGCCATTAATTTTATCATCATCTCATTAGACAAAGATAATGAATTCCCATTCTGAGAAGAACTTTGAGAGAGATTAACAATAGCATTAGCAGTGAAATTAAGTTTAGCTCCAGGTTTGGAAAAAGGTTTATTATATTGTTGAGGATACCCAATAAGATCAAAAAACCATCTCAATAGTGTGACTAACTTTACCATAATTTTCGCAAGTTGAATTCTGATTTGGTCCCTTATTGTTATTGTTATTATTACCATAGTTATTAGAAACATTTGTAGTGTTTGAAAACCTATTATTGTCATATATTCTATTACCATTATTACTAGTATTAGAATAATTTATTCTAGATACAAAAATTGAGATTTGAGGTTTAGACACAACACCAGAAGAAGCAGAGGCAATGCCTCTATGAGATTCTTATCTGAAAACAATAACAAAAACATCTTTAACATCAGGAAAAAGTCTCCTTAGACAAGAGACTACTTCTAATAGGCTGGTAAACATCATTATGATCCATGAGAAATTACATAAGTTTCATAAGTTGATCGTATTTTAAACTATCTTCTCTAGCAGCACAAGTACACTTAGGCAATTTAGTCATTATATCAAATTCTCTCCACAAAGAATTAAGTTCATGATAATCGTCAGAAACAGTTAATTCACGTTGTTTAAAATTGTTAATTTTCTGTATTAAGTTTAGAATTATAGACCCATCAAGTTAATTCAACAAATATTGTTGAATCAACCAAAATAACCACAGATCTAATGCCAATTGCAAAAAAAACGTCCAAACTTAATCGAAATCCTAAAAAATGAAATCATCAATCAAATCAAACCGGAGGCTCTGATACCATGTTCAAATTACAAACATGTATCAAAGATTCTAACCAATCTCCCTTTTGATTATTTTCTTTATATCAATCATAGAAACAAATCTAAATCAAATGATTACTGGATCAAACATACTAGACCAGTTGAACGATTAAAGGAGAATAACTAAAAATGGACGATTGATAATTGTGTGAGATTTGAGAGAAAACTGAGATAAAAAGTGAGATGATGAAACCTTAAAAAAAGGGTTAAATAACACAACTATCCAGCTTTGGTCATTAATCCTCCGCTACTTGTAACTCTTGCACATAAGTCCATCTGCTATTGCATCTTAGAACCTGAAAAACACAAAGTGATACAAACAACACTTGTGATATAAAAAGGTTAGAAAAAAAGTTACATTTTTCCAGGAAAGGACCCTGTAACAAGTAAAGTTCTAAAGTAACATTCCAACACAATAGACTTCACACATTCTACCAAATTACGTCGCAAGCTGCAAAAAACAATTTGTATAAAGTATATAATTAAACACGAGCTAAACACAAAGTATTTAGGAAGATAAAAAATGGGCAAGTATCTCATGTAGGGTATCACTGACAAGACTAATCAAAACCTATATACTTGAAGGTTTGTGAAACAATGCATTGAGCAAATTTCGGACCTTCAGTTCCCAAAAAAGACAAGTGTCTATTGAATGATGCTAATAACGTGAGGATTACTTTATTATTCATGCAATATCTACACATACAGATGCATGATAAAACCCTCAATCTTTAATGGACCGAAAGCCCACAACTAGGCTTGAGCCAACTTATGCAATATACCTATCAAATATTCTCCAGTAGTTCGAGAGACGAAATTGTGAAAGCTCAAGACTGGAGTTGCAAACACTGAATACAAAAGCTTAAATTAATTTGTTGATAAATTAATTTATCTTCTAGCAAGAGTAGACAAGCCTTCATATCCTGCAACAACTATAATGCTTTTAAGACCTTGATGTGTTAGTTGTAGGAGAGAGTGGTGGCGGTTCAAGAAAAGAAGAAAAAGAAGGAGATAGTACTAAGCATGGAGATTTAGAAAACACAAAAAACATGATTAAATTTAAGAGAAGCTCAGTATTTATCTCCTTACTCTCTTTTTTAGGCTTCAAACTAAAATGCAAATCTTTGCATTCTCCTCCACAAAGACATTGGACACCATTTTCTGAAAACAACGATATAATATCATAAAATAGATCGTATTTGGAACTGTTGATAAGAACGACACTTCATTTTTCTAGAAAAAATATATAATCAAATCTATAAAACTAAGTATCAAAGATAAAGTTATATAAAGAATACATAAAAGTGGGGCGGGGCGGTTTTCTCGATTCCGTTGTTCGTATTAAACCAAAAACCGCCCCACTATCCAGTTTTTATAAAACTCAAAACCACCCAATCGATTGTCAATTGGAGTGGTTTTTTTGGTTCGACTTTCTCGGTTTTTTTGGTTCGGTTTAGTTTATCGGTATTTTGTGCTCACCCTATTATGTTTTTTTTATCTAATTTACTGCTCTCTCCATTTTAAAAAAAGTATCTAGAAACAAAAATAGACAAATTTTATATGTGTGATTAATGCGAGTTTTGATTAATAAATTATTATTTTTACCGTTACACTTATTATAGAAACTGAAATGAGCAATTAATGTAAGTTTTAATTAAAAAGACAAAATATGATAAATAGCTATAATTACCATCAATATATAAAACTAGTTTTTTTTAAACAAACATAAATATGGTGGACACCAATGTTTCCAAAACCCCCAATCGGGGATTGGTTTTTAATTCGACTTTCCGCCGTTTTTTGTTCAACCGGTCGGACCGGTACCCGGCCACTAAAATAGGTCAAAAAAACCCGGCTTTCTAAAACCGGGTCAACCGGTTAGACCCGCCGGGTTTTGAGTGACCCGGGTTTGGTTTTCTTCAAAATTTTTTTATGAAAACCGGGTTGACCCGGTTAGACCCGGCAGTCGAACCGGTTGACCCGGTGATCAAACCGGTTGACCCGGTTGGAAAAAATAAAATAATAAAAAATGAAAAACCGGGTTGACCCGGCGGTCGAACCGGTGCCCGGTGATTCGACCTGGTCGATTAAAAACCCGGTTTTTAAAACATTTGTGGACACTTCATCATAAGCCGAAGAAAGTATGTTATAAATTGCCACATGTGACTCTAACTAAATAAAAGCATAATGTATGCTATAACTTTCAATTCATTTTCTATTAGCCTAAGCCTACTTCTTGGTTAGGGTTTTTTTCTTTTAATAATTGCAATGAAGTTTTAATTAGTTATCAAAATGTTGAGTGGGTTTTCATACATTTAAACCGAATTTATCAAAAAAATAAAAATAAAAATAAAAATAAATTCATCCCATTTGATATTATTTGTTTCATATATATATATATATATATATATATATATATATATATATATATATATATATATAGGATCCTGAGTAAATTAAAATAAGAAGTGGTGAGAAGTGACAAAAATCACGCATTTGAGATGCAACGACTTGCATTAGATGCATTTCTATTCATATAGTTGCTACATTTTGAGTTTCGAAAGTTAATTTGATGTATAGACGGTGCAAATTGATTTTCATGATTTCGCACGCAGAGGAACAAAAAATGAGAGAAATCATGAAATGCATCTAATATACGTATATGCATCTGATTAAAAGCTAGAAAACACATTATTGTATAATGCATCTAAGATTATAGAATGCATCTAATTTAGCTCGATGCATCTCGGATTTGCGGTTATAGTTCTTCTTATTACTTCTTATTTTAAGTAATCTTCTTATTTGATCCTAACTCTATATATATATATATATATATATATATATATATATATATATATATATATATATATATATATATATATATATATATATATATATATATATATATATATATAGTGTATCTTTATATATATATATATATTTGGTTTAGGTCATAAAATAGTAACGTATTTTTTCAAATGTGTCGTTTTGGTACATGTACTATTTATTGTTTTCACTTAATGTTCTGTACTTTCATGTTTTGTTCAATTTTAAACATTTTGATGACATGTCACAGTTGAAAGTTTGACACGTGTCAGCATTTATAATGTGACACATCATCAAAATGTGCAAATAAAACAAAACATGAAAATACACAACATTAAGTGGAACAATAAATAGTACACTTATCAAAACGGTACATTTGAAAAAGTACGTTACTATTTTACGACCCAAACCCTTTTTTTTTAATGATCGATCCAAATAAATATTTTATCTATGTATAGTTGCAATATATATATATATAAATATATATATATATATATATATATATATATATATATATATATATATATTACTTGTATTAATTTGGTTAAAGAAAGTCAATATTATAATGATATACGGAGTATTTATGTAGTTGACCATTTAATTTGAAATTATTATTTAAAATAACTTGTTATTGGGTGGTAGGGGTGTTTTATTTTGGTGTTGATCAACTGTCGTCAACTCATGTGTGGAGCATCTTCTTTTAGTTCCAATTTTTTATTCTAATCCAATCTAGTAGAGAAAACAAAATTGATTTTATGCCAGTCATATTACTACCTAATCTATTGTTTTCTTTCTCAAAGTTAATATTTTGGACTCATATAACAGCATAGTGGGATGAAAAATAATATAAATCCATCACAACATTGTTACATAATTATTGAGAGAGATAATTATTTTTATTACTTTGACCCAACCTTAAATATTTAAACTTAATGTCGTTGTTGTTTTAAAGTTCAGATTCTTCTTTCGAAATCATGACTCATTTACGATATTGACAAAATAAATAGTATAGCCTATGATTAGAGTTCTTTATTGTCTTTCTCCACCTGTAAATCTGATTGCTTAGAGCATCAGGTGTCGTAACAAGGCTTAACTTCGTCATCGTGCCATCTCAGCGCCACATCAGCATCCCATTTTTCCACAATTAACCACAACAAACCCCCTCCTCACTAATTACAAACCTCAACCTCTTCATTTGGGGCCCACCACTACCAATTTTTTTTTATTCAATTTTCATATAAACTAAATTTATTTCATTAATAATTAAAACTACAATACATAACACACAAAAAAAAACGATAAAACGATACGAAAAAAAAAAAAAAAAAAAAAGACGACACGGGTAAAAAAAATACAACACATTAATAATACGTAACCTAATCATCTCTATCCTGATATTTCTTGACTAGGCGTTCCTGCCTCTTGCGGATAATTTCTGCTTTTACCGGGTCAGGATTGGTACTCGGATCTATCATGAGAAAATCCATCTCGATCTTCTCCTGCCACGTTTTTTCCTTCTCCCGCCTCGCCTCGTAACAAGCCCTTTGAGCATCGGCTTTTTGAGCATATATTTCGGATATATGTCCCAAAAAACTACTCGTTTGACTTCCACCGAGCTTGACGTTGAAGTCGACTTCTGCTTTCTTTCCGCTCGTTTGCATCCATCTCTTTCGCACCAGGTCGTTTGTCCGCCCGAATATATCCTCGAGACATGTATTGTCAACAGATCTTCGCATCCCACTTGGGATAATTTTTCAAAACAGCCCAACATTTTTCAAACAAAAACTCCCTCCTACCAAAACGATGCGTAAAGTTAGCTTTGGCATTCTCGACATGATCTTGTTCATTTTCACCACTTCGACGCTGAAGATGTTTGTAAACAAGATTGAACTTCGGCAATCACCGTTAATCCTTGTCCATTTACCGTTATCATGTTCTTGCCACTGGTTATCGGTGGTCTTAGAATTGAACATGTCGAGAATGTCGTTCCAAAAGTACTCCTCTGGACGGTCATTGTCCATTTCTCTATCTTGGGAAATTTCTATCCAACACTGCGCAAGTAACATTTCTTCAGACTTGGTCCACTTCCTCCGTCCCCGCTTGTGCTACGACTTCAACATCTTCGTCATCGTCTGGCCCAAATCTACAGAATTTTTTTGTTCGACTTTTGCCCCTGCCTTTTTCCGGTTCACGTGCTTTTGGAACTTTGAATTGTGAACCGGACGGTTGTGATTCCATTTGGGCCAACTGTGGAGGCTGTGACGGGCTAAAAAACTGTAGAGGTTGTGACGGGTTAAAAACAGAGGTGATTGAAATCGGGAGGGGTAAGCTGCGAATCCTTGTTGAAACTGATATTGTTGGTTAAGCATTATTTCTTGTGGAGACGGGTTGGAATTGGTTGAAGAGGGGGTAGACGGGTTTGAAGAACCCCCGTATTGTTGTGGGTTTGAGTTAAGTAGATTTGTGAAGTATCCTCCGTCATTTAGGTTTTGAGACATTGTGTAAAATGATATTGTTGGTTAAGAAAGATTTCTTGTATATTTTGGGTTTGAAGATGTGTAAAATGATGAAGATAAAGATAGTTTATATAGGGGTGGTGGGTTTAAAAAAAAAAGTTAACGTTTAAAAAAAAAAGTTTACGTTTAAAAAACAAAAGTTAACGTTATATAACGTAACTTTGCTTTTGTGTCAGAATCCAACCTCGTCGTCCCCACGATCTTGTCTTCGACGGCGAGCAGGGGCGGTGTGGCGGCGGCCCACGGCGAGCCTCCAGCTCAGCCACGGCGAGGGACAACGTTGTCCACACCGGATGCTCTTAGGCTTAAGTCGTACAATAAATGTGCACTTTCTCAAATATACCATTATGGAAAGTGTACTCAAACTATTACTAGTTTGATAAGTTAACTGTCAATTTTGTACGAATATGATACGTGGTAACGGGTAAACCGGCTAAACTGGTTAAAAAGCCATGTTTTAAAAATGGTCTTTTGCGATTTATTTCTTTTGCAAAACAGACCTCTTTCAATTTTTTCTATTGCAAAATAGGTCTCATGCGACTTTTTGCAAAGGTCATTATGTGAATTTAGTCCCTTCTAAATCTTAAAATATTGAGTAAAGACTTATATTTTTTCAAATTTCACAAATAATTTGCAAATTTTGAAGAAACTGGTATTTTTGTGATATTTTCAAAGTTACCCATTTATTAACAAAAAACACAAAATACTCAGGAATTTCGTAAGAACTGCAAGCTATTCATAAAATTCAAATTTCAAAAGTTTACTTAAAAATGTCCTAGGGGACATGATAAATAATTTAATTAGTGGATGAAGTTTAGATTTATAGGGATGGAAAGGGTTAATGGATTTTGCTCTTCATTTTCTGCAAATTTATGATTAAAAAAATGAATGTGTTTTGTTATATGTTTAAAAAATAAAAGATAAATTGAAGTCAAAGATGATGATGACGACGATGGAATTGGAGGGTTGATTATTTGTGTGTATAAAAATATAACAAGGGTAAAGGGGTTATCGTTCATGATTTTTAAGTTTAAAATAGAAAAAAAAAAAAAAAGGTTGAACCAAGAACACAAGATTGTTCAATTTCAATTTGGGAAGGGACGTCAGTCTAACCCTCATAAGCTATTTAAATAAATTAAAAAACTCATTAAAAAATTACAGGTATGAGATGAAGCGTGAAAAAAAGACAAAAGTACCCTCATAAGCTATTGCGACAAGAAGGAAATGCCCTCAATTGAGTGAACTTAACGAGGCCTTAGTAACGGTCGTTAGTTAGGACGAAACATGAAAAGATTAACAAGATCATGGACGGACATTGTGTTGGGAATTATGTAAACCAGACTTAATTCTGTTAGTGTTACAAGTTAAGTCTGGTAGGCTAGATTTAGTAGTTAAGTCTGCCAGTACTAAAGTTAAGTCTGGCAGACCTAAGTTAGTTCTGTTTAGTATTCTTAGTTAAGTCTGCTAATGAAAAACAGAATAGTTTGTTATAAATATATTAGGGAAGGATATGTACGTGTAGAGATATCTTAGGAAGAGATATGTATATCCTTTTATACGTTTTGTATACTAGGGTTTCCTTAGTGTATAAAAGGAACCCTAAAGCATAGTGTCTTGTATGACTAGTATATACAAAGTTTATTAGAACAATTAATGGTAAAAGTTTATTTAGTAGCAATTGTGTTCTTCTTGCTTATTGTTAAGATTCCGCATTAACACTAAGTACTCATTGTTTAAGAGTTCTTCATATAACTAATTTGGATTTATTCAAGTTGGTTATTGTCTTACAAATGCTTATTGGATCCATAACTTTGGTCCTACAAGTGGTATCAGAGCCTATAGAGGAACTCTGAATTAGAAGAAACACAAACACCAAAACACTCATTTCACTCACAAATCCTATAAGATGTCTCAACCTGATAATTATTCACAGCATCTTAGTGATAAAGAGGTCTCCAACCATGAAGATGAAGCATCAGAAGTTTGGTCAAAGAAACAACAACAACAGATCATTCCTGCTACAACCACCATCTACAACATTAAACTCCCACTTCTAAAGAATGAGGAGTATGATATCTTCTCCATAGAGATGGAACACTATATGGAATATATTGATAATGAAGTCTGGAAGGTGATCCAGAATGGGAATTCTAGAAAGAGAATTTCCATTGGGAAAGATGGTGTGGTTAGAGTTCTTCCACCAGTATCTGCTGCAGAGATACATACTGTGGAGAAGGAGAGAAAAGCAAGAACAATCTTGCTGATGGCCATTCCAAAGGAACATCTCAGAAGGTTACATGTAATGGATGATGCTCAGGAGATCTGGGAAGCAATCAGAACAAGGTTTGTAGGGAATGCTAACTCAAAAAGATGGAGAATGCTATTTATAAACAACAGTTTGAAGCCTTTACTGAGACCAGTTCTGAAGGGTTCGAAAGGGGATATGACAGATTCCAACAACTCTTGTCACAGATAGAAGCTCATGGTGCAGAAGCATCCACTGAGGATGCAAATCATAAGTTTTTTAGGTCATTGCCTAAAGAATGGTCACATCTGGCAATGATTATGAGAAATAAGGAAGAAATTGACACTCTGTCAATTGATGACTTGTACAATAACCTTAGGGTTTATGAACAAGAAATCAAAGGAAGTTTAAAGGCATCCTCAAGTGTCCATAATGTTTCTTTTGTCTCACAAGGCAAGAGAAGCACTAACAAGGTTAAATCTTGTGGTTATAGTTCTATTAGCTACAATACTTCTTCTTCTGGTGTGAAGGAAAGAGAGGGGCCTGCTGGTTTTGCTGATGAGGTGATCTATTCTCTGTTTGCAAGGAAATCTGAAGACCTCCTCAATGAGAACTTAGATCAGATTGAAGATGAGGAGATGGAAGAAATGGACATAAACTGGCAGTATCCTATGATTGCTTTGAGAATGAAGTTTTATGATAGGATCCAAATATTATTGTGTTGATGATTCGGGTGGTCTTGGATGATCAAAAAACATGTTAGCCATTAGAGAGAGAAAGTTAGAGAGTTGGGTGTTCTTGGTAGAGACTTGGTTCTCAAATGTAAAAGATTAGATTGAATGAAGCACCACCCCTTCCATGGATGGAAGGGATATTTATACTTACAAACATAACGACCTCCTATCGGCCTGTGGATCAGGGATACAGTGGGTAAAGACCCGTCCTTCCTCCACGGAGTTGCACTAAGCTATACTACGCTACAAACTAATAAATAAACTACTAAATAACGTGACTAACGACAAGTCTACGAGCTAACTTAAGCTAGATAACATTTGGGGTGACCGACTCTTCACTATGGAATTTTCTAATTCCTAACAATCTCCCCCTAAGGGAGGTCACCCCATGTTTTACATTTCGAATCCTAGCATTCTATTCTTTACTTTGTTCTTGAGCTCGTAGACTTCAATTCTTCAATTCCGCAATCTTTGTGCTTAAGTAGCGATTCTTCAAAGTCCGCACTGATTTGTACTTTTAGTGGAGGCCTTTAACTGATCCACATCTTTGATGATCTTCGAGCTTTCTTTGAGATCATCACCACTTAAATCTCTGGATCACCCATTGTTGTGTTGCCATCATGTGAAGTTGTGACTTTTGGACCGACATGCTCACACTTTTGAATCATGACATCTTTCCATCGAGTAGCGGAGCTTTACTAGCTCATGATATTTGCAGCAAGTAGCGTAATCTTAGTATAGAAATATAAGAGCCAGGTTATGTAGATATGCACCAGTCATGATTTCTTCAGATTAAGTGTGGATGCAGTGAGCATGCGGCTTTGGATTGACTCCTCACTCATCACGCAACCGTCCAAATATACCTACAAACAACAGTTAGCAATAAAACACACGAAAGTGTCTTTGATCACTTTCGCTGAATTGAGGTACACGGCCCACGGTTCCCCGTTGATCAGTACAAGTACTGCCTGTGATTAGGTAGGATTCATAAGAATCTCCTTGACAGGGTTTCGCAGCTGTTCTAGCCGTTCTCAAACCGGAACGTCTCAAAGAAGACAACACGGAGTGAGTGAACCAACGAATTGAGATTCACTGATTGATGAAAAATTGATTTGAAAACAATCGCGTATTTCTTAGAAGAAAGAGTTTCGCAATACGACGAAGGTTTTATGAGAAAGATCAATTTTCAATCAAAAATACTTTTTGTATTTGAAAAGAGTACACATTCGACGTGCTAGAGAAAAGAAGAATTTTGCACATCGAACGGTTTTTCCAAAAGTATTTTTTCAATCAGAGATACTTTTTGAATTTGAAAATGAATACACATTCGATGTGCTAGAGAAAAGAAAAGATTTGCACATCGAACGGGTTTTCCAAAAGCATTCGTCAATCCATTTCCTGGACCAAGGTTGATTCACGAGTGAATCGCCCCATCGTTTCTATCCAGTTGTCACATGGTTGATCTATAGAATAGATCTCACATGCCACCTACCAGGAGCTTGTTTGATGTTGGCTCCAGAAGGCTTTCCATCTTCATTGTGAATATGTATGCATATCACTCAGATGTTCTGGCAATACCACAAGGATAATGCGTAGGACTCTTAAAATATACTTACTTTCCACATTGTGTGAAACAGCAAGTCTTCATTAACTTTGTGTCCTAATGAGATATTGTGGATGATCTCTTGGCTCTAGACTCAATAGTGCACATTTGGTTCCTATGCCGGAGACTAGGGAGAGGGTCTCCTTCTTCAATATCAACAATCTCTAAGAGAAAGTCGATAGATTATGTCGGTTTCCCGTGAGAATGAAACAAGCCCTTTTAAGAGGAACTTGAGTAGTTTGGGAAGTTGTAGTGCAGTGCATCACTGGGTCCATGCTGTCTTGTCTTCAATACTAGTGTTACCTTAGTAAACACCAGTAGCATATGTATTGAACCCGTTTCTGCCCTAAGGTTGAATTATTGGAGGGCTATTTCTTTTCACCCTTTTCTCATTTCATTTCTCTTTCATTCTTCAACCCCTTCAGTGCTTACCGAGACTTCATAACTGGAACCTTGTTGGGTTTATTCCAGTTCTAGCTCTGTCTCAGTCCGCACTCTTCCCATATTCTCATTTTTCTCCTTTTTTCAACATTCCTAAGGACTCTACACTATCTAGTGGATTGTCCCTGGGAAGATCCCTCCGGTTCTGGCGGATCGTGGGAACAAATACCTAACCTAACCATCCTTATAACTTCATTCATAAAATAAATTGGTTGGTCTTTCGGTATTGTTCTTTCCTTCATGAAACCAATTGAAAAATCATTTGGAAAACCAATCAAGGTACTTGTGATACGAGATCAAAACATTTTGTACCTTAATAGTTTTGATCATTTAGAAAACCTCCCCCTCAACATGTGCGTATGATTTAGAAATTGTTCAGCACAAGGAGGCAAGAGGACTTTGAAATATTTTTCTTTGATCACAATTTTCATACGAAAAAGCCATTTGATTTTCATGGTAAAATTCTCCCCCTCAATATGTGCATAGGATATTTAAAATCATTTTATCACATAGAGGCAAGAGTTCTTTTGAAGTACATCCACGATCACAAAAGCCATTAAGAAACCATTTGAAAACTCAATCAAGGTACTTTATAAATCTCTTTAAAAAGCTTTTGTACCTCGATAGTTATGCTCCCCCTCAATATGTGCTTCTAGATTCGAAAGCGTTTAGCACATATGAGAGAGCAGCCTGCACAATTTCATCAAATCGATCACCTTTTATCAAATTTCATTATTAAATCACAAATTCTCCCCCGATCAAAAATATCAAACCCTTTGAGATTTTGGATCCCAAGTGATTTAATACGGTTTAGAAAACATGGGAGAATATGTGGCCTGGTTTAAACACTCATCATGTTTTTGGATAAATCCTCCTCCTCATCATGTGCATTGAGTATGAAGTCGTTTGGCACATGGAGGCAGGAGTGCCTTTAAAGGACTAAAATCAATTCCATTTAAACAGATAAGAGATTTAACTCACGATCTCTACCCCGATCAGAAATATCAAACCATTTGAGATTTGTGATCCCAAATGATTTAAATCATTTAGAAAAATTTGGGGAAAGACGTGGCAAGATTTAATTTTGAAAGATGACAGATAAGGACCATTTTAAGACATTAAAGATTGTTAGTGTCAAGTATGATAGTTTTTAAGAGATCTTTTAAGTAAAACAAAACAATTTCACAATCAAACAAGAACAGAAAAAATTTCATTTTGAAAGACCTTGATTCTAAAGAAAAAATCATACCATGACATAACATTAAATCTTTAGATCACCACTTATTTTGTACAATCCGGAACTTTTGTGAAGAAATATCGTTTGAAAGTATTTTATTTTAAATCACTCTCCCCCTCAATCCATGACAGAAGTCAATAATTGAGTGACTTAGGTTTTGTTAAAAAGAAGTCCGGTGATTTTCAAATTTTAGTCCAATTTATTTTCAAAACAATATTTTTCCATTTTCAAAAACAATTTTATTCAAAGTTTTAGAAAAATGGTATCATCACTATTATCCCTGCACAAAGATACGTTAGGTGGATGAGAAGCTTCCGTTTTTGTTGTTGTAGGGTTTGGAAGAAAAACCATCTGATGATGCAGTGAGTCCTCTTACGTTGCATTTATGCCAACTCTCCATTGAAGTCCAATTAAGCTCCGTTTCTTCATTTGTCAACCCAAGATATAGTTACCCTTTCCTTTCGGCATCCAATCATCTTCAATTGTGGGATCCGGATCGGGAACATTCTTTTATACCAATATACCTGCATACGTTAGTGAACACACATACAAATATATGGTGGTCGACATCACCCAAACAACAATCGACTAATAAAAGTCAATGCAACATATCAATCAGATCATATAAATGTATGGGAATAATGTGATTATCAAACTCTAATCATCTAATCCTAACAATCATATCCTAAATTCCTAGTCCTTCGACATAGGCAAATATCATTTTTAATTAAGCACGTAGGATAATTAAGAAAGCCCGTTAGATGATATAGATTTGAAAACATTATCCCCCTCAATCAATGACTTAAATTTCTGAAAAATTTAAAAGCGCTGAAGTCATTGATTGAGTTTTCAATTATAACGAAAACTCTGAAACTGATTGAATTTCAAGCAACTCATTTACCACCATTTTTGAAAACAACAAATATTTTTCTGAAGAATTTTAGACGGAAATATATTTGTGTAGGAACAGCAGTCCTTCGACATACTTTCCTTGTTTTGTTTTTAGGATAAGTGCACGAAATATTTGAAAATTGGTTTAGCGCAGCACTTTCCTTTCTTTAAAGAACGGGTTGCTATATGAAATAATAGCAAACCATAGTTTTTAGCGCGGGTCACAGTCTGAGATAACTGCAAGCCATCATTTGAAGCCCGGGTTACAGTCTGAAATAACTGTAAGCCATATTTTGAGACATGTTTGGAAAAAGAATATTTACACCTCCTGTTCGAACTTCATCTATGGTCCCGTGCCATTATTGAATGACATTTCTAAGACCGTAGATGTTATCGATACCAGAAGACATGTCATGAGAAAACAATATTTTTGGAATTTTTCAAATTTTTTAATTTTTATGGGTTTTAGAGGGTTTTATATTTTTCTATTTTCTTTTTCTTGGTTTTATAATTTTGTATTTTATTTTTTTTTGATAAATATTTACAAAGATAGAGTAGATGATATAGTTAAAGAAGATGATGATACGAGTACCGAGATAAGGATATCGAGCAGCACGTCGTAGAAGATAGAAGTCATCAACTCTTAAACATTCACCACCAAAGCTTCCAAGGCTCTTGAATCAAAGAAAGAAATTGAACCATCTGAAAGTGAGACTTTGGCGCTTCCCCAAACCGAAAATCCTTTAGCTGAGCAGATTCAAAGCTCTATTTCAAGCTTTCCTTAGCCAGGTGCACAGAGAAGCACATCATTATCATAAATCCCGCTGCTCCTTTCAAGAATAATCACCATGATTCTTAGTTCGAGGTTATATCATCAACAAGAAGAACAAAGACCGTATCATCCCACACATAAAACAATCTTCTCAAATTTCTTTTCACTGACGTCAAGCAATCCATTCCAAAAGGTGTCAAGAGACCACTTCCCCACGTAGTTGAATTGATGCGCCGGCCTCTCGACTAGAGCTCACGAACCCAATACACATACCCAAGACAAAGAAACTTATACCATCGAAGTAGCGGATTAAGTCCAATAGCCAAAGAATGACCATGTATACTTTTATCTCCCTCTCAAGAAAGTGTATGAAGCTCAAGAACCCGAATGCCCAAAGAGAGAATAACCGATAACATTGAAGAAGCAGGCCGAATCATGATTATCTCTCATGAGGACTATCTCTGCGATTTCAACTCCTAATAAGTGATTATATCTCGAATCACCGATTAAGCACTCAAGTGAAACAGTTGAGCGTCCCCAATGTACACAATCTCTCTCCCCTGATAATTGTGATAACATCAAAATCATCACACACTTGTGTACCTCTTTCATCTTCGGAAACTAACTCTTCCATCTCTTCCCCACATAGTTGGAATAAGAACACTAAACGCCTTGATGAGTAAAACCTTGAGTTTCTCTGCAGTCATGACATTTGTTTTCCCGGGATATCTTCAATCACTTAGAAGAGTTAAGTTCATCAAGTTTGCTCGCCATGAGTCAAACCTTGAGTTTCTCTCATGTAATAACATTTGTCTTCCCGAGATATCTTCAATTACTTAGAAGTATTAAGTTCGTCAAGTTTACTCGCGTTTAGGTATGTGTCTCCTTCCCCTTGCTAGTTTTGATACTTCGAATCAAGAACTCATTGTAAGCCCATGTACTAGAAATCATTTGAGAAGAACATCATTAGCTCATATGTATCTGTGAGAATCAACTTGCTTCAGAGTGTGAGCAAGTCTAATTGGGGATTAAATCTGACTTTTCACTCTCCCCCAATTAGTGCTCTCCCTAAACCGACAACTGTTTGATAATGCCCGTATTAAGAAGAAGTCTTTAGATCGTTAAATGCAACTCGTCTTTAGTCTTCTAATCATGTAGCGTAAAATGTAGAACGATAGACTCGACCTTCTTCAAGATTGTCCACTTGGGGAATAGATAGTTAACATCTTCATCACACTAAGATCATCCCAATTAACTTTCATCTTGCAAATCCCCTTAACAAAAATCCCTCCCAATCAAACAAGAACATAAAGATGTTCATCAAGGAAATTAGCAATCAGGCCGCAACTAACACACGAAATGGTAACACCAAGCACACAATCACATCAAACAAGAATAGAAGGTTGTTTGGAATCATCATGTTGATGTGCACGTGAAGCATTAACCGGAAGCACTTGTCTTTAAACTCATCGCCGTGTGAAGATGTCAACCAATGGCTCTTAGAAGAAACTCCATGTAACAATGACCCGATAAGAAGAAGCTCGGTTCTTACATGAGTTAGGAGCCGTTTGACCATTTATTCTCTAATATCAATCAACCATGCAAAAATTCACACTTCTTCTCCCCCTCAAGAATTGCATACGGAGTTGCCATTCTTGATTAAATAAGTGAAAATCATCCAAATGTTCTATTCACACTTCTCTCCCGCAAAATCAGCACTTGATGTCGCCATCTTCATTATAATCGAGCAAGTGGAATGAGAAAACAATCAGTGGTAGCCCGGTTCACTTGATGACAGAAGCGCATGGAAAAAGTATGAAGCATGTTGATGAGAATGGTCATAATAGAGAAGATTTCTCTTCTTCGAAGATAAAGCGCCGACACGTACACTTTTCTTTTCTTTAAGAACGAGGCATGAACTATTGTGTTCATACGTCATAAGAAGATTTCTCTTCTTTCAAAGATAAAGCGCACTGAGACGTACACTTTTCTTTTATTTAGAGTACGAGGCATGAACTGTTGTGTTCATACGTCATAAGAAGATTTCTCTTCTTTTGAAGATAAAGCGCACTGAAACGTACACTTTTCTTTTCTTTAGAGAACGAGGCATGAACTGATGTGTTCATACGTCATAATCTCTCTTTTCAGCTCTCTTGGCAAAACATGTAATCAACCCCATTATCATTCAATAGGCTCTTTGTCGTGACAACTGATGGAGAAAACCCAATATGATGAATTTGACCCTGAAGTAAACTAACCCGAACTCGTGACTTAAACTTGTACATATGTAACAAAGAGCGGTGCCGAGAATTCATGCTCCATTGAATCTCTTAAGTACTCTATACTCTTCAACCAACCAACCATCAAGTAATAGACGTACATTACCTCTTGAAAATCCACAATTGAATGTGACACTGAGCACTACAACGTAACTCCTTAAAGTGATAGTTATTTTTGTGGAAAACAGAGCCCAATTCCCCCACGTGGTAAAAGGAAAAGACTCCCAGAAATAACTAGATTTCCAAGTCTTCGCTTTTGGAAAAAAAACTCGAACAAGGATCTCGAAGAATCTTCATCCAACCATCCCCGATATCTTCAGATACTAAGTACACTCGCCCGTGATATTTCACTTCTACCTCAAATAAATAATACTGAATTAACTCCGTTGTCACATCTTCTTGGTTAAAAGTTCAAATCTAGCCTCCTTTGACATTTTAAGTGAACTATGATAATGGTTTTCACCCCGACCATGGTTAAAAGCACATCACCCCGTAAAACCATGTAATAACCAAACTGCCATGACGATAATCCAAACACACATCCAATTCATGAAATACATCCTTTTATCCCTTCTTCGAAGCAGAAACCGTAGCACCAGCATCAGATAAGATCCAGAAATACACTTTCCTCCTGCCATGATGGTTCCAGAAAGCACATCACCCCGTAAAACCATGTAATAACCAGACTGCCATGACGATAATCCAAACACACATCCAATTCATGAAATACATCCTTTTATCCCTTCTTCGAAGCAGAAACCGTAGCACCAAAGATCGATAAGATCCAAATACACTTTCCTCTCTCCAGAATGGTTCCATCATCACGGGATTTTACAATTCTATGGTCTAAACCAAGAAATAGTTTCTTTCGCAGGATTTTACAAAACCAGTGAATAAACCGTAAGATAGCTCCCGAAATGCACTTTACTATTACCAGGATGTTTCCATTGTCACGGGATTTTACAAATCTATGATTCAAACCGAGAAATAGGTTCTTTCGCGGGATTTTACAAAATCAAGACAAAACCGTAAACAATGTCAGCTTGAATGTGTAATGACAACTTTGGTTTCGGTGAATATCTGTTTTAGGGGAACATGCAGCGGTTCATCAACGGTTCAATATCCAACATCATTAACATCATCAACCATCCAATCAACACTTTGGTAAACACATCAATCACGCATTCTGTCGGCTGTTGCTGTGACCACATGGAGAAGTAAACCCGATATGTCAAACTTGATCATGAAGTAAAATTCCACATATTTGTTACTTAAGCTTGTACTAATCCTTGTGAAAAAGAAACGGTGTACCAAATGTACAAAACCTCTTGACGTATCCTCAACTGCGTGAGACACCGAAGTGATAGCTACGTTGTGGGTTAAGCGAGAAAGAATCACAAGCGTAACTAAATAGCCAAGTCTTTTTCACACTCAATAAACGCCCAAACAAGTCATCTTCGCAGAAGGGTAGAAAGAAGGAAGAAGAAATAAGTAAACATGCCCGGAAAAACCTCACTTCAAATCCAAATAAGAAATACCGTACAACAACTCCGTAGACAACATTTTCCAATAAGCACTTCAAGCTGCGACATGAAAATCTCTGTGAAAATGTATGTACCAACATGTCGACTATCATAACATGACAAATTTCAATATCAACTCACATCAACAACAAGTCTCACAACATCCAAATCACATAGTAATCCAATCACTTCGACATATAAACCGTACACTGGATCTAGCTTAAGTCTATATTAGAATCAATTCCAAGTTCAGCCCATGACATTAATATCCGATCCACAAGTGAGAAAGATCATTATCCAATATCCAAAATCAATTACACATTCTTAACCAATTCATGTTAACGCACAAAATCCAACATTTAAAAATATCCGATTTACACAAATGACCAAATACGTCATTTACCAATAGGCAAAGCACAAGTAATTACTCATACAAAACCCGGTCACAGTAAACGGCTAAAAATAATCTTACCGGTCCATGAAATTATTTCCGCATTCAATAGTCTCACAACTTACACTCCCACCGTTTGTATGTCAAGTCCACACGGCCTACACATTGAAGCTTAAAAAATATGTCTCATCCATGTAGACTACTACATGAACAGCACATGACCCAAAGCTAACACACGCATAACCTAATCTCATTTGATATCAAATAACTATCACTTTAATATCAAATACCCGATCCAACATATGATATCAAATACCCAAAATTATCTCATTTGGCCCAAAGCTAACACTGCCCAATCCAACATTTGATATCAAATACCCGATCCAGTTTATCCCATACGGTTAATATAAAGCCATGATACCCTAAATTATCTCACATCATAACCTAATCTCATTCATAAAAAAAACGCCACCTTCACTTCTCTCACTTCACAAACGCAGCATATCACCAAGGTACAAAACAAAAAAACAGATCTCAAGAACTCTTCACAAACATAATCTCAACTTAAACCCATGTTAACCCTAAGATTCAGTAACCCAAAAACTCCATCTCAACAAATTATCAGCCTCCTCTTAATCCTCATTCACATATCCGAACAACAACAAAAAAACTTGTACGAATCACAACCATCTTAAACAAATATCATCACTTAATCTCATTCACAAATACCTCACCACAGGGATGGCAAGAGGCACGCCAATACCAGGGATGGTTATGAGTTCGAGATTCGCCTTAAGCCACGTGGATGGTTATGAAGTAAGGAGCCGTCTTCAAGAACTAACGAAGGGTTCTCGGGTAGGTTTTAATTTGAGCAAGTTATGTATTGAAAACCGAATAAAAAGAAGATTGAGACATAGGTCTTGGTCTTTCTTTGATATATTCGAATATAAATTGAGGTTGTGTCTTCATACATGATCTATGATGAAAAAGATTTGATAGAAAAAATCTATAAAAGATTTCACAAACATTGAATCGATCTGAGATCTATAATGTTATTTTAGTTTTGAGTTTTGGTTTTGAATGAGATGAGTTGGGATAGGATAGATGTATTGGATGTTGAAGAGTTGAGATAGATTCGTGATTCGGATCTGTTGGTATTTTCCCGTTTCTCGTTTTCAGTATATATCTTTCATGGACTGATGATGTGGAATACTGAGGTCAAGATGAATGTGTGGTATAACTGGTTTTTGTGGTCAAAAGGTCATCATCTTTCATTTTTCATTCAAACCATTTAGGTCAATCAAGTCGCTAAGTCTTTTTTTATAAAAGCAAGTCGCTAACCAAAGTTTTCAAAACAACTCGCTAGCCATAGTATAGCCCAAGTTGCTACGACTTGTTCAGTAACAAGTCTCTAAATTGATTTAAGTCGCTAGGACAGTTAAAGAATAAGTCGCTACTTTGCATTTATCATCACAAATCACCACTTGTTAAATAACAAGTCGCCACAATATGCACAAGTCGCTAAACAACGACTTGTAAATACAAGTCGCTAGATAGATTGACCCAACTCGCTAGCATGAATATATGAGTTTTCCGATGATTTTTTCCGACTACTTTTCCAGACAGCTACAAATAAACCCAGAAAAGTGCTGCAAAAAGACTTCATTTTTGACCCGTTTAAGACATTGAATATTATGACAATATAGACTACTTTAATATAACCAAATGACCACATAGCATACATTATTTGATTGGACCAAGATATTGACATAAGACTGTTGTGAAGTGAAAAAACCAGTTTGGACCATTGACCAAAAGCAGATACATAAAAAACTTGTTTAAAAAGATAATATCACCAATAATACGAAACACAAAAATATTCGACACACAAAAGTGATATAAAATCAGTTTAAACAGGATTCAAGCCGCAACAAATCATCAAAACACAATAACCTTGGCTCTGATACCAATTGATAGGATCCAAATATTATTGTGTTGATAATTCGGGTGGTCTTGGATGATCAAAAAACATGTTAGCCATTAGAGAGAGAAAGTTAGAGAGTTGGGTGTTCTTGGTAGAGACTTGGTTCTCAAATGTAAAAGATTAGATTGAATGAAGCACCACCCCTTCCATGGATGGAAGGGGTATTTATACTTACAAACATAACGACCTCCTATCGGCCTGTGGATCAGGGATACAGTGGGTAAAGACCCGTCCTTCCTCCACGGAGTTGCACTAAGCTATACTACGCTACAAACTAATAAATAAACTACTAAATAACGTGACTAACGACAAGTCTACGAGCTAACTTAAGCTAGATAACATTTGGGGTGACCGACTCTTCACTATGGAATTTTCTAATTCCTAACATTTTACAAAAAGACTAGAAGACAAGTCTGGTTTGATGGGAAGGCACCAGTTAAATTTGATAAGAAAAAGCTTAGGTGATATAGGTGCCATAACACAGGTCACTTTGCTAGGGAGTGCACAAAAAAAGTGGCCAATGATGAAAAAAAGATGGATTCTTTCTATCCTAGGCAGATGCTGAGAAGCAAGATAAGAGTCAGATGTGATTGTTGACCATGGAAGCTGGTGTGGTCAACTGGGGAGAGCACACTGATGAGGGTACAGAGATCAATCATGCTCTCATGGCCATAAGCTCCAATAATGAGGTATCTTTGTGTTCAAAAACATGCACTGACTCATATAATAAACTAAAAATACTTTGTGATGAACAAATGAGTCAAATAGGTTACTAGGATGCTAAAATTCTTGCCTATGAAAATGTTATTAAGAAATTAAAAGCTCAAATTGTCATTTTACAAAAACAACAAACATCTTTAAATGAAAAGCTTACCTTTAAAGTCAACGAAATATATGAAAAAGATGAAAAACTTAAAAGATATAGAAGAATTGGCATGAAAGCTGTAAAGGAAAATGAACAGTTAAAGAATAAAATAGACTCATGGCAAAATAATGCTAAAGGTCTTTGGAGGTTAGTTGATTCTGGTATGACTTCAAGCTGAAAAGTTGGTTTAGGATTTGAAATAAAATCAAATAGTGAGGTCTTTGGGTATGAAGAGGAAATGAAACGTACTGTGTTTGTCAGTTCAGAGGAAGATTATGTTGGTAAACCAATATATAATAGATTTGCAAAAACTGACAACTATAAAGGAGTACCACCACCCTTAAATGGAGACTATACCCCTCTACCAGATATGGACGTAGATGACTCTCTATTTTTTTGTGGTAAATTAGGACATTAAAAGCCTGAAACAAATGTTTCCCTGTCAATTCAATGACAATGAAGGATCCATTGGGAATATCTCTGAGCACTCTCTTGACTTTAAATCAGAACCTTTGAAGGAGTCTAAACCAATTAGAATCTGCAAACCTGCTGTGTCTACACCTAAACCAGACATAGTTGAACCTAGTTGTGTCCCACACGTAAAAACTCTTAGGCAACAGATTAAACCAGAGACACCTAAGGTAAACAGAAAAGATTGGAATGGGCTGATGAAAAGAGAACTTGGGGATGGTTACTCTTTCACTAAGAAGAGTTGTTTTGTTTATGGTAGCCTAAGTCATTTAATAAGAGATTGTGACTTTTATGAAAAGAGAATGGCTAAAGAGGCTAAACTTAGAAAGAAAATTGCTGTAAATATTGGTAATGGGATAGTTAGACCAGTGTGGAATAATGTAAACAAAATTAACCGCGTTAATCAGTTTGTTTCTAGACCAGTACTTGTTAATTCTGGTAATTCATATGTTAATTCTATTAGACCAAATATGAGTACTGGTATGCCAGTTAAAACTGTTAGGCAAAATATTAGTTCTGGTCTGCCTAAAGTTAATACTGGTAATGTAAATGTTAATTTTGTTAGAAATAAACAACCAGTATCCACCAGTACCTTATCCCAGGTGAATGTCTTCAACCATAGAAGAAATTTTGCTAAATCACACTCACTTGTGAGAAGAACAATTGTCAATAATGCAGCAAAAATGTTTAAATCTGGTGCTGCAACGGGTAATGGGGGATCTGCTATTAAGGCCTCTTTGGAAAACTAGAAGGGGGGCTTGAATAGTTTTACCAATTTAAAACTTCTTTTTAAATATTTAGATCGAATTATGTCAATCTATTTGATTGTTTATGTTGGACGTTGATAGATAGATATATAAACGTGTAATGAAATATAAAGAGTAAGAAGCACATCACCACGACACAAGTTATTTATAGTGGTTCGGCTACAAGGACACCTTCCTTGCCCTACTCCACTCCCCGAGTCACCTACTCTAGAGTTCGTAAGCACTACACCAACTTCTTGTGGCGGAGAAGCCTTCACAACGTCGCTTAACCATTTTCCGGTACAAAGCTAAATACCGAGTTCTTTCACACCAAGGCGAACCACACCTAACACAACGTCGCCTACCCTTTATACGGTGCTAGGCTAACCACCGAGTTCTTTCACACATTTGGATAACTAATCCTATCACAACGTCGCCTACCCTTTATTAGGTGCTAGGCTAAGCACCTAGTTCCATTACTATGGAGGAACTACTACCCTTCACAACACAACACCTAATATCAAGGAGATCAATTCCTTGTTACACCTTCATCAAGGATATCACCATCCTTGGAAACAAACAAACAAATACTTATATGTATAACGATGCACCTCATCGATTATACGACCTAGGAATTCTTCCCAAATGCGACTTGATTTGATTCTTCGGCATCCTTCACCAATGCCTTTGACACAACGCTTGGCACCCTTCACTAATGCCTTCGTCTTGACACCTTTAGCATTCTTCACTAATGCTTTGACACGGATGATGAACATCTTTCACTAATGCTTTCATCTTGACACTTTCGGCATTCTTCACTAATGCCTTCAACCCAACATCTATGGAGAAAGGAAGAACTATCAACAAGAGAACCTTAGTTGTCTTGATGATGATGAAACATGGCAACTCATGGACCTGAGCTTGCACGTCTTCAAGAAGTGGTGATCTCTCCTTTAAGAGGAACCTAGAAGATCACACAAAAACAAAAGACAAACTACATAGATCACTTAGATCTGAGGTTAGAGGGTTAGAATACTTTTGGGAAGTATGTGTGTAAAGTGATGCATAGAAGGGAAGAAATGGCTCTCTATTTATAGAGAAAATTCTCTACTGTTCCCCGATCCCACGGATCCCTTCCACTTGGGATCTGGCTAGCACAAAGCCAGGGATCCGTGGAACGCTCCTCTTTGCCCATGGGTATTTTTAGTTATGGGTCATGGGTTATGGGTTGATCCATGGTTTTCTATCTAGATACAATGAATCTTGGTTAATTGGTATATATAAAACCATGGGTTATGGGTCAATACCATTTGCTAGTTTTTACCCATTTTAGTATTAACATGTTTTTACCCATTTTTAGTATTTACATGTTTTGACCCATTTTAGTATACTTAGTTTAAGTATGTGCTAACCCAATATGTAAACATTAGTTGTTGTACATATATATCTAAATCATAAAAACACTTATGCTTGTTTTAGTGTTTTATGTGAATACGTAAATGTGTTAGAAAACTATTAACTCAAACTATTTATGTATTCTATTTGTTTCGTTAAAATGATTTTACGTTTGTTATCGACAAAATATTAGAAGATCGTAAAATATAAATAAATATTTTTACGGCTTATTTGTATTAACAGCCTCAGTAGGTTATAACTGGAGTTATAGACCAAATTCCAAGTATAATAGTGGACCTTATTTGTTAATAATGTGAAATATAGAGGTCCACAAGGCAGACCTAAGCCTGTACAGGCCTAGGTCCCTAAGAGAAACTAATTTCTCTTTTATGTGCAGGAACATCCTTTTATGAACATGAAAGATAGAGGGATCTTTGACAGTGGGTGTTCTGGGTACATGACTGGTAACGAGGACTACTTGGACGACTTTGAAGAATTCAAGGGTGGTTCTGTTACTTTTGGAGGTAGCAAAGGCTACATTACAGGGAAAAGTAGAATAAAGGTTGGTAATTTAGAGTTTGATAGTGTGTCTTTTGTAAAAGAACCAGGCCACTTTAACCTTTTCTCTCTATCACAAATATGTGATAAGCAGCATAAGGTTCTTTTTACTGAAACTGAATGTTTTGTGTTGACTTCTGACTTTAAGATGCCTGATGAAAATCAGATACTCCTAAGAGTCCCAAGGTAACACAAAATGTACAGTTTTGATATGAAGACACCTGAACCTGCTAAAGGTTTTGCCTGTTTAATTGTAAAAGCCACTATTGATGAATCTAAATTGTGGCATAAAAGGTTGGGTCATATAAACTTTAAAAATTTAAACAAACTTGTGAACGGAAACCTTGTCAGAGGTCTACCTTCCAAGGTTTTCAAAAATGACCATTCTTGTGTTGCTTGTCATAAAGGGAAGCAGCTCAGAGCATCATGCAAGGCCAAATTAGAAAGATCTATTACATCCCCTTTACACACCTTGCATATAGACCTTTTTGGACCAACCTCTGTAAAAAGAATTAACCATGCATCCTATTGTCTTGTCATTACTGATAATTGTACCAGATTCTATTAGGTTTTCTTTTTATCTACCAAGGATGAGACTACTGGCATCCTTTAGACCTTTATTAAGCAGATAGAAAACTAGCTTGACCATAAGGTTAAGATTATTAGATTAGATAATGGCACTGAATTTAAGAATAGAAGTATGCTTGAATTCTGTGGGGACAAGGGGATAAAATAGGAGTATAGTAGTGCTAGGACTCCACAGCAAAATGGAGTTGCAAAAAGGATGAACAAGACCCTTATTGAGGCAGCTTGGAATTATTTAGCTGACTCACTCTTCCAACCACTTTTTGGGCTGAAGCAGTTAGTTGTGCTTCTTATATTTTCAATAGGGTAAGGGTGACCAAACCTCAGTGCAAAACTCCTTATGAGCTGTTATTTGGGCACAAACCTGTTATTAGCTACATAAGACCATTTGGGTGCCATGTTACCATTTTAGATACCCTCAGTGTGCTTGAAAAATTTGATGTCAAATCTGATGAGGGTTTCTTAGTAGGATATTCACTAAATAGTAAGGCCTTTAGGGTATACAATTTAGTGACTAAGTGATGTGCTCTTGTCGTGTGCAAGTTTTAAAAATTTATAAACATGAATTATCCGGCAATTACTATAAACACATACGAGCAAGTATACTCGTTCGCGATAGCAAAGGTGGGTAAGTCGAGATCGTCCCAAGATATTTTGCGTTTTAATTTTGTTTTAAAAGATTGGTAACAAGAAAGCTTGTCAAGGCTCTCCCAAAAATTATGGTTTAGTGAAAAATCAATATTAAGAAACATATACTTGTGTGTAGTCTATAGGCAATCATAGAAAGTGTTCATGAAGGCTTGTTGTAAACTCTTGATGTGAATCATAAGCAAATGATTTCCAACCCATGGTTTATGTTTTGTAAAATCATTTTAAGAACAATAACATGTAGGTAATCCTCTCGGTCCTTATCCTAATGATTATCCTTTAGAAAATCTATTTGTTTGTAAAATGTTCTTATTAAACTCGTTCCTACGAATCTTTTGACCTTTCGTGATGAAAATATTTCTAGTCTTGTTTCAATAAGTAAATATGGTGGGTGTCAATCACCATATCCCCATACTAGTTTGTCACTTAACTTTTTGGAATAAAACACAAGTGAAATCCTTTTGGTCCTTTTTCTTAAAACATGTTTTACCGACAAATCAAACAAGACTAGTAGTTTTCCAACAAACTCATTTAAACAAGATCATATACATGCATCACATATAAGAACACTAGTATGATTTCCTACATCCTTACACACAAGTATATTCAAGAATTACTCCATGACAATCATAACAAAACACAAGTAGTAACAAGGTAATTCAAATAATTCAAGAGAATGGAAATTCACAAGAAGTTCTATAGAATACCTAAACTTTTGGATTACAAGAATTAGAAATCGTGGAATATAGCAACCACACGCCTCCAATCGTCTAGCCTAACCGTACAACTCCAAATGATCAAACAATGGATGAGAATTCGTCTCTCCAACCTTCTGGACATTTTACAGCAGTAACAAGACTTTTGGGATGAATAATAAGGGTTGGTAATAGCTTTGGTGTAAAATATTACACTTTGGGTTGTGTCATACCTAGACTACTAAGTCTAGGTTCATTTTATAGCTAAATAACCTTAACTAACTGGCTAAAAACGTCCCATACAAGTTAATAACAAGAAATGATCGGCCTCCAATGATTATGGGGAGTTAAAGCAACATTAAATGACAAATGGTGTAACTCCAGAGATGGAAACCGGATCGGTTGCAACGCAGCTGGATCGGTTTCGTGTTGACCATCAGCCCAACCGAATCGGTTGTGGGCTCCAACCGATCGGTTGGGCGCCTCTCATACTCCTAATTTTGACTTTTGTTGACGTTTCTTGATTCGCGCCTTTTTCTTTGTTTTCGCTGCTGATTTCCAAGATGAAACTTGATCTTTACTTGTTATAGATACTTAGAAATCATTGCGCTTCCTAATTATTGAGTCCGAGAGCTTCCTTACTTGACTTCCTTCCTCGGGAATTGTCCAAATGTGCATGAAATCTTCATTTCTTCATCTTTTGCGATACCTGGCTACATTCACATACAAATACGCATCTTTTGCACTTTTGCAACAGTTATGAGTAAATATAGCCGATTATCATACACAAAACCAACAATAACGCTACTAAAAACATGCTCCTTTTGAGTGTTATCACTAAGACAGTAGAGGTGACCCTGCATGTTAGTTTTCTTGAGGAAAAGCCAAATGTGAAAGGAGTAGGTTATAGATGGATGTTTGATTTAGATTATTTAACTGATTTTATGAACTATATTCCTGTGTCTTTGGAAAATCAAGCTAACCCACATGCAGGTTCCTCTGAAGAAACTAACAGTGCAGGTACTGACACTCATGCTCCTGAGGAAAGTGAAGATAATAAGGATCTTGTGGTTATGTCTACAGCAGTACATCATTCAAGAGCTCCCTGCTCTGGAACAAAGAAGTATTCTATTCCTACATAGAAGAAAGAGACCGCTGAAGAGGCTCAAGAGAAATAGGTTTTTCCCGCTGGTGATTCAAATGCTATTCTAGCATTCAAGAGGGATTTGGATGCACTTGCTCAAAAGCATCTAGGGCCGGTACCTACTATCAAGGCTACCAGTACTAACTTAGTTAATACTGGTAGTGTAACTATTAATACTGGCAAGCCCGACTCACCAGTACCTAATCACAATGCTACCAGTACTGTTGGGATATGAAAGTGCTGATGACATGAAAGTACTGAAGATATGAAAGTACTGTAAAGACAAAGTCAAAGTACTGCACCTAAAAGTCAAAGTACTGCAAGAACAAAAGAACTGTTATTCATTTATGGAAAGTATTGTATTCTATGTTTAGATTACTTGTCGTACAAGGTTATCAATTGTAAACCGACTAGGATATCCTTGAGCCTATAAAAGGACTCCTAGATTGGCATTAGATGTACGAAGTCTACGAGTCTATTAGTTTTAGAGTTTACGAATTCACAAGTTAATTAGTGTTTTAGAGAAAAGTTCGATTATCTTAGAGTTGTATTAGAGTATCTGCATAATAAGCAGATTTAGAGTTTATAATAAAAGATTATTCTTCTTAGCTTTGTTAAGTAAATTCCGCGTACTTGATAAAGATTGCTCAGTGTTTCTTTGTTAATAACTTAGGATTTATCCGAGGTTGTTAAACCTTAACAAGCTAATTAAGTTAGTTTGATTAAAGTCTATCGATCCAACAAGTGGTATCAGAGCTTGTGTGGAAACTCTGACTAAGAAGAAAACCTAAAGATGTCAACTGAAGCTGCATCAACTCCTATCACAGAGGTATGTTCTAAGTGTCATGATTTTTTTATCAAAAAGTACTTAATGCTTATGTTTATGAAAGAGATAATTGTGTTAAGGCTAGGTCTAAGGTAGCAGGTTATCAAATAACCTTAGAATCTATGGAAGCCAAAATCTTAGCACATGAAACTAATGAAGTAGCTTGGGCTGAAAAATATGAACAACAGGATTACCAGTTAAAACTTAGTGAATGGAAATTAATGTAAAACCCTAAAATCTCAAACGTTTGAAAAGACTGTTTTGCCCTCAATTTAATACTTATAAAATACGTAAGATCCTTTATGCTCATTAAAGTAAATTTAATCTAACTTATAAATTATTGACAAACTTAAGGTACAAGGTCCTTAAAAATAATTACGTTTGCGTTTAAAATATAAATCATACGCTACTAAATGTACATGGGCCGAAATTAAATTTGATCTTATAACTTAATTTTGACCCATTTTTAAATTGGACTTGGGCTTGGCCTTTTTGGTTCTTTCTTTGACTCGCCTAAAACCGGCCCTCATATATCCCTGTTATTTTATTTTTTCGTTCTATATCTGCTTTCCCCCTACAAAGTCTAAAAACCCTAATCCTCCCTAACTTCAAAAGTGACGGCAACATCTTGTTCCATCTCTTCCAATCGACCAAGCAAGCAAGAAGGGTGACAGTTGGTGTTGATTCGGACGTGGGTTCGAGTCGTTAGTCCCTGTTTTCTTTCCATTCATACGC
Organism: Chrysanthemum makinoi; assembly: GCA_910596185.1. Taxonomy (NCBI): domain Eukaryota; kingdom Viridiplantae; phylum Streptophyta; class Magnoliopsida; order Asterales; family Asteraceae; genus Chrysanthemum; species Chrysanthemum makinoi. The sequence continues at coordinate 301,796,905 of OU343223.1, forward strand.
CTAAGCTTGGTACCATCATAAACTCTTTTCAATTCTTTTTGTTTTCTTGCTACTGTCGTGGGTCTTATACCATTAGAATACATGTTTTACTCTATAAAAACTTCACCTAATGAGAATGCATACATGTATTGACTATAAGCTTCACGAAACAGTAACCTACATCACATAAATAATAAAGTTGTCACATGAAATCATATATATTAAAGACACGTTAATACTAAAGAGTATGGACATGGGAAAATATTTTGAATCGGTTCTAATCAATTGGTCGCATGAAACATAAATCGCAAACCCTTCATATGTCGACCTTTGCCTTGGTTGTCATTCGAACAGTTAAGGTCATGCGTGTGTTAGATCTTGGAGACCCTTATATGACCACTTAATCGAATCTATATGTTAAAGGTTGAACTTGGAATAATACTCGTGCATCGGATATGAGCATGTGTATGAATGTGCATATTATATATGTAATATTACGTAATCTGTATTGTACTCATTATATAATAGGTGTGCTTGATTTTGATTGTCAAAGATAAGGTAAATATGCATAAACAAAAGGCTAGTAGCTGTGATATAAGTAAAAAGAAAAAAAAAAGAAAAGGCTTGTGCATGGAACAAATGGGGTCAAGAAATTTGGACGCAAAATGTTTTCAAAGAAGCATAGAACTCGAGCAATTGGTTGGGTTATTCGGTGTTCTGAAAGCATGTCGGGATGGATGAGTCGGGGGTTAGTAGTACTACGTGTTTACTTGGTCGTAAATGTTAATCATATGGTCCGCGAGCGAGCTTAAAGATGATCGATCGTAATGTTAAAACATGATTCTTGCTATTTATCTTAAACGTGCATGGAATTTTAATAACATAATACTTTAAGTTAATTACAATATAAACCTTCTACTTTGAGACAATTACCATGTAAACCCTACATTTTCAAGTATGATTATATAAAACCCTCAAATAGATTAATTATCATATTAAACCTTTAAGCTTACCATTTATCTTTTGTAACCCCTAAGTTTGGCTAATTAATGATTATTACCTTAAAGTATTTTAATTCCGTCCATTACTAAAACTGAGAATACGCTTATGACTCTAAAAATGTTAATGTGATAAATCCGTTATAACTTTAATGATGCCAATAAGTATTAAATAAATCATAATTCGTGTAGATTCGTTGAAGGAGACGCGACGTTATATCTTCGTGATTCACTCGTTCGTTTGCTTTTCTCTCATTTGCGTTAAGGTACAGATATTCTGACCTTTTCAGTAAAGGTTCCTTATGATGTTCTTTTCGTTAGCTTTCCTATTTTACTTATTAGGGTTTCCGATGCCATTGCTATGAACCCTTTCCTGATTGTTTGACCTGTTGCTTATCTGAACTTATGTTTTATTGAACCATGCAATGTCTGATTTGAACTTTATGTTAGGAAGACTTTGATATGCACGTTTGTTGAACTCTACTATGTTTAATTATGAACTTCTAATTATGAATGTATGATTTGTGACTGTTATATGAACTTTTGACTTCTGAATATTTGATTTTGAACTATATGATATGAAAACTTTGATTTTGAAAACATGATTTAATCTTTGATAAAGTATGATCTATGTCAGTTTTGACATTCTAATTTGACCTAAGATAGTTTGACACCCGAGCCAAATAATAACTAGTCATGGGGGTTCCATGTCCGTGTCAGTGATGCACCTCTGACATGACTCTAGGGCAGTAGAGTGAAGTTCTGCCACGTCCCTTATCTATTATTTGTTATGAGCTCAAGTTATATTATGTTATCAATATATGTTTGTGGGGCGTATGGATGCATCCTAGATCTGATCTGTTGTCCGATATGATTTGTCTAGGTGAATGATGTCGTGTGCAATACGCGTCTTCATAAAACTCTGGGAGCTAGCTACTCCGACTTATTTTGAGATTGTTTCTATATAGTTATGATGTTTTTGATATGATATGTTCTGGGCTCGTGGTAGTTAACTAAATCTTTATCTGTTATTTATATGTTAAGTATTCTGATTATGATTCGGTATGTTCAAGTGTTAATAATTATGTGCTCGGCTTATTATATGTTATTATATGGGGTTATGCTTTTGCAAGTTTATGTGACTACCGTCTACTATGCTAGGTTATGATTAATATGTTTAAATATGATTCGCATGCTGTCATCTGATGTTATGTTAGTTTGTCGTCATGTGAATTTGTTGATCTGTGAGATGAATGTGCTAGTGTGAAAGTGAGTATTCTATAAGTTTAGTATGTATAATTGTTCAGTTAATTTTGTGAACTTTGCTTATACGTTAGTGTTTTATCTGCCTATGTGACCTGCCATGCTTAAACTCTGCTGATGTTAGGATTTGATCTGAGAACTGGTTTAGCTTATGATATCTGTTTTGATAATTGCTAATGTTTATGCTATGTTTTGATTGGTCTATTTAATTATAGTTTGTCTACTATGTTTCTATTTGTTTGTGAGACTGCCATGATTTGGACTGCTATTTCCGCTGCTGCAATATTGAATTAAGTGTGTTAAGTGAAGGTTAATTAATTTGTTGAATGCCATGTTTATTTTCTAGAAAGTGTTTCCGTTAGCCTTAGACTTTTCGTTTGGTTTATATGTAATCTATTTCTTCTTGATATGTTAAGTGTCTGGTTATTTTGATGTGTTTGCGTTGGAGTCATCAATATGTTATGTGTTTGTCCTTGATTGCTAATTGTTGTTCCGGATTTCTGTGCAATTGTGTTTCTGCAGAATCCTCAATGATTCATTATTCTCGTTCCGCTACGATTTTGTTATTCGTTTCTTTGTTCAATTCGTATTTATGTTTTTGTTTAGTTTTTGTTTTGTTATATCTGTTCACTGGGCTTTGTAAGCTCAGCCGCATTTTCTTTTCCTGCGGCAGGTATTAGGCATTCAAGATGAGCTTGTGGGATGGCTGATCTGGGTTGAGAGTAGAAACTGAGAGCAAGATTTGATCATAGAGATCTTAGAATTATTTTGGTTATTTAGTTATTTATGTTTTCTTTTGGAATTTCGTAAAGACTTTCGTTTTTGTATAGTACTTAAAGTTCTGATATGAAACTGTATTTGTGATATCTTTACCCTTGTCGGGCTGGGGTGTTACAATTATGGTATCAGAGATCCAGGCTTTAGGACCCTTAGAGCTTAGGCTATGACCTGTGAGGATTGGGTAGATCTTAGGTTTTCGTCTGTTCAGATATCTTTCGATTCCTTTTGACTGTCGTTCAAATTCGACTTCGATATTCTTTTGTCATCACTGAGTTGGCCCTCCTCTTTTCGCATCAAATTTTGTTATTTTGTTTTCGCTCGTCCGTTTGTCGATCGTTAGATGGAGACTACCCGTGGAGCCGAAGAAGATGGTGCCGACCCTGCGTTGCTGCAACAGTTCCTGTGCTGGGGAGGTTCGTAAAGCAGAAGCCACACCCGACTGCCGTGCTGTTGGAGACATCAGGATGCTGCTAGAGGAAGCTGGACGGACCAACCAAAGGCGCAAAAGACGGAGATAAGATTCAACCGGTGGCTGAGAAGGTTCATCTACTTCATATGATTTGGGCGCGACGTGTGTTACTCTGATTCGTTTGTCACGCGTTTTGAGGCGGTTTGATATCTTGCTACGCGATTTTGATCGGCATTACTTTTCTTTGATTCGTTCAGAACTCGGTTTGAATCGTGAAGTTTTATCGTTTAGCATTCTGGTATAACTCAGCTTTTCTTTCTGGATCGTCAGTAATGAGTCATGAGGAACTGTTTTGTGCATTGGTGGCCTTCTTTTCTTTTGTGGTATGGTAAGTTGTCTGATGTGTTATATGCTGCATGAATGTGTATCTGGTCTGTTATGGTACGTTACTTGCTAGCTGTATGTTATCTGTATGTGATATGTTTGTTGTGATTCTGGTTATGTGGTTTGCCATGACCCGGGACAGAATATGATGACAATAAGAACTGGTTATGTGATGCAAGTATTATGACGCCTGATCAACGTGATAATACCGAGATCATATAATTTGAACTTATTGAAATTATATGACGTCTGGGGAAATGCCTGTGGTTGATACGTGATTGGACTTTGACTTGTACCTGTTATTTGTCACTCCTCATGTTTGATTGGAATTCTGTACCTAATTGTGAGATTTTCGTCGATATCTGTTACTTATAAGTTTTGTACGTTTGGAATCCGAAATTTTTATGATTTGTGTAAACTATGGATTGCTATGTTTGCTCTATATGTGTACGTCTCCGTGTACCCTTATTGCGGTCCTAGGATTTTCGTGAAGTGTTTGAGGAACATTAGATCCTTTTAGTTTGATTATCTGCGACTAATGAGACCATTAGGATTAGTTCCGTCTATGCATATGATTGATCTCGTCATTAGATATCTGATAAGTTAGAATTGTCGTTTGATTTTCTGCATCTCATCCGTTTTCTGCCATTACTTGATAGGCATATGATTATTTGTTGTAAGTGTTTGATTGTTGCTTTGATTTCTAAATAGTAGGAGTTTAAATGTTCTGATAAGAATCCGTTTGTTCTAGGATAAGTTTCGCGTTCGCTATGTTCCTTGAAATTCTGAAATCCGCATTTGTTTGCTGTTCTATTCCGTCTTCTCCAATTTCGAGGACGAAATTTTCTTTTTAGAAGGGGAGAGTTGTAAAACCCTAAAATCTCAAACGTTTGAAAAGACTGTTTTGCCCTCAATTTAATACTTATAAAATACGTAAGATCCTTTATGCTCATTAAAGTAAATTTAATCTAACTTATAAATTATTGACAAACTTAAGGTACAAGGTCCTTAAAAATAATTACGTTTGCGTTTAAAATATAAATCATACGCTACTAAATGTACATGGGCCGAAATTAAATTTGATCTTATAACTTAATTTTGACCCATTTTTAAATTGGACTTGGGCTTGGCCTTTTTGGTTCTTTCTTTGACTCGCCTAAAACCGGCCCTCATATATCCCTGTTATTTTATTTTTTCGTTCTATATCTGCTTTCCCCCTACAAAGTCTAAAAACCCTAATCCTCCCTAACTTCAAAAGTGACGGCAACATCTTGTTCCATCTCTTCCAATCGACCAAGCAAGCAAGAAGGGTGACAGTTGGTGTTGATTCGGACGTGGGTTCGAGTCGTTAGTCCCTGTTTTCTTTCCATTCATACGCCTAAGCTTGGTACCATCATAAACTCTTTTCAATTCTTTTTGTTTTCTTGCTACTGTCGTGGGTCTTATACCATTAGAATACATGTTTTACTCTATAAAAACTTCACCTAATGAGAATGCATGCATGTATTGACTATAAGCTTCACTAAACAGTAACCTACATCACATAAATAATAAAGTTGTCACATGAAATCATATATATTAAAGACACGTTAATACTAAAGAGTATGGACATGGGAAAAATATTTTGAATCGGTTCTAATCAATTGGTCGCATGAAACATAAATCGCAAACCCTTCATATGTCGACCTTTGCCTTGGTTGTCATTCGAACAGTTAAGGTCATGCGTGTGTTAGATCTTGGAGACCCTTATATGACCACTTAATCGAATCTATATGTTAAAGGTTGAACTTGGAATAATACTCGTGCATCGGATATGAGCATGTGTATGAATGTGCATATTATATATGTAATATTACGTAATCTGTATTGTACTCATTATATAATAGGTGTGCTTGATTTTGATTGTCAAAGATAAGGTAAATATGCATAAACAAAAGGCTAGTAGCTGTGATATAAGTAAAAAGAAAAAAAAGAAAACGGCTTGTGCATGGAACAAATGGGGTCAAGAAATTTGGACGCAAAATGTTTTCAAAGAAGCATAGAACTCGAGCAATTGGTTGGGTTATTCGTGTTCAAAGCATGTCGGGATGGATGAGTCGGGGGTTAGTAGTACTACGTGTTTACTTGGTCGTAAATGTTAATCATATGGTCCGCGAGCGAGCTTAAAGATGATCGATCGTAATGTTAAAACATGATTCTTGCTATTTATCTTAAACGTGCATGGAATTTTAATAACATAATACTTTAAGTTAATTACAATATAAACCTTCTACTTTGAGACAATTACCATGTAAACCCTACATTTTCAAGTATGATTATATAAAACCCTCAAATAGATTAATTATCATATTAAACCTTTAAGCTTACCATTTATCTTTTGTAACCCCTAAGTTTGGCTAATTAATGATTATTACCTTAAAGTATTTTAATTCCGTCCATTACTAAAACTGAGAATACGCTTATGACTCTAAAAATGTTAATGTGATAAATCCGTTATAACTTTAATGATGCCAATAAGTATTAAATAAATCATAATTCGTGTAGATTCGTTGAAGGAGACGCGACGTTATATCTTCGTGATTCACTCGTTCGTTTGCTTTTCTCTCATTTGCGTTAAGGTACAGATATTCTGACCTTTTCAGTAAAGGTTCCTTATGATGTTCTTTTCGTTAGCTTTCCTATTTTACTTATTAGGGTTTCCGATGCCATTGCTATGAACCCTTTCCTGATTGTTTGACCTGTTGCTTATCTGAACTTATGTTTTATTGAACCATGCAATGTCTGATTTGAACTTTATGTTAGGAAGACTTTGATATGCACGTTTGTTGAACTCTACTATGTTAAATTATGAACTTCTAATTATGAATGTATGATTTGTGACTGTTATATGAACTTTTGACTTCTGAATATTTGATTTTGAACTATATGATATGAAAACTTTGATTTTGAAAACATGATTTAATCTTTGATAAAGTATGATCTATGTCAGTTTTGACATTCTAATTTGACCTAAGATAGTTTGACACCCGAGCCAAATAATAACTAGTCATGGGGGTTCCATGTCCGTGTCATGTGATGCACCTCTACATGACTCTAGGGCATAGAGTGAAGTTCTGCCATGTCCCTTATCTGTTATTTGTTATGAGCTCAAGTTATATTATGTTATCAATATATGTTTGTGGGGCGTATGGATGCATCCTAGATCTGATCTGTTGTCCGATATGATTTGTCTAGGTGAATGATGTCGTGTGCAATACGCGTCTTCATAAAACTCTGGGAGCTAGCTACTCCGACTTATTTTGAGATTGTTTCTATATAGTTATGATGTTTTTGATATGATATGTTCTGGGCTCGTGGTAGTTAACTAAATCTTTATCTGTTATTTCTATGTTAAGTATTCTGATTATGATTCGGTATGTTCAAGTGTTAATAATTATGTGCTCGGCTTATTATATGTTATTATATGGGGTTATGCTTTTGCAAGTTTATGTGACTACCGTCTACTATGCTAGGTTATGATTAATATGTTTAAATATGATTCGCATGCTGTCATCTGATGTTATGTTAGTTTGTCGTCATGTGAATTTGTTGATCTGTGAGATGAATGTGCTAGTGTGAAAGTGAGTATTCTATAAGTTTAGTATGTATAATTGTTCAGTTAATTTTGTGAACTTTGCTTATACGTTAGTGTTTTATCTGCCTATGTGACCTGCCATGCTTAAACTCTGTTGATGTTAGGATTTGATCTGAGAACTGGTTTAGCTTATGATATCTGTTTTGATAATTGCTAATATTTATGCTATGTTTTGATTGGTCTATTTAATTATAGTTTGTCTACTATGTTTCTATTTGTTTGTGAGACTGCCATGATTTGGACTCGCTATTTTTTCTGCAATATTGAATTAAATGTGTTAAGTGAAGGTTAATTAATTTGTTGAATGCCATGTTTATTTTCTAGAAAGTGTTTCCGTTAGCCTTAGACTTTTCGTTTGGTTTATATGTAATCTATTTCTTCTTGATATGTTAAGTGTCGCGTTATTTTGATGTGTTTGCGTTGGAGTCATCAATATGTTATGTGTTTGTCCTTGATTGCTAATTGTTGTTCCGGATTTCTGTGCAATTGTGTTTCTACAGAATCCTCAATGATTCATTATTCTCGCCCGCCACGATTTTGTTATTCGTTTCTTTGTTCAATTCGTATTTATGTTTTGTTTAGTTTTTGTTTTGTTATATCTGTTCACTGGGCTTTGTAAGCTCAGCCGCATTTTCTTTTCCTGCGGCAGGTATTAGGCATTCAAGATGAGCTTGTGGGATGGCTGATCTGGGTTGAGAGTAGAAACTGAGAGCAAGATTTGATCATAGAGATCTTAGAATTATTTTGGTTATTTAGTTATTTATGTTTTCTTTTGGAATTTCGTAAAGACTTTCGTTTTTGTATAGTACTTAAAGTTCTGATATGAAACTGTATTTGTGATATCTTTACCCTTGTCGGGCTGGGGTGTTACAATTAAACTGTAAAATTGCTGAAATTGAGAAATTAACTAAGGAAATAGATGATTTGTTATCTAAGTTTGCTGCTTGGGGTGAAGCTGGTCTGTCACATGTTTCTTATGTTCAAAAACAGCAAAGAGCCTACCTTAAAACTGGATTAGGTTTTGGAATGGATTTTAGTAAGTTAGAAGAAAACCAATCTAGTAATCAGGATGAAGGTGAATATGAGGATATAACCACTAGTGATGAAGAACTTATTAATTATGTAGATACATCTAGTAATGATGGTTCAATAAGTGACTCACCTCGAATATAAGAAAGCTAATGATTATCATGTCGTTCCCCATCCCATCGGCATTCATCAACCCCTTAGGCCTGATGTTCCTCGTTTTGGAGTAGACAGTCTAGAGTTTAGGAAAAAGCTAGTTGCTCAATCTAAGTCTGAAAAACCCAAAGAACCTGTTGAAAATGATGTTCAAAATCAAGCAGTACCTTCAAATCAAAGTACTCGCTCCACAAGCAGACCTTCTTCAAAACCTTTCCAAAATAGTACTGCTAAACCTTTTTGGGATAATTTTGGTCAAAACAGATTTAATCATTCACCAAGAAGGCAAAATAATTTTGGGCATAGACATAGAAGATGTCACTTTGGAAGTATGGGTCAAAAACTGTGTTTTGTGTGTTTTAGTCCTACTCATCTAATTAAGGATTGTGAACATCACTCGAAATACCTTAGAAAATTTCCAAAGAACAGGATGCCAATTGTCAGAAACCTAGAGAGCACAAACTAGTTTGGAATAATTCAAATAGGGCTAATCACGAAATTTCTCACCGGATCATAGATACCCACATCGAGAAAACCTTTTTCAAAACCTTCAGATCTCACAGACTTTCCAAAGTACTTAACTCTCGCCCAATACTTTCTCAAAGTACTGCTCCGACAAAACAAGGTAATCGATCACACTACTTGGTATATGAATCCTAGGAGATCTCACTATCAACCTAGAAGGTATTACAATTCACATAGGAGATTTAGATCACAGAACCAGGTGTTAAAACAGAATGGGTTAAGAGGGAAAAGTAACTGCAGAGGGACGCAGACAAGACTTTACAACCAAAAGTGAATCCGATGTTTTGTGATGCAAGAAAAAGAGATTTGTGTTAAAAAACCAGAAAGTTTTGAAAATCCACATGCTAAAGATCAAAAGATAATTCGGGATCATCATTTGAAAGATAGTGGTAATTACATACTCAAAGAATTTGAGTTTGTAACTCCATAAGGGAACACAAGTCGCGTAATGGCTTGGGTTCCTAAGAGTTTCTAACTCTTTTCTTTGTGTGCAGGGCAACCCGTAAGAGGAGCTTAAAGATCATCTTATTGTGGATAGTGGTTGCTCTGGAAGTATGACAGAGACAAAGAGATCCTGTCTGATTTTAGGAAGATTAGTGGAGGAAGAGTTGCATTTGGGAATGATCCCAATGGAGGAAAGATTACTGGAAAAGGGACTATCAAAGCAGGGCTTATAGATTTTGAGAATGTTAGATATATAAACGAGTTAAAGTTCAATCTATTGTCAGTATCACAAATCTGTGATAAAAAGCATCCTAGAATACTCCTATTAACATTGATAATGAGAGTACTATTTGTATTGTGAAGAATACAGTTTATCATTCCAAGACCAAGCACATACAGATTAGGCATCACTTTATCAGAGATTGCTATGAGCACAGGCTTATTAATGTGATTAAGGTTCACACAGATGATAATGTAGCTGACTTACTCACCAAAGGTTTTGATGTTTCTAGATTCACTCACTTGGTGGTGAGCATTGGCATGATTAACTACTGAGCTACATTTAAGGGGAGGACTATTTAGTATTTGTATAGTCCTGTGTAATGCTTGAGGGGAGGCTAGTTATGTATACTTAGTTGATACTGGAGAAATTGAAAAGTAATGCTTTTTTCGTGAAAGTACCGCTTAGGAAAGTATCGCCGTGGAAGTACTTGTTGTCTTATTAAAGTACTGTTCCAACGGTTATCTTGAGGGGTTATTAATGCTAACGGTAACAATGTTATTTTAGGTTGTGATTTTTCAAATCTCACCTATAAATACCTACTTTCCGATTTTCCCTCTCATATTGATACCTTAGAATCTTTTCCATCTTTCTCTCATCATATTCATATTCTTCGATTACAACTCTTTTGTGCTTACATAATCAACAATGGCGAATCGTCCTACTGTTTCAAAGCATAATATGGTTGCTAATTTGGATAAAACTGACGCGAATATACTTTTTCATGATATAATTGATTATCTTACTGGTTCGCCTATCAGTTATGCTCTTTTAGTGGAGCCAGATATAATTGAGCCCTGGATTCAAGAGTTTTGGGCTAATGCTAGAGAAAACATGGAGAATGATGAATATTATATTAGATCCACAGTTGCTGGAAGAACTGTTAAGATTACTGAAGACTCCATTCGAGAAGATTTATTGTTCAATGATGTAGATGGGGCTATACGGTTTGATAAGCAGTTGATATGGGATACTTTTCGACATATTGGTTATGAAGGATCTTTGAATGAACAAACGCCGAAAACAACTATTTTGTCCGCATTGGAAGGTTTTGGTTCATGTGTTGCTCCATTGCATAAGTGCTAAGAGTACCTCTTGGGAGTAGTTTGGGTCAAATATAGCATCTGCTATGGTTGGGTTAGCTACAGATAGAGTTTTTAACTTCTCAAGGCTAATATTGGATGGAATGCTCTCACATATCTCACATGGATCTACTTGGCTAATGTACCCAAGGTTTATATGTGTTTTCTTGAACAAGCAACTTTCTGATGTGCCAAAACCTACAGCTTTATTGCCTGTTATTATTCAACAATCAAAGATTTTTACTTTTATGGCAAAAAGGAGTGTTTTATTTAGGGGTCCAGATACTCCTTTAACTACTTCCATGATGGATGTTGTTCAGCCGTTAGAGCTGATACATCGTTGATGAGACTACTGAAGGTACTACATCCTGTGTATTGCGATCCAAAGTACCGCTTCGCAAGCACTGCTTCTCCACGGACTACATCAAAAGAAGGTACTGCATCTCTACAAGGTACTGCTTCTCCTAGTACTGAACTTCAAGAAGATGTTGCAGTTTCACCTTCTCCATCTCCACAAGGGTCTGTTCCTGTTTCTCATTCAGAGGATCATTCACCATACCTCCTGATGAAATCACATTGGATAATTATGTTTTGACAAGGGAGTTGGTTAAGTTGAAAATGACTACTGAGGTTCAAGCCAAACAGATAAAGAAACTAAAACTGAAGTTTAGAAGGCTAAAGATTTTTGTGTGGCCATTAGTTCAAGAATTTCAGATATGGGTTAAATCAAAGAAAAGGCAAAAGCAGCCTCGAAAAGCAAACGCCAAAAGGTTCATCAACAATCTTCTGTCAACTTGGGGAGGAATTTAGAAAAAGATAATTTGAAAGAAGATGTTGGGAAGGAGAAAGAACCTGAAAGTACTGATGAACAAGAGGAACAAGTTCAAGGTACTGAACAACAAAGTACTGCTCTTCAACAGCAAAGTACTTTTAGACAAGAGGTAATAACTCCAAGGGTTTTGAATTTTGAAGAGGAAGCTGGTCCTTCTACAACCGTTATACAAGAAGAGGAGAAAGCTATACTCAAACCAATTCATTCTGCAAGTGATGATGAGTTCATTGCTACAATTTTAGAAGATTTATCACAACCTAGAGGTGGTGTTACTATTAGAGAAGTGCAAGAAGATGAACAAAAAAGAACTTCTCAACCTGCAATTGATCCTAAGGATAAAGGGAAAGGTGTTTTAGTAGAAGTAAAGAAGAAGAAACTTACTTTGGCAGAGATTAGAGAAATTGAAGTTGCTAGGAAAGAAGCTGCTGCTAGAAAACTTCAAGAAGAGTTAAATGCTAAAGACATAGCAACTCAAGAAGCTGAAAAAGCTCAAAGTAGAGAAGTGGCTAAAAAGTTGCAAGAGCAATTAGATGCTGAAGCTGAAGAACCATTACAATCACCTACTCCTGTTAGATATATGCCTAGAAGACCTAATTTAGCTAAGGACATGAATGCTATGATGGCATATTTGAAAGGTCGAGGGTATAAAGGATTGCAGAAGCTGAACTATGTTGACATGAAAAGACTCTATGATGCTGAGACAGAAGCTTATAAGAAGAGTGTTGCATATATCAAGGATTTTAGAGAAGAAGCTTCTTGGACTGAAGCTAAAAGGAAGAAGAGCTTAAAAAGAAAAAGAAAAACTGAAAATACAGATAGACAGTTCTCAAAGAAAGAAAGAGTTGAATTAAGATCTGAGTCTAAAGATGCATTAAGAAATTATCTCAGAGTGGTAGATTTTGATTATTCAAAAGAAGATGCTGACATGAAGATGAACAGATCTCAGATTAGTGCTTTTGATATTGTGAAATCCAAAGAAGGAGATTATATGATTTTTCATAAGGAAGATGAAAGCTTCAAAGTTTTCAATAGGCTATGGGATTTATTACATATTATAGATAAAGTGGATCTATTCTATCTATATAATGTGGTGAAAGCTTATTTTGGAGATATTCCATCAGAAGGAATTGGTCTGGTTTTGCTTGGAGATCTCATAACCATGTGGGAAACGTAAGAGGAAAGCACGATGATATTTGGAAAAATCTAGAAAACTGGGAAATTATTTGCTGGAGATTCTTTGAAGAATCTGGAGTTCATGTTTTAGAGCTGGAGAATGGTAAAATGATACACATATTTGTAAACAGAAGATATCCTCTCACAATTGAGCTCATGAGAAGAATGCTAGAGCATGGATTGGAAGTAGAAGAGGATAATGAAACCGCTTGCATGGTTATCAATTTATTTATCAACTGGACTACCATTGCTGAAGATGATGAATAAACCGTATGAATTTTATTGAATAATTTATTTTAATAAATCAAGACTTTATTCAAAGTATCTGATCAAACAAGACTTTCATCAAAGTACTGCTTGCAGCTTTTAAAACCAGTTAAGCGATTTTTGAAAGAAACCTTTTGCTAAAGTATAAAATATTTTGAAACAAAGGTTAAATGAATTAAATGGATTTTGAGATGGAAAAATCAATAGGTAATCAATCCACCATGGTTACAAAAGGATTGACTAATCCATGAGCAAACGGCTCGGGTAAAGATATATCAAATCCGTTTTAGTTGACAACTTGCTAATAAGTTGTATGGTAATCAACTCACCATATCAGTTAATGTGAAGAGTTGGCTAGCCCACAAGAAAATGGCTTGTGGTAAAGGCAGTGGAAAAACCATTATTGGTAATTAGTTCACCATTAGATAGAAGAACTAACTAGTCCGTAGGGTACAGCTTTTGGTAAAGACAAATCAAATCTGTTGATAGATGATGATTTGCTAAAAATCATATGGTTATCAATGTACCATGGTCTTACACACCAAAACATTTGGCTACTCCAAAGATAATGGCTTTGGTAAAGAGACCTAAATCCATTAAATTTTCAATGATCCACCTCTCACAGGAGTTAACACACCTGGAAGTGATGAGAATAGTATGCAACTTAAACCAAATTAATGTACAAATTGACATATGTTGCTGTGTTGCTGAAAAGATGGAGCTTGTTGGATGTCAGAAAGAACAATTCTAAGAGATACTTTGACAAGCACAGACACTACAGATATATACTGAAAAGACTAAGAAACAATCTGTCCTTAAAGATGAAGCTGTTAAAGATACATTCACAAAGGAACTTGAAGTCAAGAAAGTAGAATTCAAGTTAGGGGAGGATTGTTGGGATATGAAAGTGCTGATGACATGAAAGTACTGTAAAGACAAAGTCAAAGTACTGCACCTAAAAGTCAAAGTACTGCAAGAACAAAAGAACTGTTATTCGTTTATGGAAAGTATTGTATTCTATGTTTAGATTACTTGTCGTACAAGGTTATCAATTGTAAACCGACTAGGATATCCTTGAGCCTATAAAAGGACTCCTAGATTGGCATTAGATGTACGAATTCTACGAGTCTATTAGTTTTAGAGTTTACGAATTCACAAGTTAATTAGTGGTTTAGAGAAAAGTTCGATTATCTTAGAGTTGTATTAGAGTATCTGCATAAAAAGCAGATTTAGAGTTTATAATAAAAGATTATTCTTCTTAGCTTTGTTAAGTAAATTCCGCGTACTTGATAAAGATTGCTCAGTGTTTCTTTGTTAATAACTTAGGATTTATCCGAGGTTGTTAAACCTTAACAAGCTAATTAAGTTAGTTTGATTAAAGTCTATCGATCCAACAAGTACTAACTCCAAAAATACGGGTAATGCATTTGTTAAGTCTGGCAATGCTGATAATGATTTTGGTGAATCAGCAATGCCAGAACTAAACATCTTTGATAAGCCTGCTAAATGAATATTTAAGGAGGCTTCTTATGATGAAGAAGGAGTGATTACTGACTTCAACAATCTCCCTGCAGAGATAGATGTCAGTCCTGTTCCTAAACTTAGGATTCACAACATTCATCCACAAAGTCAAATACTGGGTGATCCTAAGTCAGCTGTGCAGACAAGAAGCAAAGTGCAGAAACAATCTGAAGCTCATGCACTTTTTGGCTTTATTCAGAAGCACCAGAGGAACAATCACAAAGACCATCAACACTGTCTATTTGCATGCTTCCTTTCTAAAATAGAACCCACCAAAATCACTGATGCTCTTACAGATGAAAGTTGGGTTGAGGCAATGCAAGAGGAGTTACTGCAGTTCAAGCTGCAGAAGATATGGGTTCTGGTAGATCTTCCTAGTGGTGGAAAGGTAATTGGTACAAAATGGGTCTACAAGAACAAGAATGATGAAAGAGGTTTGTAGTCCGAAACAAAGCTAGACTAGGGGCCCAAGGATGCAGACAGGAGGAAGGCATTGACTATGATGAGGTTTTTGCTCCTTTAGCTCGCACTGAAGCTATCAGGCTATTCTTAGCCTTTGCCTCCTATATGGCTCACATTTTATCATATGAAGAGGTGTATGTTTCTCAACCTCCAGGTTTTGTAGATCCTGCTCATCCCAAAAAGGTGTACAAGGTAATTAAAGCTTTGTATGGACTACATCAAGCTCCCAGAGCTTGGTATGTTACACTCTTCACTTTTCTTGAGAAGCATGGATACAGAAGAGGCACCATTGACAAGACCCTATTCATTACGAAGAACAAGAAGGATATCATGTGTTGGGAATTATACGTTTGAGTTGATAAAGACAAAAAGAATGAAACAAGAGGGACTTAATATGACAAGAAGAAAACCTACTAAAAGATGGAAGGGCTTGCTTGCAATGGAAGTTTTATAATTTAGTCCTTATCCTCTAGTATATAAAGAGGACATAGGTGTAGGTTTTTAATTAAGTCTTCCAAGATGTAGACGTCTAGTAAAGGTGTGTGTGGGTCCTAGGCGTATGTTCGTATAAACGCCTATGGTTTAGTGGTTAGTGGTTTAGTTAGTTAGTGTTAGATCAAGTCTTTGATCTTTATTATAGTTAGTTAGTTAGTTTATGATAATAAAAAACCTTGTTCATAATAATATTGATTCTATGTTTGAATATTCCGCCTTTATTATTATGTGTTCCTAGATATAATATTAGACCTCGTCTAAGAGCTTACAACGATCTTCACATGTGGTATCAGAGCCTAGGGCTCGTGATATCTGGGATTACAAGGTTTTTCGAAGAAGAAGGAAAAAAAATCGTATTTAAAAATTTTCGTAACTCACTGCAGGTCAGTTTTCAAGAAGGTATAACTTTTTAATGAACCGTTGGATCGGGCTAAAATTCGAACTGGAGCTTCTTGGTATATCTATCTTTAATCTCACCGAAGGGATTGTCAATCAGAACCCTCAATGAAAATATATAAGCAGTCGAAGTCTGCTGCTGATTTTTCGTAAGGTTACAACAGCACTGTTTTGAAACGATCATAACTTTTTCGTTAACTGTTGGATCGTGACGAAATTTTTGGTGGACGTTCTCTATATAGCAATCTAACTTTCCAACGAAGGGATATTCGATCTGAGCTTCCAGTAAAAAGATATAGAACGTCGAAGTTGGCTGCTGAAGGAGTTTTTAAAAGTCAAATTTTTAAGGGATTTAATGGGTATCGACCTTTTTGGAAGATGTGTGGCGAAAGTATACAAACATGGCAAGAATTATTAATATTCTCCTCATTAATTGGTTGAATATTGCGCATAGAAGATTGACTCACAAATTTAACCTCGTACAACATTAATATTATTTGAGGTTTGATTGGTTGGCAAAGATCATGGGTCGGTGGAGTTAACTCTCCAATTCGTTTGTGTGATCACATGCCAAACTAAGTTCTTGTCTTCTTTTGCAATTGGGAAGGCTTCACGTGGGTATTGGTAATAGTCTTATTTAATTGGCTGCATGATATAAACAATTGATTATTTTGACAATCACATGGAGCAGCATAATATGTCTATCACGTGGGCATGTAGACCCACGTCTACTGATACAATTTGACCATGAGATCAAGTGATATAATTGGATGATTTTATTGGAGAATACGGTGGGTATCACATTGATTGGCTTTTGATGTTAATATTACGAATTGAAAGTACTGTTGGAGTTTTATTCTCAAAGTACTGCTCGAATATACGAAAGTACTGCAGTTTTTAAATGTACTGCTCTACTATTATTTCAAAAGTACTGCAGTTTCAAGTTCGAAAGTACTGCTCGTGTTTAAACGTACTATTGCAAAGTACTGTTTCAAGGTACTGCAGATTTTATTGAAAGTACTGTTTGCCCATGTTTGAAAGTACCGCTGATTGGATGAAAGTACTGCTCCTTCTCAAAGTATTGTTTTTCATATGAATTTTGATTTAAGGGGAAGTCGAGCATGATTATTGTTATCGAGTTTTTGGATGACACACACACAGGTTATTGTTCACACACACAAAGAGTTTGGTTATTTGTTCTTAAAGGATTTAAAAGGCTCGTATTTGATTCATTGAATAATTGATTACGAAGAGGATTATTTATCACTTATTTGAAGGTGAAGTGGAATTACTTGGTTTGTGTTCTTATTATATAAGACTTGCAAAATCTAGTTTTCATAGGTCAAGAGGGTGGATGGATGAAGACCTAGTAAACTATCACTTAAAGGAGTTACATTGTAGTGCTCAGTGTCTCATACTAGTTGAGGATTCTTGTCAAGGGATTGCGGTCTACTTATATTTGATGGGTATAAGTATGGAGTTCCGTGGATAGTAAAAAGATTTAAGATACAAGTTTGGGAAATTCTACTTCTTCATCAAGTTCGTTATATTTGGTTTTATTTACAAGTGATCATTACATAAAGCCTACAGATTTTGAAGAATCAAGAAGATGGTTAACATATGGTTTTTAGGAGAAGCTTATTGTTAAATGTTTAACCATCTACATGCATCACTCAAGGGGAAGTTTTTGATTTTTACTATTGTTGATCATTATTACAACTGCTAGTTGAAGTTTTCAACTGTTTTGGATCCATTTTTCCTATGGTGCGTAATAGTGGGCGATTTGAAGCATTGGAAGTCTTAGATTTGAAGTATGATATTGGTTCGTGGTGGTCAAGATCATTATTTGCATACGTTCCCTATTTAGATAATAACAAAAAGGGGAAGAGATGTTTGAGTGACATGGCATGGATTAAGGGGAAGATAAAGGAAGACATACTTGTTTCATTCATGGTGAGATCCCTGATCTCAATTTCTCTACTTCATCTAGGGAAGTTCGTTCAAGAATGGTTTTGTCATTATCAACTAGGGGAAGATTGTTGGGAATTATACGTTTGAGTTGATAAAGACAAAAAGAATGAAACAAGAGGGACTTAATATGACAAGAAGAAAACCTACTAAAAGATGGAAGGGCTTGCTTGCAATGGAAGTTTTATAATTTAGTCCTTATCCTCTAGTATATAAAGAGGACATAGGTGTAGGTTTTTAATTAAGTCTTCCAAGATGTAGAAGTCTATTAAAGGGGTGTGTGTGTCCTAGGCGTATGTTCGTATAAACGCCTAGGGTTTAGTGGTTTAGTGGTTTAGTTAGTTAGTATTAGATCAAGTCTTTGATCTTTATTATAGTTAGTTAGTTAGTTTATGATAATAAAAAACCTTGTTCATAATAATATTGATTCTATGTTTGAATATTCCGCCTTTATTATTATGTGTTCCTAGATATAATATTAGACCTCGTCTAAGAGCTTACAACGATCTTCACATCATGTTAGTGCAGGTGTATGTAGATGATATCATCTTTGGTTCTACAAACAGATCTTGGTGTGAAGAGTTTGAGGGACTTATGAAAGGCAGATTTCAGATGAGTTCTATGGGTAAACTCACATTCTTCCTTGGATTGCAAGTCAAGCAAAAGCCAATTGGACTGTTTATTTCTCAGGACAAGTATGTTGCTGAGATGCTGAAGAAGTTTAACTATGCCAGTGTGAAAACTGCAGTGACACCAATGGAGACCAAGGTGGCATTAACAAAGGATGAGGAAGCTGAAGATGTAGATGTACACTTGTACAGACCTATGATAGGTTCCTTCATGTATCTAACTGCCTCTAGGCCTGATATTATGTATGCAGTTTGTGTGTGTTCTCATTTTCAGGTTACACCCAAGACTTCACATCTTCATGCTGTGAAGAGAATCTTTAAATACCTTAAGGGCAAACCCAATTTGGGCTTATGGTATCCTAAAGAGTCATCTTTTGACCTGGAAGCCTATTCAGATAGTGATTATTCTAGGGCAAGCCTTGACAGAAAATCCACAACTTGTGGTTTTCAATTCCTTGGCAGGAGACTCATCTCATGGTAGTGCAAAAAGCAGACTATAGTGGCTACATCAACAACTGAAGCTGAGTATGTGGTTGCTGTAAATTGTTGTGGACAAGTTTTGTGGATTTAGAATCAGATGTTAGATTATGGTATCAATTTCATGAATATAGTAATTCACATTGATAATGAAAGCATTCACATTGATAATGAAAGCACTATTTGTATAGTAAAGAACCTTGTTTACCACTCTAAGACTAAACATTTTGAAATCAGGCATCACTTCATAAGGGATTACTTTGAAAAGAAATTAATAAGGGTGGAAAAGATTCACACTGATAATAATGTAGCAGATTTATTGACCAAAGCCTTTGATGGACCAAGATTTAATTTTCTGATGGTTAATATTGGAATGGTAAACCCATAGCTACATTTAAGGGGAGGATAAATGTATAGTTTATAATAGGAGTATTAATATTAGTTAAATCTGTTAGGCTTATTAGTTAGTACGGGTAGTTAATCCTAATAGTTAAAACTGGCAATTAATTATGATAGGTTTAGAGTTAAATCTGCTAGTTAAACTTGGTAGATATAGAATTAATTCTGGTAGTTGTTTGTTATTAATTATGGTTTCCATAGATATTTGTATCTTTTTCTTGGTTTTAGACTATTTTTTCCAGGAAAAGCAAGGATCTTCAAAGATTGGAGATATATGGAAGTTGTGTTGATTGATGTGCTACTGTTCTGAGTTAATTCTGGTTATGTCATTTTTAAGTCTGTTTGATTATTTTAAGTTTGGTAGTGTAAAATAAGTTACCTTTAGTGTTGGTCGAGGGAAAATTGGTTTTTACTGTTTAAATAGTATCGTTACCTACTTTTAGGCAGTCAAAAGTATATATATGGATAATATTCATTTTTTAAATTCATATTTATCCTTTATTTACTTCATCTTAATCTTTAAAGTATACAATCTTTTCTTTCGATTAAATCTCCTTACTAGCACTAAACCTT
>OU343223.1:301817156-301851780 GCA_910596185.1 Chrysanthemum makinoi
AATTCCCCCCCACACTTAGAAATGAATATTGCCCTCAATATTCAAAGTACCGGCGGTTATGCCGAAACATAGAACATAAAAGGGAAATACTACGGCCATTATTTTGTTTTTGATATATACACATTTTTTTTTTGAAAGATTGATATATACAACAGCGGGGGGCAACTCCCCCACACTAGGGTGGTAGAAAGGGGGTAAGAAGACCGAAACATGGGTGAAAACCCATATGGTGTGTGCTACTATTTTTGATTCCCGAGTCACTAGCTTGACTCGATCCCCGCATTCATTGATTCATGGGGAAAGTTTGTAGATCCGGGACAATCACGGGTGGAATGTCCTCTCCAAAGTAGTGCTTTAATCGATGACCATTTACTTTAAAATTTGGACCATCAGGCTGAGATAACTCAATGGTGCCATAAGGATAAACCTTAGTAATAGTAAATGGACCAGACCAACGGGACTTAAGCTTTCCCGAGAAAATCTTCAATCTAGAATTGAAAAGAAGGACTCGATCACCAACGTTAAAAACTCGGTTCTTGATTTTGGAGTCATGAATCTTCTTTGTCTTTTGTTTATAGATCAAAGAGTTCTCGTAAGCTTGATCACGGAGTTCATTTAGTTCATTCATTTGAACTTTTCTGTGATCACCAGCTGTCTGAATATCGAAGTTTGCATGCTTCAAGGCCCAGTAGGCTTTGTGCTCTAGTTCAATCGGAAGATGTATGCCTTTCCGTACACTAGCTTGTATGGAGTACACCCAATTGGTGTTTTATAAGCTGTACGAAAAGCCCAGAGTGCGTCATCCAGTTTATCCGACCAGGAGGCACGGTTTTCGCCAACCGTCCTCTCCAGAATTCTTTTAATCCCCCGGTTGGAAACTTCCACTTGCCCACTTGGTTGGGGGTGGTATGCAGTAGAGAGACGGTGAGTTACACCATACTTTTGCATGACTCGATCAAATTGGTCATTGCAAAAATGCGTACCACGATCACTGATTATAGCTCGTGGAGTTCCAAACCTAGCAAAAAGAGATTTCAAGAATTTCACAACAACTCGGGCATCATTGGTAGGTAAAGCCTTAGCTTCAACCCATTTTGACAAATAGTCAACGGCCACGAGTATGTACTTATTACCGCGAGAAGAAGGAAATGGCCCCATAAAGTCAATGCCCCAGATGTCAAATATCTCACAAACTTGAATGGCATTTTGTGGCATTTCATTTCTTTGAGAGATATTGCCATGACGTTGACAAGCGTCACAGGTTTTGACAAATTCGTGGGCATCTTTATAGATTGTGGGCCAATAAAACCCGGAATCAAACACCTTTTGGCGGTGTAGTTTGGACTATGATGGCCCCGGTGGGTCCAGCATGGCAAGCTTTGAGAATGTCAAGAGCTTCTTGTCCATAAACACACCGTCGGATGACTTGATCCGCACAGATTTTGAATAAGTAGGGGTCGTCCCAGAAGTAATGTTTAACATCTTTGAAGAATTTGTTCTTCTGCTGGGTCGACATCCCTTTCACTATGAAGTTACCCGCATGGTAATTTGCGAAATCAGCAAACCATGGGGTAGAAGAGTTTCCACGAAAAGAAACCGCATTGAGTGTCTCGAGAGGAAATGTTTCATTTATTTCCTTTTTCTCGAAAACATCTTGATGTGGGTTTTCTAATCTGACAGATGATCAAGCCAGGTTCTCAGCTCCTTTTTTATCACGTATGATGATATCAAATTCCTGGAGGAGGAGAACCCAACGGAGCAATCTCGGCTTTGCATCTTGTTTTGCAAAGAGATATTTGAGAGCCGAGTGATCCGTATACACTACACATTTGGTCAAGATTAAGTACGGCCGAAACTTTTCAAATGCATACACCACGGCTAATAGCTCTTTTTCTGTGGTGGTGTAATGAGTTTGAGCTTCAGTCATAGTCTTACTTGCGTAGTGAATAGGCTGAAAATGCTTAGCTCTACGTTGCCCTAAGACTGCACCGATAGCAAAATCACTTGCATCGCACATGAGCTCAAAGGGTAAATCCCAGTTGGGAGCAACGAGAATGGGTGCTTCAGTAAGCTTTTTCTTCAATGTTTCAAAAGCTATGATGCACTCGGGTGAGAAGATAAAAGGAGCATCCTTTTCAAGAAGATGGGTCATAGGCCGGGCGATTTTGGAAAAATCTTGTATGAATCTACGATAGAAACCGGCATGACCTAAAAAACTCCTAATACCTTTGACGGTAGTAGGATGAGGCAGTTTAGCAATAACATCTACTTTTGCTCTATCCACCTCAATCCCATTTTTTGAAATCTTATGGCCAAGGACTATGCCTTCTTTGACCATAAAGTGGCTTTTCTCCCAGTTTAGACAAAGATTGGTGTCTTTACACCTTTGAAGCATTTTATCTAGATGGGAGAGACATGTTTGAAACGAATCCCCAATGACCGAGAAGTCATCCATAAACACCTCCATTGTTTCCCCGATCATATCGTGGAAAATGGCCATCATACATCGTTGGAACGTGCCGGGAGCATTACATAAGCCAAAAGGCATACGTCTGTAAGCAAATGTTCCGTATGGGCAGGTGAATGTAGTTTTATCTTGATCCTTTGGATCAATGGGGATCTGAAAGTACCCCGAGAAACCATCAAGGAAACAATAGTATTCATTCCCTGCTAATCTCTCAAGCATTTGGTCCATAAAGGGTAGAGGAAAATGGTCTTTACGGGTAGCGTCATTCAACTTACGATAGTCAATGCACACACGCCATCCCGTCACCAATCGAGTTGGAATTAACTCGTTATCTTCATTTGTGACAACAGTAATGCCACCCTTTTTTGGAACACAATGAATTGGGCTAACCCAAGGACTATCTGAGATCGGGTAAATCAATCCTGCATCAAGAAGTTTGATAACCTCTTGTTTGATAACATCATGGATTTTTGGATTTACTCTTCTCTGATGTTGAACTGCTGGTTTAAAGTCATCCTCCATCAAGATTTTGTGAGTACAAAATTCAGGGTTGATACCCTTAATGTCTGAGAGTTTCCAAGCAATTGCTTGCTTGTGTGACTTCAAGATCTTTATGAGAGCAGCTTTTTCATCTTTACTCAAATCTCTAGCAATAATGACAGGTAATTTATCATTACCTTCAAGAAATGCATACTCGAGATGAGGCGGTAAGTCCTTAAGCTCAACCTCAGGAAATTCTTCAGTTTTCTCAACTGATTTGATTTCCTTGTTATGAAGTTTGACGGGAGGGAGTGAAAATGATGATGGATCATCATTAAGAAATTTCTCAATGAGAAGTATGTCCCCCTCAATGTCGATGGGAGCGTGATCAATTTCCCATGGAACAGAATCACTAGATAAGTAAGCTTCAATCTCTTCTAAGATGAAGTCACTTTCCTCAAATGGGGTGAGAGAAGGAGTAGAATTGGCGATGATAGGTTGAGATGAATGAGTGAGATTATCACTCGAAGAATTATGATCATAACCAAGAACTTCTTGCGAGTACTCTTCAGAAGCAACATCAATGATATCTATTAGGTTAACCGATTCAGAATCATAATTTGCGGAGTACCTCGAAGTTTGATCAAGGTTAAAGGTGACAGCTTCATTACCAACACGTAATGTGATTTCTTGCTCAAATACATCTATGAGAGCACGGCCCGTTCTCAGGAATCCTCGACCAACAATGAGAGGAACCCGATGATCGGCATCGAAATCAACAACTACAAAGTCAGCTGGAAAATGGAACTTTCCTACTTTCACAAATACGTCCTCGGCAATGCCAAGAGGACGGGATATTGTACGATCTGCAAGCTCGAGAGTCATGCATGTAGGAGTAAGTTCTAAAAGAGAAAGTTTCTTCCATACTGAATAAGGCATCAGGTTGATGCTTGCACCAAGATCGGCTAAGGCAAAGCATTCAACCATTCCTGGAAATACACAAGGTAAGAGAAATTTTCCAGGATCTCCAAGCTTTTCTGGAAGCTTCTTCAGAATAACTGCTGAGCAGTTCTCGTTAAGAGGAGTTTTAGCCATTTCAAACAGCTTTTCCTTGTTGCTTAACATGTGTTTGAGAGTTGATGCAAACTTAGGCATCAGCATGATAGCATCCGCAAAGCTTATGTCAAAATGTAACTCTTGGAAAATTTGAAAAAATTTGTCCATTTGATGACTAGCTTTTTCACGGAGCTTTTGCTCATTCAAACGTGATGGATAAGGAATAGAAGATTTGGATTTGGTATTTTCAACGGGAGCTACAGGTGGTTCAAAAACAACTCCTGGATTAGATTTGGGTTTCTGGACAACTTGAGGCTGGACATTGTTGGTACCTCCATTATTAATAGGAAGTTCCTTGTCCTTTGTCGCCTTGGTAGCTTGACTCATTTCTCCTAGTGGAGGAGGCATTGGAGTCGTAGGTCCATTGTGTGTCCTAGGTTCACTTTCCACTACCTTAGGGAGAGAAGAAGAAGAGGTAGTAGGAATAGCGGGTCCATTGTATGAAACACCACTTCTAGTTGTGATCGCCTTAGCATCGCCCCTCGGGTTAGCGATCGTGTTGCTCGGAAGTTTTCCTGAGCCCGAGGGTTGATCATTTAAAGACTTTTTGAGATCAGCAATCTGGCTGACCAACAACCTGTTCATTTCATCTTGGGATTTCATGAACTGCTTCAATAACTCATCAGATGATGGTACTGGAGGATGTGGAGGGAAATTCTGAGGTCGGATGTTTTGATTATGACCTTGTTGTTGAAAATTCCCTTGATTAGGATTCACATTCCCCTGAAATTGATTCCCTCGATTGAAATTGTTTTGATGAAGGTTCCCTTGTTGTTGGAAACCTTGATTGGGTCCAGGATAGAAATTACCTTGGTTTTGATAACCTTGGTTCATTCTAGGTTGATTCTGATTCCGGTTAGGATTCTGGTTAAAACCGGGTGGTGCCTGATAAGTGTTAGCACGGTAGTTTGGTTCATTCTGAGGACGGTATTGATTACCTCCTTGATTTGAAGTACCGGCTATAGCATTGGCTTCAAACGGACTACCATCGGTGGCAGTACAGTTGTAGTATGCATGAGGACCACCACAAGTAACACAAACTTCAACTTTCTTCACTTCACCATGTGATGGTGTTTGAGTGAAAGTGACTTTCTTTTGGTTAGCAAGAACCAAAGCCTGAACAATATCTGTGAGTTTATCAATCTTAGCATCGGTGCTAGATGTACTCACAGGAGATGAAGTAGAAGGTCCGGCATTAGACTGAGTCTGATATGCCTTTGTGCGGAAAGAACGGACCTGGGACTTGTTTTCAATGATTTGTAAGGCTTCTTTTGTGGTTTTGCTAAGGAAATTACCTCCCGCGGAGGCATTCAAAGAGTCTTGGTCAGCTTGTCTCAGACCATTGTAGAAAGTATCCATTTGCATTAACTCGGTAAAACCATGATGCGGACACTTGCGGAGCAATTCTTTGTAACGATCCCATGCCTCCCCGAATGATTCATCAAATCTCTGAGAAAATTTCATTATCTCATTCTTAAGACTTGTAGTTCGGGATGGAGGATAGAATTCGTTAACAAACTTGGTAACTAGATCTTCCCATGTCTCAATGGAACGAGGGGGTTGTTTCTCAAGCCAATTCCGGGCTTGTCCCTCTAGAGAAAATGGGAACAGAAGAAGCTTGATAGCTTCATGTGGGACATTCTTGTACTTGATGGTAGATGCAATCTTGTTAAACCATCGAATGTGTGCATGAGGATCATCCCGCTCAAAACCATAGAATTGGCTTTGGGTTACTAGATTAAGCAACCCGGTTTTGAGCTCAAAAGTATCAGCCACAATGGCTGGGACAACAATGGCATCTCCGTAACCCTCGATGGGTGCTTGGAGAAGCTCATTCATCGGCTTGTCTTCTGCCATCACGGCAGGTGGTGGTGGTGGTAGACGTTCCTCAGTCACGGCTGAAGGAGCTGAACGTCCTCTACGTCTACGAGGAATCTTTCCAAGTTCTGAAAGCGGACTTGTAGAACTGGAAGAACGAGTGCGCATGCACTAAGTATAAAAATCAATTTTTCAAAACAAATGCGAGGCAAAACGACAAGTGAACTTAACCAATAATCACAAATGAAATGGCTTCTTTGAAAAAGGTACACCAAATCACAAGGACACAAAGGCAAGTTTTAAATCTGATGTTCGGGAACTTATTATGGTCACACCCCCAGTTAGTAGGTGTACTGCCTTGATTTGCGGTGGTTGATTTTTATGTATATATTAAGTACCACTGAAAAGACGTAGGTAATGATTTGTGCAAAGGGTTTAAAACTTTTGGAAAATATTTTTGATATCGTCTCGTTTAACCAAATCGTATCTCTTTAAGAATCACCTTAAAAGAAACACAAGCTAGAAAACGTTACGATTGTTTTGTTGTTTTATATTGTTTTTGGGTTTGTTAACACTTTAGGAAAAGTGTTAATGAACTTTTTGATTTATATTAACTTTACAGAAATTTTTTTTACAAACTGTGGTATATGTGCAAGTACGGGTCTGAAAAATGCTTAGAACACGCTTACAGCCTCCCCGGCAGCGGCGCCAAAATTTGATTGGTGCTAAACCGTCAAGTTTAATTACACAAGCTAACCACTTGTGAATGGCTAACCGTAACAAACTTAAAACAGCTCAAACACTAATACAATGAAGATCAAAGGAATATAGGGAATTCCTGGGTCGTTAAGTCCCACGGAGGATGAATTGGTGTATAAACACTTGATCAGATGATAGAATGATCACTAAGGATAGTGATCAATAAGGATTTTGATGGATAATTACCTAAAGAAAAGATTAACAAATTACAGCGACTTAAATGCAAATTAAAGGAAATAAAAGATAAAATATATTAAATAAACGCTATCACTATTTTTACAATGATGTTTTTGTGATTTTATAAAACAAAATATCTTAAATAAACTATTTAAACTAAAATTTAAACTCAAATTACCTAAAAACTAGATTTAAAATGAAAACGTACGTTATTTATAAAAATTACGCTAGTGCGCAAGCAAAAACGTAAAATTTATGAAATAAAAGTCCTACAAGTGTAAAAACAAATTTTTTACGTACTATATGACAAAAGAAAATTTTAGAAAAAAGATTTATATTTTTTGACTTTTATATTTTTTATTATGAATTAAATAAGATTTTACACTAATTAAATGTTTAAAAATACTAAAACTATTTGGAAAAATCTGAAACTTTTTTATAAAATACTTAATACTAATACAATTTTATAAAAAATACAAAAACTGAAAAAGCTAGTTCGAATAAGCTAGAAATAAGCTAAATTGATCGTATAAGCTAAAGAGACAAAAGGTGGTTATATGTTTGATTGTGCAAAATATGAACGAGACAAGTCCCAAGGGCAATTGGTATCCAGGTACCCTTCTAACACGCTCCTAAGGGGGAGGTCTCAGGTTCGAGCCTGCCTACCCCCATTTTGCTAAACATTTTTTTTTAAGATTTTTATTTTACACACTTATTAAGTACAAGAAAATAAGCAAATTTCACAACTACCACTTTTTATGAAAATGACCAATAAGCACTGAACCAGCTTATGATTTTGTCACAGTTGGCTTTTGAAAATGAATAAGTACAAAGATTAAGCTAAAATGATTATGAGCTAATTAATAAGCACAAGGTAAACTGCAATAAGCTAAACTGATGTTTATAAGCTGACTTGAACACTGAATAAGCACAATTATTGATAATAAGCACTTAACAAGCTAAAAATAAGCACTAGTCTAGACTGATTTACACAGTACACTATTGGTTTCACAAGGCACCTTTAGGCTTATTTTTAAGCACTTAGATAAGCTATAAAATGAAAACAAAGACTTGGATTATCAAGATTACCAGATAAG
This sequence comes from Chrysanthemum makinoi, assembly GCA_910596185.1. Lineage (NCBI taxonomy): Eukaryota > Viridiplantae > Streptophyta > Magnoliopsida > Asterales > Asteraceae > Chrysanthemum > Chrysanthemum makinoi. Next base: position 301,825,071 of record OU343223.1, read on the forward strand.
CTATCCAAAAAGCTGAGGTTTTCACAGTGGGGTCCACTAGAGAACTTTTGGTGAGCTTTTAAAAAAATTGGAAAAACCACTGAGTATAACTCAGTGTAATGAGTCAAAATGGACAAAACAATAATGAAAGTGCACCTACCTAATAAGCTACAAATGAAAAAATAAAACTTGGAGCCTTGAGTCAGCTAGATGAGCTTCTCAAAAAGCTAAAACACATAAGCTAGAGGCCATTAATAAGCTCTCTAAGAGCTTGTGAAATGGGGTACCACAACTGTGCACAGGGCACTCTTTGACTTTTTGAACAAAATGAAAGTTTGACCTTTATGAACTTGTGATCAAATCTACACACTGATTATGATGAATTAAGGTATATTAAGACTTGTTTGATCAATGGTAACAACTTCTTAACACAAAATCATGATCACAGAACCTTAAAATCCAACAGTTAATGCACAATATGAGATTAAATGGATTTTTGACTTTTATTCTAACAAGGTTCTGGTTTTTAATGATATGAGTTATTTAGACCTAATGAGACATGAATCAAATAAAAACAACAGCTATAACAACCTATAATACAGTGATGCAATCAAATCCAAACACCCTTTATCAAGCTTGTTAAAAAAACTTTTCAAAGCAAATGAATGATTTAGATCATGAAATTGATTGCAGACCTGATATTATCACTAAATAAGACTAAATAATCTTTAAACAACAACCATAACAACATAAAACTCACTAATGATCCTTATGCTATTTTGACTGCTAAAATAAAGTTTTTAGTAACTATAAATCAAAAAGAACAAGTATGTAATATTAAGCTATAATATTACTAAAACACACCAAATAAACACAAATAATACAGAGATAAGCTATACTAAGCAGTAAGCACTCAGTGAATTGCCAAAAATGATCAAGAGGCTTACAAGTGGCTTCCAACTGAAAACTAAGAACCAAGGCATACAAACACAACCTAAAGCTTCCCAAGAAGCACTAATCCCAAGGCCATCCAATATCAACCCTGCTCCAGCCTTCTTGTACCTTTTACCATGGCTTTTTATTTTTCAACTTATTTATTTATATTTTTGTGATTTTTGCTTTTTGATTACTAAACTGATTTTTAAGGTAACTAATAGCTTTAATAAGCTATATAGGTGCTTATATGGCTTATTTAATCCAAAATAACATCTATTAACAACATTTGATCACTTTGAGATTTTTGAATATGAAAATTTTGCATAAACTGAAACAAGTCTTAAAGCTGAAATTTATGGTTACAAAAGATTTCTTATATACTGAGTACTTGAAATACAAAGCTTGGAAACTAAATCATACACTGAAATTAAAACTTAAACTAAAACGACATTAAGATTTAAAAATTACACTAGATACTTTGATACATTGCTTCAAACTTGTATTTATTGACCTCATTTGACCTTGTCGACATTCTTGAGCAAATCCCACCAATCTTGAACCGTTGATTTAATCCAGATCATTACAATTGCCAAATGGCAATTTTGGCGCCAAATTTCCTACGAGCAGGTTTATTGCATTAATTGGGTTTTGGTTGTATGTAGAGGTGGAGGGGGGAGGTGGAAAGGTGTTATGGGGTGAGGTGGAGTGAAAATCAAGTGGTTAAAACCACTGGTTTTGGCTCAAACAGCCTTGGGAGAGACAAAGGAACAGTACAGGCGGTTTTTTTTTTAATTTAAAAATTGGGCCGGGTTGGGTATTGGACTGGGCCTGAGTTGTATAAAGGATCCGTTTGGTTTGGTAACTACACAAGGACCATTTATGTAATTCCAACAAAGTTAAGGGTTGAACCTGCCAATCTTCCAAAGTTCTTACAAGGACCAAACCTGCCATAAATAAATAGTTCAAGGACCAATAATGATTATTTTCCATTTTTAAAATGTCCAAGGACCATTTTTGACAATTTTCAAACTCCAGGGACCAAACTTGTAATTTCTCTCTAAACTTATCATAAAGGACCAATTATGCCACAATTGAATAGTACAAGGTGTAGTTTGAATAATTTCTATTTTTGAACACCCAGGGACTATTTTTGACATTTTTGTAAAGTTGAGGGACTAAAGTTGTAAATTGTGATTTTTAAACTTTAAAGGGTTTGTTTTGACAACTTTTGAATCTCATGGACCTACAATGACATTTTACAAGTTTTTGAATTACCAGGGACTAATTTTGACAACTTTTGTAACTTGGGGGACTAAAACTGCCAATTATGCAAACTTGATACGTTTTTCATCAGATTTTGATGTTTTTGCATTTAAAACACATAAAACACTTGTTTGCGATATTTTTATCATTTTGATGTGTTTCTGAGTGTTTTCAGATGTTTTTGCAGTCTAGATAGTATAAAAATGATGAGTATTTAGACACTCATCAGTGTTCACAACCCATTGCCTAAAATAGAATTTTCAATCTTGTTTGTAAGTGGGACATATGTGCATACGATATATACATGTACTTAATGCAAAGAATCACAGCCAACTGAACCTCTTGACAAGTCTACATTGTTTGTTGTGTCTCATTGAATAACAGATTATATTCACCCCTGGTCAAGTCATCAGGGACACAAGGGTGGGGGCGTCAGCCCGATAGTACTATCAATACCTCTCCGCCGGCTCCCGCAGGAGTTAACCAGTTGCTAAAATATGTATGTTGAAGCATAATTGAAAACAATTTTAGCACATTAAGGCACATATCGCAATAAACCACACATAGTGTCCAAAGAGTATAAGAAGTATAGTGTAACACAATTGTATAAATGATAAGAGTATTCGCAAGAGTAAAAACAAGTATTTAAGCATGTATCTCCCCCAAAGAGTTTGTAAGAATTTAAACGAGTAAAAGCGGGGTATGAACTCACCTGGTATGATTGATATGCTAACAAAATGAAGTGCACGAAAATGAGGCTCGGAAACTATCCGCGACCTAAAATGAATGATATGTTCTAATGTAAGTCATGAAACAATGTCGTGCATGCAAATCCATATGTAATCTATACCACTTGTACGTTTTTGAAAATAGAATTTATCGTTGAAATATATGTTTATGACATCTCGTCATGTTTATAAAATACTTTACAAGTATATACGTTGAATCAACATTCTACGATAATCGTTTTGTGATTTATTATGAAATTACAACTTTTCGTCGTAAAAATAGTGTCGTTGAAATTTTCATGAAAGTGAATATACGGCCTCGAAAAGCTAGTCATAAAATGGTGCACGTCGAGTGTCAGGAAACAAACTCAACGGTTTTGGGAAGCTTGTATCATTATCTCAAAGTTTTAGTATTTAAGTTTTCATCCTAGAGGTCTCGATCATAGAGTAAAACATAGGTTAAGTATGGTACTTGTGTCCAAAATATTGTTTAAGGGTGGTTTCCGACAAAGTTTAAGTGACTATATTTTATTCGCTACAACTCCGCTTGACGAACGGTTGGACATTTTGGAAAATATGCTAGGCGAACTTACTTTTACTAGAAGACATCACGTTATAAAAAGTATTACATCCTTGTTAAAAACGACCCTCAACATGGTCACTTGTTGCCGTAAGGTTTGTCTAATAGAAATATATTAGTTTTTCTTATATAATAAAGTTACGGCAACTTTGTGTAAACGTGTATAATTTAATCGTTACAAGTCCGTTTTCTACGTTTTCTACATCCTTAGATTCGTATTAAAGTATACTAATATATTTTTGATAAGTCGACACATTTGATAACGCTTAAGCCTCATTTTTGACTCGTAAAGAGTGACATTTTCATGCTGAAATTTCTGGAATTATTAGTTTTCGTCGTCAAACTTCAAAATAGCATAACTTTTTCGTTATAGCTCCGTTTTAACCCGTTCAAGCGGCCACGTTTTCGTTTTAAAGTATATTTTCCAAATATCTAGCCCAAAATATTTTACCAACTGTCGAATTTTCCCAGATTTAAAAATATGGACAGACCCTTAATTAAACTTGTCGAAATAAGTTTTTCAAAAACCTATTCTAACCAATTCAAAACAACTCTGAAGCTATTCTAATCCTACCATACACCTTCTTAGGGTGTCATGGGTTCCTAGGCATCACCAAAAGTGATATGTTACAAGGAGTAATTATAGGATGACATAAATATATATAACTCTTAAAATCAATGAAAAAGTGGTATAAACATCCATAAGACTTGCATGTTTTTCTCAAATATGATGAAATGAACATAAATCAAATATGAAGTATGAAGATGAATATGAGATGCTTACTAGTTAGCTTGATGAGGTTAATGAACAAAGGTTTAATCCTAATCACCCAAGGTTTTTATTTCAAAACCTTAATCAAGAGTGTGTCTAGAGTGAATAAAAATTGACTTGAAAAATTTTGGTGATCTCCTTCCTTGTGTCTATGGTGGCCGGTTGTGAAGAGAAGAGAGAAAGAAAACTTTTGATCTTTTCTTTTGCAAGTAGAGTTGTATGAGTATGTATGAAATATAATATGATATATGTGAGATATTTTGGCAATTTAAAGCTTGTGTCGACAAGGGGGTTTAAGTTTTAGCAATTCATTTTTTTTTTATTATGTGTAAGTATAATTAAGTGTGAGTTAATTGAAGACATGTGGTAAATTGTATACACATTTGAGTATTTAGGGTAGCGTTAGATAAAAATAACTTTTAACGGGTCAAGATAAAATATATTGAGGTCATAAAAATTATAAAAATACATTTCTTGAAAGATTTGAGTGAATAAATATTTATCGGGTTGAATTTACGAAAACCGTCGTAATTTATATAAACATAACAATTTATATACGAAATAAATTTAAAACATTGGGTAAACTCATAATATTATTTTTATAATCTTAATATGAGTATAAAAATATATCGGAATAATTTTTGGAAGTGTCGGAATCAAATGTTCAAAATAATTAATTACGCGATAGCGTTTATTTAATAAGAAATTATGCGCTTAATGTGAAATGCAAAACTATGCATGAGCTAATATGATGAATATAGAGTTTGAGAATTGACTGGAAATTGAGAATTGTGACATTCTTCCCATGTCAGAGGAATCACGTCCTCGTGATTCAATCGATGATACTTAAAGGTCTACCCTTAGGTTTCGCGAAATCAGGGTGTATGGTCAAAGTGCTTATGCCAAAACTTACGCGTCTAGGTTTCTTATCTAATGAGGCTCACTGAATCTAAATAATACAGTGGATCACTTAATGGTTTAGGGAAAACGTACCGATTAGCATTGCGGGTGCCGGTCCCTAAATAAATAGAATGCTCGATCTCGAGGTGGACTGATATTTAGTACAGGGTTTGGATTGTTTCCGTCAATTGCTAAAGCTAGGTGTTGGTTACCTGTGGTTGTCCACTGTGTTCCATTCAACCTAGGACAATTATTCGGAAGTGATTCGGGCTGTTACATTCAAAGCAAGTCCTTTGGTTATTCCTCATGTTGCCCACGTTAGCCGGTGTTACCTGTGTTTTACACTGCTCCTTAAAATGGCCGTATCGATTGCAATTTGTACACAAGCGGTAGGGCTTGGTCTTTGGATGATGATAAGCACATTTAGCACATTTGGGATGTGTACCCGCATACTCTCTTTGTTCAGTACCAGTTGCCACAAAAACTCTTGCCCTTTTGTTTTCTGCTACCACGTCCATCTGCCTATTCGACCCACTCGCTTCCTTCCTCTTGTCACTGCTCTTCAAAGTACCATTTCTAACCATCTCATCTGTCAGGGTTCCTGCCCTCAGTATTGCACTTTGTATTGTAGACAGCTCAGTCGTTTTTACAGTTCCACGGATTTCGGGGACAAGACCATATATGTACCTCGAGATTCTCTTGGACTCAGGGGTAACCATACGAGGAACTAGTCTGGCTAATTCATGGAATCGATCTGTGTAGGCTGCGTGACCAGCTCCTATCATAGAGTGATGATAAAGTTCATGTTCCAGCTTCTGCATTTCATTGTCCGGGCAGTACTCATCTTTCAATAACACCTTAAATTCGTCCCATGTCATACCTATAGCTGCTTCTCTGCCCCTAGCCTGTAGCTGTATGTTCCACCATGTCAATGCCTTCCCTGATAGCAAGCAAGCAGCATACTTCACCCTCTCATGTGCGGCACAATTGTGATGTCGATCACCGACTCTGTCTCTCTACCCATCGAGGTATACGCCAAAGCACCTCCTATACCATCAAACTCCACGGGTTTGCATACTGAAAACTCCTTATACGTGCATCCAGTTCTGTTGTTGTTGTTGGTGGTGATGGTGGTGTTGTTGTTATTGTTGCCACTGCCAACTACATTGTTGGTGTCGCCATTCCCGTTCCCGTGGTTTCCCGAGTAGTTCATATGGTTTCCAACTTGTGTGACAATAGTGGGAAGCAAGATTTGAAGTTGTTGAGCGATGATGGCGGCAAAATCAGGGTTTCCGCCAGCGTTGTTGTCATTGTTACCCATGTCGCGGCCGTCTTCTCTACCTCCATGCTCACCTGTCCTTCCACCCCTTTGCGCCGCACCACCTCGGTTAGTGCTGCGTGTTACCCTCTATGGTGCCATGATCTCTGCAAGGAAAGGACAGTTGAGTTCCCAATGTCTATACTTAACGTCCTCAAACATAATACCACGCTACAAATTGGTTCCTAAGGTGTGCCCACACCGATCTACGTATGTGTGGTCGCATATGTCCACGTGGGTTGTGACGCATTTATAATTATGTTGGCCACCATAATTATAATTGCCTCATTTCACACGTGTACATACCACCAAGCATACATGTCTCGGCGATTGTTGTTACTGAAATAGGTAGCCATTCTATCATCGATTCTAAACGGTGGAGGAGGAATTTAGGGTAGGTATCTAGGGAGAGTCACACTTGGTGTATAGGAAATTCCTTTAGGTGCTAAAGTCACGATGAGGTTTAGTCGCCAGCAGTTCCCAAAGTATCCTCAAGAGAACTCCCATACTCGGGCAAAATCATCAAATCAATACAGCTATATAGTAACACTTATTTAGCTCGATCTCGTGTCTCATCAAACAAGAACTGTCACGAGATCAAGTTAGATAAGTGCTCATTATTGAGCTCCATATTTTTGATGACTTGACTAGATTTGGGACTCCCCTATCGATACAAAGGAAACTTCGTTATCCAATGAGGTGGGTCTAGTAGAAATTTTAAGAAAACATATGCGCACGAAAAGTGTGTAAGGCGATAGGAAAAGAAAGGATCGACGTGAAAGTGGTTATAGTCTAGGAACTAAAATGCAACCTAGTTCTCTATAACCAAGGCTCTGATACCAATCTGTCACACCCCTAAAATATCGCAGCGGAACGATAGTGTCTTTGGGGTATGACTTCATAGCACAAAGTATGGATCTGAGAAACGACCTCTAAAATGAGACGTTTTGAAGGGGTTACCATTCGATTAAACAAAGTTAAAGTTTACAAAATATGAGATCCCAAAGTTTGATAATACATAAAGGGTTACAAAACATGTCGAATGGTAATAGATAAAAACACAAGACTCCAATGTATGCCATGTGACCCAAAATCTCCATGAAATGCTATGTACTACGACTGAGATAAACATGCTAAAAAGTGTCAACACAAAGGTTGGTGAGTTCATAAGTTTGTTGAAAATGATTTGAAAAAAAGTCTCTAAAGAATGTTGATGCAGCAAAGGAATTGTAAATCCATTCAGTTTCGAGTTCCGCCCATACAAAACTCGCAACCTATGTGTTCACAACCCATTGCCTAAAATAGAATTGTCAATCTTGTTTGTAAGTGGGACATATGTGCATACGATATATACATGTACTTAATGCAAAGAATCATAGCCAACTGAACCTCTTGACAAGTCTACATTGTTTGTTGTGTCTTATTGAATAACGGGTTATATTCACCCCAGGTCAAGTCATCAGGGACACAAGGGTGGGGGTCGGCGTCACCCGATAGTACTATCAATACCTCTCGTAGGCTCCGCGAGTTAACCGTTGCTAAAATATGTATGTTGAAGCATAATTGAAAACAATTTTAGCACATTAAGGCACATATCGCAATAAACCACACATAGTGTCCAAAGAGTATAAGAAGTATAGTTTAACACAATTGTATAAATGATAAGAGTATTCGCAAGAGTAAAAACAAGTATTTAAGCATGTATCTCCCCAAAGAGTTTGTAAGAATTTAAACGAGTAAAAGCGGGGTATGAACTCACATGGTATGATTGATATGCTAACAAAATGAAGTGCACGAAAATGAGGCTCGGAAACTATTCGCGACCTAAAATGAATGATATGTTCTAATGTAAGTCATGAAACAATGTCGTGCATGCAAATCCATATGTAATCTATACCACTTGTACGTTTTTGAAAATAGAATTTATCGTTGAAATATATGGTTATGACATCTCGTCATGTTTATAAAATACTTTACAAGTATATACGTTGAATCAACATTCTACGATAATCGTTTTGTGATTTATTATGAAATTACAACTTTAGGTCATTAAAAATAGTGTCGTTGAAATTTTCATGAAAGTGAATATACGGCCTCAAAAAGCTAGTCATAAAATGGTGCGCGTCGAGTGTCAGGAAACAAACTCAACGGTTTTGGGAAGCTTGTATCATTATCTCAAAGTTTTAGTATTTAAGTTTTCATCTTAGAGGTCTCGATCATAGAGTAAAACATAGGTTAAGTATGGTACTTGTGTCCAAAATATTGTTTAAGGGTGGTTTCCGACAAAGTTTAAGTGACTATATTTTATTAGCTACAACTCCGCAATGAGCGGTTGGACATTTTGGAAAATATGCTAGGCGAACTTACTTTTACTAGAAGACATCACGTTATAAAAAGTATTACATCCTTGTTAAAATCGACCCTCAACATGGTCACTTGTTGCCGTAAGGTTTGTCTAATAGAAATATATTAGTTTTCTTATATAATAAAGTTACGGCAACTTTGTGTAAACGTGTATAATTTAATCGTTACAAGTCCGTTTTCTACGTTTTCTACATCCTTAGATTCGTATTAAAGTATACTAATATATTTTTGATAAGTCGACACATTTGATAACGCTTAAGCCTCATTTTTGACTCGTAAAGAGTGACATTTTCATGCTGAAATTTCTGGAATTATTAGTTTTCGTCCTCAAACTTCAAAATAGCATAACTTTTTCGTTATAGCTCCGTTTAACCCTTGGTTCAAGCTGCCACGCGTTTTCGTTTTAAAGTATATTTTCCAAATATCTAGCCCAAAATATTTTACCAACTGTCGAATTTTCCCAGATTTAAAAATATGGACAGACCCTTAATTAAACTTGTCGAAATGAGTTTTTCTCGCGAAAAACCTATTCTAACCAATTCAAAACAACTCTGAAGCTATTCTAATCCTACCATACACCTTCTTAGGGTGTCATGGGTTCCTAGGCATCACCAAAAGTGATATGTTACAAGGAGTAATTATAGGATGACATAAATATATATAACTCTTAAAATCAATGAAAAAGTGGTATAAACATCCATAACACTTGCATGTTTTTCTCAAATATGATAAAATGAACATAAAGCAAATATGAAGTATGAAGATGAATATGAGATGCTTACTAGTTAGCTTGATGAGGTTAATGAACAAAGGTTTAATCCTAATCACCCAAGGTTTTTATTTCTGCTGGATTTTTCTTTAGTAATTGCTACTGGGTTTTGATTGGTAGTGTCAAGGTCGTGGGTTTTAAAAGAGATGGAGAAGGGTTTTTTAAACGTTAGTAGTGCATCTAAGTCGGCTACTAAGAATGAATCTGATGTGAAGATGACTAGTTTGGCCGATCAAACTAGTGGTTCGCAAACTATTGATGCACCATCTAACTTGGCCGATCAAGTTGGGTTGCAAAAGGATGATGAACTTGATGCACGGTTGAATACAGGCAATGATGATGGGAGTACCGGTCAGAATGTGAGTCTTGTTGATCATATAGAATGTGATGGGGCTGATAATGTGAATAAGGTTAAGGATAAGGTTGTTTTGGATGATTTGGAGCAAAGCCATGATACACACATACGATTCGGCCTCTAATGTTTCAAAAGCGGCCTAATGTGGAGCAGTTGATTGCTAATGCGATCGAAATTTGATGAAGCAATGAATAAAATTGACAGTGATATTGCTAAGATGTCTTCATCTTCTGATGTGAACAATTCGAGTGGTATTGGGCTTCAATCTAAGTCGAACGGTACTAAAGTTTATTAAAGCAAATACTCCTCAGTCGAGTTTTGATGTGGCTATGCAATCCCGGATGTATGGTACTAATCATAGTGTTACTTCTGATCCTAATGCACCCAAGGTTGTTACTACTAGTGGTAATGGGATTAAGTCAGCTTCTTACGCGGGTGTTGCTTCTGTGAATCCCGAAACACGTCTCTAATTTCGGAGGTTAGAATGCAGCAAAAAGAAGCATGATGTTGACCTTTCAGTCCCAATGAAAGTGGTGGAAGAGGTGAACATGAGGTTTGAGAATACTCTCTATGGATACTTCCTTGGTCAACGCCTTGCTTTTTCTGTTGTTGACTATTATGTTCGCAATACGTGGGCTAAGTATGGTTTACAAAAGGTTATGATGAACGTTAAGGGATTCTTCTTCTTCAAGTTTAATTAGAAAAAGGCGTTGATGATGTTCTTGATAATGGTCCTTGGTTGATTCGTAATGTTCCTATTATTCTTAAACCATGGACATTGAACACCAACTTGCTTAAATAGGATTTGACTAACATTAGATTAATGTGGGTTAAATTCCATGATGTTCCTTTAGCTATGTTCTCTGATGACTTGGCTCGGTCTTCTTGCTACATTGATTGGTACGCCCAAAAGGTTAGATGCTTTTACTAGTAAGATGTGCAAAGAATCTTGGGGTCGTAGTAGTTTTGCTAGGTGTATGATTGATGTGAAGTCGGATGAGGTTCTTAGGGACAACCTCACTTTGTCGAGATTCCTTTTACTTGATGGTACCGGTTCGACTATTGAGAAGATCCGTGTTGAATATGAATGGAAACCGCCTAGATGTGAGAAATGTTGGGTATTTGGACATACTTTGGTGGATTGTCCTAAGGTTGTGATTCATTTGCTCAACCTCAGAAGAACGTGAAGTGATGGTTTTCGACTATTAACAATAAGAAGAAGGGAAGCAAGTTGGGCGTCCGGTCGAGGAGGTTCTACTAAATCTGTGGTGGGCAAGCATTTTGAATATCGGCCCAAAAAGCCTCCTCCTGAACCCAAGAAAGTAAATGTCGGTGAGAAGATGGCTTACGATGTGGCTGAAATGCGAGTGGAACCGGATCACTCGTCTATCGGTTTGATGCTCTTAATATGGATGATACAGATGTGGATACTGTGCATTACAATGGAGGTTAATGAGGATGAGTTGATTAAGACTGGTTCTACATCACATGTACCGCTTGTGAGTGATTCAATGGGAACTATGGATGTTGGTTCTAAAAATTGATAAGCTTGAAAAACTACTTATTGATGGGAAAGCTACTCTTGTGGATGATGGTGGTCAACCTATTCCGTCTACCTCTTCTACTAAGAGAGTTAACCCTTTTTCTAAAGTGGGAGAAATTAAGGTATCTATTACGAAGATGAGGTGGTTGCTAACCCATTTGATGAGTCGCTAATATATTTGGTGGTGGCCAAGAGTTTGAAGATGAGTATGATGACTATGATTTCGATGACTATGCGAAACAGGTTCGTGATCTTCCAGGGAATTTGGATGCCTTTAATGCCATGTATGGCACAAAGTTTCAAGGTCCTAGGAAGTAATTTTATTTCGTTGTGTCATATGTTATCATTTGAGTAGTGGTTTGTTTTCTTGTTTAGAAAATAGGAAGTATCTTGTTATGTAAGCTTTATGCCTATGTAACGGGCTGAGATATGGGATTTCACTCATATCCATTGTACTTAAACGTTTATTTGGTTAATATATTTACCAGGGTGCAGGATTACTCCCCTTTACCCAAAAAAAAATTGACTTGAAAATTTTTGGTGATCTCCTTCCTTGTGTCTATGGTGGCCGGTTGTGAAGAGAAGAGAGAAAGAAAACTTTTGATCTTTTCTTTTGCAAGTAGAGTTGTATGAGTATGTATGAAGTATAATATGATATATGTGAGATATTTTGGCAATTTAAAGTGTGTCATCCCCCTTGTGTCGACAAGGGGGTTTAAGTTTTAGCAATTCATTTTTTTTTTTATTATGTGTAAGTATAATTAAGTGTGAGTTAATTGAAGACATGTGGTAAATTGTATACACATTTGAGTATTTAGGGTAGCGTTAAATAAAAATAACTTTAACGGGTCAAGATAAAATATATTGAGGTCATAAAAATTATAAAAATACATTTCTTGAAAGATTTGAGTGAATAAATATTTATCGGGTTGAATTTAAGAAACCGTCGTAATTTATATAAACATAACAATTTATATACGAAATAAATTTAAAACATTGGGTAAACTCATAATATTATTTTATAATCTTAATATGAGTATAAAAATATATCGGAATAATTTTTGGAAGTGTCGAATCAAATGTTCAAAATAATTAATTACGCGATAGCGTTTATTTAATAAGAAATTATGCGCTTAATGTGAAATGCAAAACTATGCATGAGCTAATATGATAAATATAGAGTTTGAGAAATGACCGGAAATTAAGAATTGTGACAGATTTCATGATGCGTGGTACTTCTCGATGTGATAGCACGAGGACCTCTATCCATGCGGCTCCGTCTCAAATTCCTCAAGCACTCCTAATCAGTCAACATACATGGCATAAGCATCTTGTACATCCAGGGAGCAAAGTGTTACGTCATCTAGTTTCCAATAATTTCATTTCATGTAATAAAGTGAAGCCTCCCGTGCTTTGCCATACTTTTGCCAGCTTGGTAAACACGTTCGATTTCCTCGATTAATAATATGATGTTTGGGTTTATCCTCATGTTTTTTGATCTTTATTCTCACTTTGTTTGGGTTTATCCCCTACTTAATAAATATGATATTTTGTCTAAATTTATATTCTTTCGTAATTATGTTTACACTCAATTTAAGTGTGAGATCAGGTCATTTGGGTGTGATCATGGCGGTGAATTCGACAACCGTAACCTACACAAAAATTTTGCTGATGTTGCCATTCAGTTACATTTTTCATGCCAAAAAACATCCCAACAAAATGGTAAGTCTGAACGGATGATCCACACCATCAACAACCTTATCAGGACCTTGCTTTTTCGAGCTAACCTTCCACCAAAAACTAGATTAGAGCCTTATCGTACTTTTGGCGTTTATGTTACCCACTTTTCATATCATGATCACAAACTTGAACCTCGTACACACACCGCAATTTATTTAGGACATACCTCCAATCATTTGGATATCGTTGCCTCTCATTGCACACCAACAAAATTATACTTTCTCGACCTGTCACATTCGACGAAACCATATTCCCATATGGATCCTCTCAACTTTGTTGGAAAATTTAGTGCACTTGTGGGAATAGTTCACACCTTGTAATGGGTTACGAGGTACGGAGTGTACACCCATAAGGTCCATGAACACCCTGACTCTTGTAGTGGTTTGTATTTATAGTGCTTGGTGAAAGTACTGTTGTGGTTACCGCTGATTTCAGTGGTTTCCACTGATAAGTACTTCCACTGGATCGTGTTTCCAATCCGAAGTGGTGTTTCCAAGTGAAGTAGTGTTTACTGAAGCGGTGGTGTTTCCAGCGTGTAACCACTGATTTAGCACTATGAAAGTACTACTGATGAAAGTAATGAAGCTTTGTAACGGCTTTGACCTATTCAAGTGGCGAGTTTCAACTGCTTAATGACCACGTTTAATTGGTCATGTAACCACTAACGGCTATAATGGGGATAATTATGAGGCTATTAATGGGCGATTAATACTCATAATTCCATTTGACTAGCCAAGAGTATTATCCTATAAATAGGATATCGATTATGCATGAAAGAACACACAGAAAACACTAAACACTTATAAGCGCAAGGGTTATTGAATTGTGCCTAATTCCATAACCGCATTTGGTCTTATCCCAAGTAGATATTCGTGATACCCAGGCATTAGGGTCGAATAGTTTACTTTGGAAAGTGATCACACGATTCCAAGTGATATCCGGTAACTACTTAGTGGTATTTGTTATCGACCCTCTGTTTGTTTCTGAACGTTGAGCATTTTCTTTGAAGTTGATTATCTTAACCCTGCTGCAAGGGAATAAACGCCAACAATCAAAGTAAACTATTTTGTGATAATCAATGGCAACTGCTGCAATGAAACACATGGCTTCAAACTTTGCTAAGCTGGACAAGTTTGAAGGGGTGGACTTTAGGAGGTGGCAGAAGAAGATGCAGTTCTTGCTGTCAAGTATGAGTGTGGTGTATGTGCTGACCACTCCAATTCCTGATGATGGGGATGATGCTACGGTTGAGCGGATCAGGAGGAGGAGCAAATGGGAGAATGATGACTACATATGCAGAGGTCTTATTCTCAATGGTATGTCTGATTCTCTGTTTGATATTTATCAGAACTTTGAATCTTCCAAAGAACTCTGGGATTCCTTGGATGCCAAATATATGGCTGAGGATGCATCAAGTAAGAAGTTCCTTGTTAGTAATTTCACAAATTACAAAATGACTGATTCAAGACCAGTTATGGAATAATACAATGAACTTCTTGGAATACTTGGAAGGTTTACACAACACAATATGAACATGGATGAGGCCATTAAAGTCTCTTGTGTCATTGACAAACTCCTCCTTCTTGGAAAGATTTCAAGCATACCTTGAAACATAAGAAAGAGGAGTTAACTCTGGTTGAGTTGGGCAGTCATCTGCGCATTGAGGAATCTCTCAAGATTCAGGATAATGACAAGCCAAAGAGTAGCAATGCTCTTGGACCATCTGTTGTCAATATGGTGGAGCATAACAACTCCACCAGGTATAATGACAACAAAGGCAAACGCAAATATCATGACAACACAAGGGCATATCCCAACAAGAAGGCAACACCTACTTGTTGGAAATGTGGCAAGACTGGTCACATTAAAAGGGACTGCAAAGGTGTTAAAGTTGGTGGTAAAGCCAATGGATCGGGCACTAATGGTTCAGGGAGTGGTGGTTCAGCCAACTCACTGAAAGGTCCGAATATGTTTAATAAGTCTTTTCAGATTTATTATGTTACATATGTATCTGAATCTTATTATGTGCCGGATGATGATGTTGCGTGGTGGGTTGACTCTGGTGCAACAGTTCATGTGTGTAAAGATAGAAGCTGGTTCAAGACTTATGAGTCACTGAATGATGGTTCTATTCTTCACATGGGAAATGAGTCAACAGCCTTGGTGCATGGTCGTGGTTGTGTAGATCTTAAGTTTAGTTCTGGAAAGATTGTAACTTTGTTTAATGTTATTCATGTTCCTGATATAAGGAAGAACTTGGTTTCAAGTAGTGTTTTGAATAATCATGGATATAAACAAGTTATTGAATCTGATAAATTTGTTCTTTCTAAGCATGGTATTTTTATTGGTTTTGGTTATTTATGTAATCAAATGTTTAGGCTTAATGTTACCACTGACAGTGTTATTTCAGCTTTTGTGACCACATATGACCAGACTGACTCTACCCTATGGCATGCTAGACTTGGTCATGTTCACTATAAACGGATGCAAGATATGTCTAGGGATGGTTTAATCCCTGCTTTTGACATGGACACTGAAAAGTTTAAAACTTGCATGTTGACCAAGATAACCAAGAAACCCTTTCAGGGTGTTAGTCGTGAAACTAAGCTCTTGGAGCTGATACACAGTGACCTGTGTGATTTGCATGCCACTCCTTCTTTGGGGAATAAGAAGTACTTTGTGACGTTTATTGATGATGCTTCTATATTTTGTTATGTCTATTTGTTACATACCAAGGATGAAGCATTAGATAAATTCAAAGTGTTTAAAACTGAAGTTGAATTACAACTTGGGTCTTTGATCAAAAGATTAAGGACTGATAGGGAGGTGAGTACATGGATACTCTGTATTTTCAGTCTGTTGGTATAATCCATGAAACGATTGCCCCTTATACTCCTCAGCAAAA
This sequence comes from Chrysanthemum makinoi, assembly GCA_910596185.1. Lineage (NCBI taxonomy): Eukaryota > Viridiplantae > Streptophyta > Magnoliopsida > Asterales > Asteraceae > Chrysanthemum > Chrysanthemum makinoi. Next base: position 301,841,223 of record OU343223.1, read on the forward strand.
TGGTATTTCTGAAAGGAAAAACAGGTGCTGAAGGAGATGGTTAATTCCATGTTGTCCTATTCAGGACTGAGTCAAGGGTTCTAGGGTGAAGCTATGTTAACAACTTGCTATTTATTAAATAGGGTTCCCAACAAAAGGAACAAGGTTACCCCTTATGAACTCTGGACTAAAGGAAACCCAACCTGAACTATCTCGTGGTCCGGGGTTGTAGGGTGTTGTAAGACTCCCTGATCCAAAGCAAAAGACTTTGGGTGAAAGAGGCATTGATTGCATCTTTGTTGGATATGCTAAGCATTCCAAGGCTTTTAGGTTCTATGTTATTGAACCTAATGAATATGTTTCAATTAACTCAATAATTGAATCAAGGGATGCAACTTTTGATGAGAATAGATTCTCATCAGTCCCTAGACCAAGTCAGAGGATTCCAAATGGAACTCATGACACTGGTGTATCAGAGGTCCCTGATGATGAACCATCGTGGTCCCGATGAGGTTGTGGTTCAACAAACTGAACCTGTGCTCAGGAAGAGCAAAAGGGTCAGGAATCCAAAGTCATTTGGACCTGAGTTTCAACTATACTTAGTTGAAGGAACAAGGGATGAGGTCTCCGACCAATACTCCTATTGCTTCATTGTTGAGGATGATCCCAAGACATTTGAAGAAGCAATGAAGTCCCAGGATATTGCTTTCCGGAAAGAAGCAATCAATGATGAGATGGATTCCATCATGGGGAACAACACTTGGGTGTTGGTTGATCTACCTCCTGGATGCAAACCTCTAGGTTGCAAATGGATTTTCAAAAAGAAAATGAAGGTAGATGGAACTATTGAAAAGTTCAAGGCTAGATTAGTTATTCAGGGCTTTAAACAAAAGTCAAGAATAGACTATTTTGATACTTATGCCCCTGTGGCTCATATCAGTACCATAAGACTGCTGATTGCTATGGCATCTATTCACAATCTGATTATTCATCAGATGGATGTGAAGACAGCTTTCTTGAATGGTGAATTGGAAGAGGAGGTTTATATGAACCAACCTCGGGGCTTCATCTTGCCTGGCAATGAAAACAAGGTGTGTAAACTGATCAAGTCTCTTTATGGACTTAAGCAGGCACCTAAGCAATGGCATCAAAAATTTGATGAAGTGGTTTTGTCTAGTGGTTATGTTCTTAACCAAGCTGACAAATGTGTATATAGCAAATTTGATGATTCTGGTAAAGGAGTCATCATTTGTCTATATGTTGATGACATGTTGATTTATGGCACTGACCAAAATCAGGTTGACTGACAAAGGAATTTTTGTCATCAAGGTTCTCCATGAAGGACATGGGGAGGCTGATGTTATCCTTGGTATAAGGATTAAACATGAAAGTAAAAGAATTTGTATCTCTCAGTCTCATTATATTGAGAAGGTACTGAGGAAATTCAATTACTTTGATTGTACTCTAGTGAGTACACCTATGGATACTTGTGAGAAGGTGATGCCTAATCATGGCAAGGTGTATCTCAACTTGAGTATTCTAGGGTAATTGGTGCACTGATGTATGCCATGACTTGTACAAGACCTGATATTGGTTTTGCAGTGGGAAAATTGAGCAGTCATACTAGTAATCCTAGTGCTCATCACTGGCAAGCTTCAAAGGGTATGAAGTATTTGAAGAGAACTATGGATTATAGTCTCTCATATACTGGTTACCCATCAGTGTTGGAAGGTTACACTTATGCAAGTTGGATCAAGAACAATGAAGACAACTCGTCTACCAGTGGTGGGTATTCCTACTTGGTGGAGGTGCAATTTCTTGGGCATCCAAGAAACAAACTTGCATCACCAGTTCAACAATGGAATCTAAGTTTGTGGCTCTAGCAGCTGCTGGTAAAGAAGCTTAATGGTTGAAAAACTTGCTTCTTGAGATTCCATTGTGGCCTAAACCTATAGCACCTATTTCTATCCTGTGTGATAGTGCAGCTACATTGGCTAAGGCTTATAGCCAAATGTACAATGGTAAGTCTAGACACTTAGGTGTCAGGCATAGCATGATTCGTGAGCTTATCATGAATGGGGTGGTAACTATAGAGTTTGTTAGATCTCAAATGAACTTAGTGATCACTTGACGAAGGGTCTCGCTAGAGACTTGGTTATAAAGTCTGCTAAAGGGATGGGTTTAAGTCCAACTTAGTCACTGAATGCTAGGACACCCAACTCCCTCCTAAGGAAACTTAGGAGCTGAGTTCAATGTGGAAAGTTGAACATTCAGTGGACTGGAGCACATGTTTTATTTACATCCCAAGGTTGTGCTCGAACCTCTGAAAGGAGGATGAAGTCTTTACTTCTTAATGGTTAATTTTCTTTGAAAAAGTGCTTGGCAGTAGCATGAATAAAGAGGAACCACCTATATGAATGTTGAAGTTTTGCCGCTTCAGGAAGCTTTGGACTTTAGCTTTTACAACATTTATGAATTTGGATATGGATACATGGCTTGTATAGTGTCAAGAGCTGATAAGTGTTTGAAAACTTGTGTGTATTTATCTTCTTCGGTATTCAAATGGGTTGAAGGGTTCAATTCTTAGAACACCCTGATTCTCGAATATTTGAACGTGTAATTACTAAGATGGAAATTCAATCCTCATGACATTTTCGTTTATGCACATGTTTTGCTTGATGTTTATTTTTCATGCAAAGGAAGTGAACTAAATTTGGGGAGGATTGTTGGAAAATTTAGTGCACTTGTGGGATTAGTTCACACCTTGAAATGGGTTAGGAGGTACGGAGTGTACACCCATAAGGTCCATGAACACCCGACTCTAATAGTGGTTTGTATTGGTAGTGCTAGTAGAAAGTACTGCTGGTGAAAGTATTGCTTGTGGAAAGTACCGGTGGAAAGTACGCTTGTGGTTTCCAATGATAAGCTGATAGCGTTGTTTCTACTGATAGGCAGTGTTTTCACCTGATAGTGTTTCCATGAGGTCTGTATTTCCACTACAAGTGAAAGTATCGCTAGTGGAAAGTACTGCTTATGGAAAGTACGCTAAATGGCAGCTACAACTGCATTATGACCACGTTGGTCATGTAAACTAATGGCTATAATGGGGATAATTATGAGGCTATTAATGGGCCGATTAATACTCATAATTCCATTGTAATAGCTCAAGAGTAACCTCCTATAAATAGGAGATCGATTATGCATGAAAGACAATGTAAAAACGTAAACACTTATTAGCTTAAAGGGTTATATAGAATTGTGCCTAATTCTCTAACTGCATTTGGTCTTATCCCAAGTAGATATTCGTGATACCAGGCATTAGGGTCGAATAGTTTACTTTGGAAAGTGATCACACGATTCCAAATGATATCCGGTAACCACCTAGTGGTATCTGCATCTATCACGACCTTGTTTTTGTTTCACAACAGTTATTGATTATCTTTACCCTGCTGCTGGGCAACTCACGCCAACAGACTTTTGTTTTATTACAAAAACTAGCGATTGATAATTATGTTAATTCGTGATGCTATCAGGTTAAATCGATAGAAGAGCCGAAGAGGTTCACCTATGATTCTTTTTCTGGTGGCTTTCAATGAGACATCGAGATCACATGTTGCGGTCTTTGACTTCGATTACATTGACACCATAGTCCAAACTGTTTTGTTTAACCATAACATATCAACAATTAATCTTATTCATGCAATTATGATAGCAAAGAATACAAGACGTTCACCATCAATATCATATCCTAACCCTGGACCCTTAACCACTTAGAAACCATCGTCTCATTTTCTTCACCAATAGTATCCATTCTCATTTTTATATCTAGACTTTAGGTGTTTTTTTAAGCATTTATTAAGAATTACTATAGTTATAACAAAGTTTTTCCAATATATAAAAGAATGTGTATATATTAATAACAAAGTTTTCCCATAATGTGTATACATTAAGATTTAAGATCATTTGAGGACAAAATATTATTTACATACCAAGGTATCAATCTCCACCATCCAAATTTATTTGATCTAATGGATGAGATTAATCATAACATTTTAAAAAACCCACTTTCATCATTTTTTTAAATATTAATAATCTTTCAAACCGTTAATCGTTAGAAAAAAAAATATCATTTCGACGAGCATTTAATTATTTTTCTATAGATAGGCACTTTGATATACTTTCGACAAAAATTTTTTTTCGTATTTTTCACCTTTTTTAAGTTTTTGTTTTTTTTACGTTATGAAAATTGCATTAAAATCATATATGATAAAACACTAAATTGAATATCACATGTGATATTAGTGTTATATCATATATGATATTAGTGTTATATCATATATGATATGTAATATCACATGTGATATTAGTGTAATATCACATGTGATATCATATATCATATATGATTTAACACTAATATCACATGTGATATTCAAATTAGTGTTTAATCATATATATGATTTTTCATGCAAATTTCATGTAACGTAAAAAAGATGAAAACGTGAAAAACGAAATTTTTTTCTTTTTTCAAAAGTAAATCAAAGTGCCCGTCTATAGAAAGTTAATTAAATGCTCTTCGCGACGGTGTAAATATTTTCACTTAACGATTAAAGGTTTAAGAGATATTTAAATTATAAAAAATAGGTGAAATAATAAAATGCTTTTAATCTCATCCATTGATTTATTTTTAAATGAATGGTGAAGATGAGTCCTTGCATGTAGAAAAGTTTAGTATTTAAATTCCTCACATTAATAACAAAGTTTTCCCAATATATAATAATTGTATTTACCGGTAACCTTTACCAAAAGCGTAAGCATGTCTAGAATCCCACATCGGCTAAAAAGAATAAATGATACAACCTTATATAGCTAAGTGTGTATTAAAAAGTTTTCTTAGGGTGAGTAATGGGCTTTCGGGTAGCATCCGATGAGAATAACGGGTGATATTGGTTCTAAAACTATATATGAAATCATAACTTTTTATATAGTATTTCGATTATAGAAACTTTTTAACAAGGATTACACGCTTATCTATTGTTAATCGTGAATTTTATATAAAATCTTCATTTTTTTTATATACTATTTTAACTATATAAAATTTTCTTAACATGGATTCCATATCTTCTCTTTAACAAAGATTGGGAGTCACACACACTATTCATAATTTGGGTAGCATTAATTGAAAGCGAAGGTCTGTTGTATATTTTCTATCCAATGAATTAAAGATGATCACTTTGGACAATCACAATATGTTCGGCTTTGTTCTATAAGTTATGTGATTGTTACTCCTAAGTCGAAGTCGGATTATTATCACTGCTTCGAATGGAATCAGATTTTGTTAGACGCTTTGTTTTCTACATGGTAATAAAGGCGAGAATATCATTATGTTACAACCACCACAAATAACAAAGGTTAGGATTGGTTTGGGAGTACGTTATGCCATTTCGGAAACATCTTATGCAATGTTTACTACGTTACATATATACACTGGGGTAGTGGTATGCAAAGGTCATAAAAAGTCGCAATATTGCTTGTAAAGTTGTATAATTTCAAGATCATAAAACTAGATCGATCAATTTAAGCTCGTTTAAATGTAGAATCGCTCGTAGGATTGTTGGGCCGTCATAAGATCTTAAGATAGAAGATAAAATGATATTTTTGAACATTTCAAAAAGGTGAGAATGACAGAAAGTTTAAACCACGAGAAACTAATGAAGAATTGAATGTTATCACTGGTTGGGCTGAACATTATTCCATTCAGAAAACATCCAATGCAATATTGTTCAAGGCTACATATATATACATGGGTAGTTGTATGTAAAGTTATCAAAATTGTGATCTTGCTTGTATCACTGTGCGATCATACAATTTTAGATCTTGATCTCTTTAAACTAGTCCAGTTAATATAATATCATTTTGGATATAGAATCAATTGTAGGAGATACATTAAGAAAGTTGTTATAAACTTTATAGAATAATTTAATTTCTTTTAAATAAATCTAAAAGAATATAACAACTTGTTTTTTGTTTTTTTGAACTTTTTGAACGCTGATATTATTAAAAACTAGCAAAGAGCTAGCATTGTTAGGCCAAAGCATTACAAAGGAAACTTAGCCAATCATACCAATTACAAAACATAATACTCTAACCTCTATGCTTAAGCCAAAGTAAAAACAATACATAATTTTAATAATAAAAATGTCACTTTTCCTCAAGGATTGGAGTAAAAAGTGACCGATATCCGCCAAGTAATCCATAAGGTAGTCGCGATGAATATGAATATGAAGATGAACTTAAATCACAAACAAACTTAGTTACCCAAAATTCACTGCCATAAACCTTTTAACAAATCAAAACTTATATTACAAAAATCGAACGATTTATAAATCTAGTAAAAGAAAGTTAAAACGTTTTGTTTCACTATTTGTTATGTTAATTCGTGATGCTATCAGGTTAAATCGATGGAAGAGCCGAAGAGTTTCTCCTATGGACTTTTTTCGTGTGGCTTTCAATGAGACATCAAGATCACATGTTGAAGTCTTTGACTTTGATTACATTGACACCATAGTCCAAATTGTTTTATTTAAGCATAACACATCAACAATTAATCTTATTCATGCAATTACGTTAGCATAGAATACAGAACGTTCACCATCAGTATCATATCCTAACCCTGACCTTAACCACTTAAAAGTTAAGCATGCCTAGAATCCCACATCGGTTAAAGAGAATAAATGTTACCACCTAATATACCTAAGTGTGTATTAAATGTATGTCTTAGGATGAGTATGGCTTTCGATTTGCTGGCCTTATATGTTGTAGGACACATATGTATATGTACACTCTCATCGAAAACTTTATATAAAATCTTAACTTTTTATATATACTATTCCAACTATATAAATCCCTTTTAACAAATATTATCTATTTTTCTTAACAAAGATTGGGAGTCACAGTAAGGTAGTCTTGTATTGGTAGTTATTATTAGAAAGAAAATAACCTCTATACCTAAAAATCTTAACTTTTTATATATACTATTCCAACTATATAAATCCCTTTTAACAAATATTATCTATTTTTTCTTTAACAAAGATTGGGAGTCACAGTAAGGTAGTCTTGTATTGGTAGTTATTATTAGAAAGAAAAATAATTCTCATACCTAAAAAGATCGGTGAGACGCCGGGTACGATAGAGAGTAAAGATGATGAAAGATGAAATGAATAAAACACATGTTAAGTAATGAATAAATTAATGATATTTTTATGCATAAATTTTAGACCTCCATATTCTATATCACTACTCTTAATTTTTAAAATAATGCGATTTCTACTTTTAGAGCTATTATGAAAGCTTCAAACGGGGTATCAGTTTATGTATACACTTTGTTTTCTACATGGTCACAAATGTGCGAATAGCATGGCGTTATAACCACCACAAACTAATGAAGGTGATATTGGTTCAGCAGAATGTTATCCCGTTTCGAAAATATTATGTGCAATGTTTTCTAGGCTACATATATACATTTGGGTAGTTGTATGCAAGCTCATCAGAAATCACAGTCTTGTTTGTAGACTCGTACGATTTTGAAATCTCAATCTCATAAAACTAGTTTTATCAATGCATGATCGTTTTGGATATAGCATTGGTTAAACGATCATAAGATCGAACATAAGATCGCACAATTAATCATATGATAACATTTCATACAACTATCATAAAATCAATACTTTGTATAAATGACAATCCCCTTGTTAAAACATAAATTGCAATCCCCTTGTTAATAACATAATACCATGCTCATCGAAAAATTTATAATGTACCAAATATTAACTTTTTTATATACTATTTTAATATAAAGTTTTCTTAACAAGGAACTCATTCTTTTTTTTTGGTGCAAATGTGAAAAATATATTAGCTCAAAACCAAGATACATGAAAAACATCCAAAACAGAGCTAATGACAAGCCATAGCATCTGAACTTGGAGCTAAAACAAAACAACCATACAACATACAAACCATGAAACTCATACAAACAAAGACTATACTAATGACATCGTCCGTGACTTCCAATTCACTACTATATTCATTTTATGAAGTTTCAGAATTAACGATACATCTATCTCATATGGGGCTTCCAGTTTTCCATTTTACCTCCTATTTTTTCTTGTAGTACTGAAGTTGTTTTGTACTTTTAAACCATAGTTTTGATTCTTCAACATTAGGAATCCTCTTATCATCCACAAGCTTATCAATAAATTTCAACTCTTTCTCGCATTGTAATATTAGATCTGGATCTTCCATTATGCTCTTTCTATGTAGGTCAGAATCTGAGATTTCATCCAAAATGGAAAACTTGTTAGCACTTATTCTAATATCCTTCATGCTTTCCTTGTCCAAATTCCTAATAGCATTTGGGCTTTTAGGAGCTTCCTTTGCAGTTTCTTGTTCATTGTTACCCCCATAATTTGTTTTACTAGCACCTCCTGCATCACCACTTCTATCTAGGAACTCATACTTTTTCTTTAACAAAGATTGGGAGTCACAACACTCATAATTTAGTAGCTAATGTTATAAGATGGAAGGTGAATATATTTCCTATCAAGTTAATTAAAGATGATCAATTCATTTGAGACAAAATGTTTGGCTTTATTGTCTAAGAAATGTGATTATCATTTGATGTTAGTACTTATTATCACCGCTTCAGATGGAGTATCGGTTTTTGTTTATGCTTTGTTTTCTACCTTGTCAAAAAGGTGAGAATAATATGATGTTATAACCACCACATCCTAGGCAATGCTTTCTATGCTACATATATATAAACTTGGGTAGTTGTACGCAAGGTCATCAAAAATCACAATCTTGCTTGAAAAGTCGTCTTATGATTTTAACAGGGGTGTAGTCAGAAAGTTATGGTCGATAGGACAAACTTTACAATTTTTAGAAGCTACATTACAAATCGGTTAGTTAGAGGGGGCAAATTACAAAAACAACCAGATATTTTAAAAAATTACATTAGAAGAACTTTTTCGCTAGAGGGGCACATGCCCACCCTGCCCCCTTCTGTCGATCTCTGCCTCCGGATAGTAAGATCTCGATCTCATATAACAAAATTCAAGATCGTTTTGGGCATAGAACTGCTTGGAGGATTGTATGCACAAGATCAGAAGATTGAATATGTGATTGTATGATTAACAACATGATCACTTTGAACATTTCAAAAAAATTGTTAAAAAATTATACTTGGTATAAATTGCAACATGGGTAAAACATAGTTCACTGTAGTAGTATCAATGATTAATTTATTAAGTGGGGAATAACTACAGAAGAGTTGTCAAACAACGTTATGTATGTTCGAATAGATCTAGAGCGAATAAGTATGTGTATAGCTTACTAAATATACTCGAACTAATCACAAACTCACTTAGCTCACAAGATTTGGAGACCGTGATCATACACTTTTAGATTAAACCTAACTCATCGATCTAGAAAGTATAAAAAACCAATGATTTTACATTCAGTGATTGAGATCGAATATATCCTGTTTAGTTATATGATAAATGTTTCACTGATGTTATCGAGTTGTACATTTCTTAAGTCCTTTAACTTTTAGTGAATTAACATGTTGAATTATTTTATCCAAACACGATAGATCAACAAGTATTTTTAGGCAATCAAAATGACATATATAAAATACATCAAGAAAATGCATGTCTCCTACTACATTTGATCATGTTCTTTTAATCATTTATGAAGAAATACGGTTGTCTAGAAGTGCTTAAGTTGTAGCCAAAAGTTGTACCCACAACAATGTTTTTTCAGTATTCTAGAGCACCAAGAGTTCATCCAAAATAAACAATTTTGAATTATCAAAAGAAAAATACAAATATCTAGAATCCCACATAGGTGAGACATAAGAAAATTTTGGTACCTGATATACGAAGGTGTGTATGAATTACACATGTTTTAGGATTAGTTATAGTTTTCTAGTCGTGTGATAGTCTATCAAAGTTAATAAACACGGACAGACTACTAGGATAGTTTATAAAAACTCTTGATTTTTGTTTTATTACAAAAACCAACTATTGATAATTATGTTAATTCGTGATGCTATCAGGTTAAATCGATGGAAGAGCCGAAGAGGTTCACCTATGGTCTTTTTTCTTGTGGTTTTCAATGAGGCATCAAGATCACATGTTGAACTCTTTGACTTTGATTACATTAACACCATAGTCCAAATTGTTTTATTTAAGCATAACATATCAACAATTAATCTTATTCATGCAATTACGATAGCATAGAATACAAAACGTTTACCATCAATATCATATCCTAACCCCAGACCCTTAACCACGTAGAAACAATCGGCTCATTTTCTTCACCAACGGTATCCATTCTCATTTTTATATCTAGACTTTACGTGTTTTTTAAGCATTTATTCAGAAATACTATAGTCATAACAAAGTTTTTCCAACATACAAAAGAATGTGTACACATTAATAACAAAGTTTTCCCAATATATAATAATTGTATTTACCGGGTAGCCCTTTACCCAAAAATGTTTAAGCATGTCTAGAATGTCACA